>JACATO010001895.1:1800000-2130221 GCA_018389105.1 Nautilus pompilius
ATTCAGTATTTGCCTGTACTCCGAAGGTTTTCACTGATTGCCACAAGGAGGCAAGAAGACATTTTGGCTTGTATAATGCCCTTTTTAGCATTAATGATGGATCTAGTGATGATTGATGCTGAAATCAAATTTTTGTGTTGCACCTTGGATCAGATAATAAACAAGGTTATAAAAAAATAAATTTTTCTTGATCATGACTTATCAATAAACTCTCAACAATGTCAGCACTGTTCCAGATTTGATGACAAAAGACCTTGAAAACTCTCCAATACACTCTGCTTAGACCATTAACACATTGATCAGAAAATAGTAATAGTTTGTGAAGGTGAAAAATGTTACCAAAAATTTTGCTTAATACTGCTGGATGCTATTTTTGTTTGAAATTCACCAAGATGATTTGTTTTGTTGTTTTTTTTTAAATATTGTATGAGTTATGATGACTTTGTGTTCTGTGCTAGGATTATAATGACTTAAACTAAACCAGACTATTCTTTCACATGTATTTAAATATGCTGAGGCACATTATAAATGCCCCATGGACATTTTTAATAAATGTTTATAACGCAGCTAATGCAATGAAAATCATACACCAGTTGTGTCAGTTTTTTTAGCAGCAGTTGAAACACAAAGAGGTCAGCCTCTCAGAACATTATAATATCTGAAAGGTTTACTGGGTAAAGCACAAAAATCATTCATGGGTAAGCCTTCCAGTAGCCACAACATGTGCCATTCAGCAGTGCCTCATTGACAGTGTAAGGCTCTGAATGAAGACCTATGGTATTCTCTGCCAATCCTGAGGAATTCCAGCCTTGTTGGTATATCATTCCACAAATTTTCACTTGGCACAAGACCAGGGGACATGAAGTCACAGGAGTGCGGGATGGCTTGTTGCTGGAGATAGTGTTGACATGCTTGGGTATCATGAGGACATGGGTTGTTTTGCTAAAATGTGTGAAGCTCTTGGTGAGGTCCAAAGAAAAGGGCAGTGCCTGCTAAGATGTCAATATGAATCGTGCCTTTTCCCCTTCCTCTTGTTCTACTGTCAGTCTCAGCACACTGAAGTCATGTTTATTAGTATGTTTTATGACCTGACTGGGAGGCCTTTTCCTTGCCAACATTTATACTCTTTAGAGCATGACCTTATTTCATTGCATTAATCCTTTGATGGAGACACCAACAGACCGTGCCATTATTTTATATTTTATGGCAGTTAGTTTAGCTGTTTCCTTGACCATTCAAGGATTCCACATTTTCAGAGTAAACAAATGCATACATACCAAACAATGTATTTCTATACAATTACTTTAGCTTAAAAAAATAATACTACTTTTTATACTTGCTTTTCTAACACAAGATACCTGTACACCTGTATTCAGACAATAGAAGATATAGCAGCTTTAAATGCTCATCGTAGATAGTAATAAATATTAAATGCTATCACATTTTTGTTTTCAAATAATATATAGTTTAAATTACTTTTCTACATGCTTTTATATTTACTTATTTATTAAAGAAATGGAAAGTCATTGAAATGAAATGGGTTAAAATTATCTCTCTCTTTTTAAATGCTTGGTTTTGTTTTTTCTTGAGATTCTAATCCCCAAATGTATTGCTTTGATTGTGTTGCTCAAGCGAAGAATGAACACACCGACTCTAGCTCTTCCCGTCTTCCTAATGAAAAGAAGAAAAAGATCAACAGACTGAACAATAAATACCCTATTTGACTGGAACTATTTTTTAAAAACCAGCTGACCATGTTTAGTGTTTTGTTTGTACATGCATATTTTTATTCAACAATTTTTTTAAAGAAAGTATTACAGTAAGACCCCTAGCAGCTAAAAAAAAAAATAACTAAGGAGAGCTTCTCTCCTTGTGGTTAAAATGAGTAGGTGTGGAGCCAATCGGTATGGGGCAAGAACAGAGCTCAAAACCAGTACTGATCACAGACACATGCTCACACATCCACAATAGGTCTGTGTGTGGGCCAGCAGCAGTTAAGGTAGTGTAGTGCAGGATGGTGGTAAGTGATGAGGTCAGCTCACCACTGCAACTAAACAGAAGTGGCCAGAGCGAATGGCATCTGACAATTTGATTGGGGCAGATGTCATGCATCCTCCTAGATTATTACCATCCAGGTCATTCCCCTACCGGCAGTCCAATGCCAGATGCTTGCTTGCCATTACGTTAGACGCTGGGCCATCTCCCTCTTCTCCCAGTTTCTTCTTTAACCGCCCACTATATGAATTTATTAGCTGCTGCTTTCGCATCCAGTAAAACTGTCTAACCTTTATTACATTTGACTGATCAGCACTTCCAACAGTTCCCCACTTTTGTTAGTTAATATCTTCTTTATCTTTAAAATGTTTGAGAAAATTGAACTGTTTCCAGAAGTTTGAAATCTAACAGTTATTAGTTCTGTCAGAGTTTTGTGAAATTTCAGTCCACGTTGGTAATAAATGTAATACGTTTATGCCATTCACAATGCATTTATTCCTTCAATATTTAACTTTTTTTTGAAAACACTCACCATTTTTTTTTTTTCAAGTTAAAATTTTTTTAGTCTTGTTTGAGCAACAGCAGAAATAATGATGATGGTGGAGGTGGGATGCTAACATTACGATGGTAGAAAGGTGTATCCCTTCTGCTTTCAGTCTCATTCTCCAGCCTTGGTTTTGTGTCACTCTACGTAAGTGGGAAGTTGCATTGTTTTAACAGTTGGGGAAGAACACACACATGGCGCCTGCTCCTCGCTGGTCTTCCTCTTATTGTTGCTCTATTCATCTCTCTCTCCAGAACAGCGGATTATCACCATCACTGGCAAGGTGAGGAGCAGGTTTTTTATCCTCTGCCCAAGGATGTCAGGAGTTCTCCTGGTATCTACTTAAACCTAAAAATAATTTAATTTTTGCAATAACATCTTTGCTTCAGGACCTTTATATAAAAATGTTTCCGGTGTTCTAAAGGTGCCCACCGTGTGTGCCAGGAGGTAGCTTTCTCTAATTATCGATGGTTATGGCTCAAAATATTGCAGAAACTTACCTGGAGATGATGGGCAGGTTGTGCAAGGAATCAATATGACTACAAATCACTCACCGTTATAAATAAATGATACAAGTGGAGAGCAGTTTGCTGATGATACTAAAATTTATGCTGGAATCAGTGGAGAAAAAGATCACCTTCAGCTAAACGAAAATAAGAAAATCAGGAATAAATGAAGAAGAATCCATTACCCATTACCAAGCAAAGAGATAATTTGGATTAAGTTTTTATCTGAAAGCCATCAGGTTCTGGTTTAATTTGCTTCTTTGTTTGGTGCTGCCAATCTTGCATTTTAAATTTTGTTAAAATCTAAATAATTTATTACATGAACAAAAAAGGCGAAAATAGTTTACTAAAAATGTAAAATTAAAGTAATAAATATAATCATTATTGTATGGGAGATAATTAATTGGAAAATGTTGCTTCAGAAAGGTATTTAGGGGATAATGTTAATTATTCTTTTAAAGTCTGAAATTTGAACAGTAATGCATTTCATCTGTTAAAGCTGCAAGAATGTTTACTAATTAACTGCAATATTGAACACAAAAATAAAAAAAATACTTATTTCACTAGATGTATAGTTCATCCACATCTTAAATATGCTGTGTGGGTGTAGAGATCTTATTTAGGAAATGATATTGAATTATGAGCTCAGCATAAATTCTCTAGATTGTTTTCAGGGTTTTAAATTTAGAATATGTTGATTAATTAAATATATTAGAGTTCTTATTTGAGATCTGTCAGGGGTTTTCAGGTCACATGTTTTAACTATTTACAGTTACCAATACTAGAGTCAAAATTATATGGTAGCTAAAATTTTTTAGATAGCCTGATATTAGAAAACTGCTTTTTAAATAATAGAATTGTTAATGAGTAGCATAAACTGTTAGAAAACTTACTCAATAATGAAAGTATAAGTCAGTTTAAAAACTGTTTATCTTTCTTGGATACCTGAATACAGATAAAACCATGTAGATGAAATTTATAAAGTTGTTTGCTGTGGGATGACGAAACTATCACAGAACTTGAATTAAGAGATTAAATAAGAAAGAGTTATTAAATCCTCAGACAGCAGCAGCATATCTTTACAAGCTATCTTTATTTGGTTTTATGAAGCAACAGAATGTACGAGAAACAGCAAGTTATGCCCCCTTAATTGAGTTGGATCATTTGAATTGCTTTCTAGGGAGCCAGCATAATTTTCTAGAGCTATTAGATAAGACACATGTTAAAAATGTTATAGCATTAAATGCTGGCATAACTCAGAAGTTAATGTATATGTTTTGGATTAGTATACATATAATTCAGCACTAGTTTTAGTCACTGATGTATGGCCAACTTGTGCTGTCCTCTGACCCCAGCACACAATCTGCTTTGGTACACATGCAGAGTCCTTGAAGCACTATGTGAGAGAAGAATATTTGGAAAATACTGAAATATTTTTTTAGGAGTTGGATCTTCCAAGAAAAAGCCAAGTAATTTGGTTTCTGTCTATTGTTTTTAACTGTGTGCTGCCATAAGACAGAATGTCTTACAGAGTTAAAGATGAAAAAGAAATAATTGGTTATCCACAATTATGATGTGAGGGTTATTTTGATTTTCCAAGAATGAAGCTGTTTTAAATTTTAATTTCAGAGCAATGTTAAAAGTTGAAGGCTTTTCCCTCAGGTGAAAGTACTGCCACCAAGTTTATTGAAAGTATTTTTATTCAAACTTCAGAGTGGCTTTTCACATGATGCTGTGTCTTATGTAGATGAACCCTATGTTATTAGTGGTAAACATTGTCCAAATTTCTGCAGTTAATCAATTCTCCCAAGCTGAAACTCAGCAATACTAGTTTTCTGGCTTTTAGTCTTATTTTTTAATCCTGTGTCATTTTTAATTCCTTTAGCATAATTATCAAATTCCACTTTTTTGCCTTCATGAACCTCATATTTGCATAAGGATGTCCAGAGATTCCCTGCCCTTATGACTTAGTGTGTACACGTTTTCTCACTTGTATAGTATAGTCTGCTTATCTACAGCTTTGGAGTCACTGAGCCTAAAAGTCCAGTTACATACATAACACTAAACAGGTGTCTAATTAGTTTGGATTACTTTTCAGATTAAGTTTAAAAAGTTTAGAATTTTTTCTGAATACATTTTTTACTTAATTTTTTAAAAACATTCTTTCACATAAAACACTGATCCTAAAATTGCTACTACATACTAATTAATAGTACTGAGACAGTTTGTATGATGGTAAGACTCCAGATCAGATGCTATTGTATCTTGAACCATTTAGAAAAAGAAAATAAAAGGTATCAGTTTACCTTTAGTAGATGCTGAACATGATGTCTTTGTTGGTTTTTAATGTCCAAGCTGTTTTACAATAACAGTATTTCTCATTATTCAGATGTGGCAGTTGGATCAATATTAGGGATGCTGATAGCATATCTGAGCTACCGGCACTTCTACCCAGCACTCACCAAATCCAATGCTCACCTGCCGTACGTGTGCCTCACATCATTTGAATGCATGACCAACAAAGACTCCATCAACACCACCACATTGTGCATCAACAGTCCTCTCCAGACAGACTCTGCATTGAAGCTTGTTTAAACTGTTCTGATCATCTAAAACCTGCTTCCTTTTTGTATCAATTTTATTAAAGGAAGGCTTCTATGTTCGGTTGTTAAGGCTCAAATATTTATTTTTATATACATAAATTAGGTTGTCTTTAATTTTGAATGTTTTCTCATCTTTTAACCAAAGGTGCAGGGAGGAATGAGATTTACATGATCTAGAATACATAACAAGAGGAAACTGTCTGGAAATGTATAATAAATCAGATTGTCTTTCCAATAAAGATCATTCCAATCTACATATAACAGCAGGAAAATCTTTTTTTGTTTTTAACTACCTTAATTTTGTGTATGCATGTTAAAATAAAAGCTCTCCAAGGATACATCTTATCTGTGATGCCACTAAAACAAAAATCATGTATGTAAAATAAATTTTACTTTTATTCTTCTCTTCTCGGAAGGGCACATTTAATGTTAAGAAGACCAGTCAGCAGAGCCGGTCCTAGCTATAGGCAACATAGGCGGTCGCCATCTGCTGAGGCGGCCTCTTTAGCAAGCCAAATTATCTTTATTTTTGTTTCGATGATTAGCATTAGTTTGAACACTTTATCATTGTTGTTCGCTTATGACAATGTCATAGAGGACTTAACAGCAAAGAAGGCCTGGAAAATGAAACTGTAAATTGAGAAATTCTCAATCTTGTCATTCAGTGCTGTTAAATGTCTGTTGTAAAAACAGGAATAACTATGCCACTAGTAATCTAGTGTAGTATTATATAAGGAAATAATACTATAAATAATAGCTTAACATTTTCGTTAGTGTTGTTAACTTAACGTCAGATTAGCATAAGTAAAACTAGCATTATTTCCTTATTAAGCCATGACACATAAGAAAGAGGGCCAACATCATTATTATGTATATAGTTCTTTTAAGAATTGTGTTCTTTATTACATATTTATTGTTATTCTTCTTATTTGTTTTTAAGATCTGTTGTTATATCTAATTATTTGTTGCATTAGTTAAATGTTGTATTATTTATTACTGTACGTTAATACTACATTCGTGTGCACTTTGCACGTTACTAATTTTATTGCTGTAATTAAATGCCATCTGTTTACCCTTTGTTTGCGCAATTTTTAAGGTAGGTGTGTGTGTGTTGGGAGGTGTTCTATATTGTGTAGGTTTTAGGGTGTGCCAGTGATGAGGTTCGCCAGGGGCTCCACATGGGCTTTGACCGGCTCTGCCAGTCATTCATTGTTTTGCTTTATGCTCTTTTTTTTTTTCAACTGATAATGAAACTTCCTAATTGAAGATCATTTATGACAGGAGTTTTCAATAACAGCTTAATTAACGAGTCTGTAAGCTTCATTGCTATTTAAGAACAGCTTACTAACAACCAAGGTACTTGACAGAAACCAATCAGGACAAGTTTAGAAATTGTCAGGTGAGCTGACCTAACTCTCTGAAATAGTCACAAATGATACTTAATCTTTCAAAAATATTCTAGTGACATCTTAGACACACATCGGCAGGACTTTTCCAATGAGCCAGTGATGAATTGGTAAAAATTTCGTCTTAAGAATGCTTAATTTTACTAGTTTCTAGGCAAGTTACTAGTGATGCTTTACTGATGCAGAACAATATAATCCTAGTGATTTAGGAATAGTTGGGTAATCAGATGGGTTTACCAGAAAATACCAACTCTGGACTACCAGTGGGGTCTAATTACCTTGGTGTCTTGGGAAAAAGAAAAAAAATACTTTCGCCAGGTACTTCTATAGAAATGGGTAAGAGTGTTATTATTATTAAGTGAGGATTTGGGTATTTTTGTTTGAATTTTTAATGAGATTCAATAAAAAAAATAAGCACCTTTAATTCTGCCCCAAATCTGTAGCCAAGAGAAGAGCTGAACTGTTGTTTTCTTAGAATGGTCTTAAGAATCGTTTTATATTGGAATGTTTTATTCTTGTTTTAGCCATTTACCCTTTCATAAATGAACTCTTTTTTTTTTTTCATGTGTATTCAAGGTATGCTACCACTTAGTAAAATCTAAATTTGAAAAATATCTAAATAATTAAATGCAATTCTATGTCAGTATTTAAAAAAAATATGTAGGTATTCTTAAAAATTATTTCAAACTAAACCAAGATTAAATAACTGTTAAGTTACCTAAAATATGTCTGTTCAAGTAAAATTTGCATTTTATATATTTTTTTTTAATCAGAGTTTCATATAAACACTTAG
Organism: Nautilus pompilius; assembly: GCA_018389105.1. Lineage (NCBI taxonomy): Eukaryota > Metazoa > Mollusca > Cephalopoda > Nautilida > Nautilidae > Nautilus > Nautilus pompilius. The sequence goes on from JACATO010001895.1 coordinate 1,807,848, forward strand.
AAATTTGTATAATTAAGTTTTAAAATCCCAAATAAAAATTTCTTTAAAAAAAAAAAAAAGGAAAAAAAAACATTAGTTTTTATCCATGATATTTCAAATATACTCCCCTTGGCCATTTGAAGATGGAGATACAGAATAACTGTTTGATTAGCTCAGAACGCTGCTGTGATTATCTTTTGCAATAAGTGGTGAACTATCGCTGTTTTGCATGGTGGTCATTGTTCATTCTTCTGACAGGTCGAATCTGTTGGGATCAGTTTATTCTAGTTTTACCCCTTTCACTTCTGTTTTTGTTCTTATGTTAGAACAGCTGAAGGTGGCATAGATTGGACTAGCTATATTTTCTAAAGGCAAGTACTCCTTCACCTTCCCAGTTAGTATCCTGACATAGACGGGTAGTTTTAGGAGAATCAAGGGGAACACCTGTTGCTTCACAATAGAAATTCTCTCTATCATACTGTAGTCTTTAATACTTCATAGTATCCAGCCAAAGATCTGTTATTATTTATTGTTTTCTCCCTATTCTATTTTAGTTCATAACACCTGGCAACTCTTGGAACTACAAACGTTTTGATTATTATTTAACAAATCCTTGTTACACACTGTGGAAATTATTTAGGTGTTCCTGTAGATTTTTAATAGGTATTCTAAAGTTTAATTTTGTTTCTTCTTTGTCATTCAAATTTATTCATTATCTAACTACAAATAGTTTGGTATCTGTATGTACATCGGCTGATAGGGTTTCAAATTCACTAGAATCTCTCGTCCAGGTGAGAGATACCATATCAGAACAGACTGTGACCGATTGACGGTGAGAACACAGACTGAAACAAAATAGATTTCTTCTGTGTGAAAATAATTGTTAGTTTTTTTTTTTTTTCCCTTTGTACTCTCTTTGATTCTGAATTTCCATGTTTATTGTCATATTGTGAACAATTATAACTCTTCTTGTTCGTAAACTTTTAATACATAAAATGTTTATCTAAATGAGCCATGCCTGAAAGTAAGTTGGGAGAGTGTGTCATCAGCGATGATTTTTAAACTGGCAATAATTGAACAAACAATTATGTACTGTTTTTCTTCTTTAATTTTGAATTTTTGGCAAGTGAGATAATCTAATGTATTGTTTGATTTATGATAAACTTCCTTGCCAAACATTTAAAACAAACAAAATTAATTTATAAAATCCTGGTGTTGGTGTTTTTGTGGAGTAGGGGATCAGTCTACTATTAGACATCATTGAGATATTCCAGAAAGCTGCCAATTGGTGGCAGTTCTACGTCAGATTTGTCTTCTGGGAAACTGCTGGGGTTTTCCACAATTCTCATGTGAACTGAAGCTTCTACATCCCACTTGATAACTCTAGGATTACAGTTATTCTTCATTTCTGTGATAGCACAGGACCTGCTGCTGACAGGAGCAGGATGCACGTCCCAGGTGACTGTTGCAGGAACAGATAATGTTTGCCAGGTAGGCTGGGGACTCCTCCTCTGCTGGTTAGTCAGGCTGGCTGGTACACTAGTATAGTAGCCATCTTGTAAGTACTTTTCTGTAGTCCTCTGCAGTTCCTTTATGCTGAACATACAATGAGAGGTCCAGCTGCTGGGAAGCTGGTTGCAGACAAAGTAGTCTGAGTGGGTCCAGTTAGGGACATCTGGGACTGATTGTTTTATACTATGCCTGTACTGATCTACGGAATGTAAGTGAGGTGATGGAGGAGGAGATGGTGGCATTGCATACATTGGGATTTTTTTTTCTCCAAAACAACGATAAAGAGACGGCTGGAAGCAGTTTTTCCTTTTCCCAGCTGCTTCATACAACCTGTAATCCATGGGTACAGAATGTACCGAGGATGCATTGTTGGAATGCAAAGGGTTAAATTTTAAAATCTGTTCTCTGTTATTGGAGCTTTCCCAGTTTTTCAACATTGTTGGATTGTGGAAAGCGGAAATTTCTGGGGGGAAATATCCACCATTAAAAGCTGGAGAGTTCCTCCACTGTAGCTGTGGATAGAAAATGGACAGGTATCTGTTTTTGTGTTGTCCCATGACCGATGGCCATGAAAGGAAAGAGCTGAGAGAGTGCTTCTGCCGTTCCAGGTGTTGGCGCCAGCGAAATTCCTGGAACTGTGCCTGCTTTTCATGGTGGATCACTTTGTGAGCGAGATGGGTGGACGGAAGAACTGGAGAGTGCCTCTCCTGCATCGAGTGCCAGCTGGAAGGGCATGGGCTAAAGAGAGTCCCGAGAGTGGGTGTGCCAGACCTTGTTTCGGCATAGCTACAATGCACAGTCTGTTTGGGAAAATTTGTGGGACTTGCCTGTTTCACGGAAAACTGCTCTGGGTAACTTTGACAACCAGATAGCTCCACAAGTTCCTTTAGGGCATATTTCCTCCTCAACAGACATTCTGTTGTTGCAAAGGTAGAATTTTCTCTGTAAAATAAAAGTATTCTGATGAAGCTAGACACTAGACTTATTAGCATATGTTAATCAACAAAACAAACTTTCATATCTGTTACCTTACTGGGCGATGAGTAAAAACAATGGATGTTTTCTTGGAATCCTTCTGTAGTGTCTTCCCCTCACTTCTTATCCATTTCCACTCCCTGTGTTTGTCCAGGATTCTGATATACATCAGTTGTGAATGCTCACTTTTATCTATAACTGTTTTATAATGAAAGACAAGGAAATAGAAAGTGGAAAGTCATTTAACTTTTATTTTACTAGCTATATAGTGAAACTACAGAGAAAAGACAACTAATATTACTAGGAAATAGAAAAAATTTGTTACTGTATAAAAAGAAAGCAATACAGCTGTTACTGAAGGGGGCTTTAAATAGTATTTGTTTCTTTCTTTTATGGGGACTGAATGGCTTTTTGATTAATTTTCTTTGCTTTTAACTTTTTCTTGGTTTAACCCTCAAATGGTAAAATGCTTTGGCAGGCTTTAGGTATCTAGTTTATTTAAACAATAATAAAAACCTGAGTGTTAAACCGTAATTCTTTCCCAGTTACTATTTCTGCTATGTATTAGTGCACCACATACCAGTAAAGTAAAGTACCATGTGGCTGTGTTTATTTGGGAATGACAGATACTACTGTCAACAAACGCTGTAGACAACCGGTAGCCATTTCGAGAATGTAGCATTGTAGAGTTAATTACATAAGGGCCCAGGAAATCCTTCAGTTCCCTTGCCTTCCAATGCATGAGGCAGAGTTAAAAAAAACAACCATGGATTAAGAATGTCCAAGCCATATTTGGGAATTTACAGAACCTAACCTGCAATTTTTTTACTACAAATTTTAGTTATTATTGGTGTTATTTTCTTCTTTAGGTGGGGGTCCCCTGATGAGATAGGTAAGTACACCTTGTGCATGTGCATACAGCAATTATGAAGGGAATTTCACACTTTTAGAAGGAAAAAAAAGCAATTGGCATAAATATAGAAAAAGTAAACAAGTTTCTTTTTATACAGCATTTAAGTTTTGACTTAAAACAAATTTTTTAAAAAATATGCTAGCAGTTTGATGATAGCATGTGTGAACATTTTGCTGGTTCCATCATTCATTCATTCGTCAGAAACTTAACATCTCTTCCCGATTAGTAGTGTATACTACTATAAAATGCTATTGAATAAGTATAAGAAATCTACAAGTATGTGATCCTGAAGCCAACAAACATTGTACACATTTTCTTCCAACCACCCTGCACATATATATTTTATTTCTGTGCAGGAACAGAAATTTTATAGGTATCTATCTATATATTTATTTATTTTATTATTGTGCTTTTGCAATTTTACAAAAAGTAATAACTTCATTTCAACAAGCACTGTAAGAAGTTTTGCTAGCGTGGTATATAAAACTCACGTGCTCTATGGCAGGTCACACAAGCTTTCAAGTCTTCTGGATGGATGAAGCTGTAGAAAGTTTTCCCTTCAATTTCTTTTGTGCTGTAACCAAGGAAAGCTGCTGCCCTACAAAACAAGCATGTAGCATGTGAACAGAAAGATGGTGGGGAAACCAAACACTAGTAACTTTAAGAGAAAGTTATTAACCAGAACTGTTTACAGCAGCTTGTGAGGAGTATTTATCGGTATCTGTGGATATGTTTGTGAGTGACTGGATGTTAATCACTGTTGATGACTTTTTAAAACAGATTAAATAAATATACTGGAAAATAAAACAACAAAAGAAAACATTTCTCTGCTGAGAGGTTGGCTTGAAATTAATTTTCTTATGTAGAACTCATGTAATCTCAAGGATTTTTTTGTGGGCTAGATAAGCAACCATAACATTTCAGTCAATATTTGAAATTTAAAAAAATTTCCATTCAAAGCCAGAGTTATGAAAACTGCTCATCAGTTACATGTTACAGAGTTTCTATATGGATGTGCCATGGTATAAAGGCTGCATCTCAAATGTAAATACACCACAATGTTAAAAAATAGGTTTTTTTTTTATTCTCATGAGTAAATATAGATTTTGCATAACAATAACTGATATCTAGTCTCCATGAATTTGGCCTTAAAATGAAATTTCTTTAGGCTTTGGGAATAGGCTGAGATAGTATGGTTGCTACTTAATTGATTGCTAGGTGACAGGTGCCATAGAAACAAGTTAAAACCATGGAGATTACATGAGCTCTAAATAAGAAAATTAATTTCCATTAGATAGCTTATGGAACTGACAGAGTACAGAATGCTGATGGTGGCACAGGATAAGCCATGAAGAATAAATGATACAATAAAGTGTATTGCCCAAAGAGGTTTTGTAGGTTTTTGTCATTCCATAACCAGTCTTTTTTTTGCTGACCAACAATTCTGAGGTCAATGGTAATCAGTAGTGTAACAAGAGGTGGGTGACTGGGGAAGTTGTGCAGTCTATGAGGTGGGGGTGCAAAAACTGTTTAGTCTTAAAAAAATTACATTAAAATTTTTAAATTAAAAAAGAAACAGAGGTATTTAATACAATTTTGAAATGACTTGTGTACAGAGTCAATAGGAGAAGAGAGCACAGAAATTGCCTATTTAAATTTATCAAACTGACTGCTGTAAAACCAATGTCAAACCAATCTCCTGCCCCAGTGAGTGAAATGGTCTTGCACTTACATCTGACTTTACTAGAAACTGTGGCCTCATGTGAATGAAGCTTTAAGCTCACCAAAACATATCTCAGGTCATCTATGGGCCAGGAACGGCTTTCAAACCTAGCAGTCCTGTTTGAACTCGACATAGTAAAGAATATAGACTGTGACAAAGATTCAATAAATCTGCTTTGTTAAAGGCTAGAAAAAGTCTGTTTTTTTTTTTTAATGATGTTTAGCACTTGACACACAATAAAACGCTTGTTTATTTAATATAAAAATAGTAATTCACTCATATCATTGTCATAAGTCAGACAATAAATTCTTTTGATTGTTTTTGTCATCAAGCAGCCTAAACAAAGCCAATACAATACAATACAAAAAGTTGTATTTTGGATGCAGGTAAGATTTTTTTTTCAAAAATAAAAACATTTTTAACATCTACGGTCAATATATGTTTATGTGGAGTTTACCAAAAATCAGTGCTTTGCCCAGAATGCAGAAATGCCTAGCTATAGCACTGATGCTAGGAATACCCAACAATACTTGGCCTAATGTGTGTCATTGTCTGGCAGCATATAACTGGAGGGGAAGGATTCAAACCAACATTTTATCACAACCAACAACAGCATGAAAAAGCTACTTTCCACCTTATAAGACTACTTCTAAATATTGTGTTACCCCTTACCCAGGATCTGCTATCGGCCATGCTAAGCAATTCTTTTAACTACACCATTAAAAGTTATTGTATTTTATAGTTAATTAACCATGTGGTATGACCATGACATTTTAACAGTGTTCTTGTCTCTTTGCTTCTAATATAAATATTCAGCACTGTGCCAGGTAAATACACAAGTTGTGTGGTTCTATTCCAAAGCTCTCTATGTCAGCTATGTGCAAGCCTAATAAATCTTTTAAAAACCCAAAAATGTATATTAAAAATTTCTTATTTTAATAATTATAGATTATTATTGTTTTATTGTCCACTTTGTTGAAACTTTTTTTAGAATCTTTTCCATTTAAAATAGTTCTATTTTTCTCAAATAAATTAAAAAATATATATATCTAGAGTAACTCTTTAGTAAGTGCACTGATGTATAGTCATGTGAAGTCTTGTGGCTGAACCTCTAACACTTCTGATCATAATGTGAAGGTTTAAAAGTATTGAATGTTAGAACAAAATATATACCCTTTGTCAATTTCTTTAAAGTGGAGCCCAAGACTATGCTTTGTCCAAAAAGAGGCTGAGTCTACAGTATTCTGCCCAATCATATCCTGTATAATATCTGCTGGTTGACAAAGAGCCAATACAATTTCAGTTGACATCCTCGTAGATTTGCCCAAATTTGGAACCTTTAGAGTCCAACCACTGCAGCATATTTTCTAAAACAAGAAGTATAGTCCACATCAGAAAAATGATGCTAATGTTGGTTTGGAATTACATAAAGGAAAACCTAGGTAATTAAAAACAACATCAAATGAACTCACAGTGAATCCGGCAGAGTTACTATGGTAACATTTCATTTGGCAGAAAAAAGAGAGAGGCCTGTAGGCTTCACTTTTTGGCTTTGTATCTCTTTCAGATGCAATGTCCATAAACTGAAGGAAAAAATTAACTAATGAAACAAATATATATATGTATATATTGAAAATGATTATGGAAACACTCAGGAAATGCTCAAATAGTGAATAATTGTAACTGAGAGATGTATATAATATGTATTCAGTGCATTATTACAGAGAATATACAAAAAACAAAATTCATTCATTGTACAGTACATTAGCATTTGGTATGTGGGCCACTTGGTTTGTATAGATTATGACACCTTGGTTCCCACTCCGATACAGGTTACTAACATATGACTGTGGAATGTTGTTCCAAGTATTCCACAGCACTTTCCACAATTCATCCAAGGTGTTTAGTTGTCATTTGACTTAATCATATAACTCCATACAGCTTCAATGATGTTCACATCAAGACTTTGTGCAGGTCAAGGCATCTTTGTAAGTGTTCCATCAGCCTTTTTATGTTCCAAATATTTTTTCATCACACTGGCTATATGTTTTGGGTTATTGTCATGTTAGAAAAGGAATTCCTACCCAATGAGATGTCTACCTGTGGAAATGGTATAATGGATGAGAGCCTGTTGGTACATGTCAGCAGTCAATATACTTTTGATTTTATACAAATTTCTGACACGACACCCTTGGCTGATATACAGCTCTACACTTGCCATGCTTCATTGCAGTTGTTGTACAGTGGATGTTATATGGCTCTCTGTTTTACCTTCAAAACTCATCTGTGAAGATCACTTTCTTCCAGGTTTGGTCATCCCACTGTTTCATTTATGCTGCCAATTTCACCTTTGCTATTTGGTTGCCTCTCCTCAGAAAAGGTTTTCAGGCAGCTGCACATCCAATGAGACCTTTTTGTGCTAATATATATCCTACTGTTCTTGAAGAAATGTTAACAACCATTCTTGCAGCCAGGTCATTTGCAAGATCTCTACTGGCTCATTGTCCATCACTTGGAGAACATTCCCTGATGTACTTAACATCACTTTTGAATAGTTTGAGCCTCAACTACATATATTGTCAACAGTACTAATTATATCCTCAAAGTTTTGCATGCAGCTCCTTCTGAAATGTGAAGTCTGGCTGTGATCTCTCACATGGAGGAGCCTTCATCAGCTTAGACTTTGATATTAAATCTTTCTATAATTTTTTTTTATATACATTGTTCAGAATGAAAATTTTTTTTGTAAATTCTAAGAACAACCAAGACCCTTCATTCCATAAATCATTCTGATAAAAGTCATCTTTGCTCTCTCTTATAAGATGAGGACACCAAGCCTGGAATGAATGCTCCAAAAGATGTCTACACAAAGCCTTAGAGTAATAAAAAAACTCTTAAATAGTTCTATTTAATAAATCTGATATTTTCTTTGACCTCTTTGATTCCACTGGTTTTCATATTTTGGATTATATGGAATATCTATTCATAGTTTTCGTTCTTCAACACTATTCTCAATAGGCCTGTCATCCTACCAGTATAGCTAGCATGGCTCATAGGAATACATCCACACCAATTTATCTGCCACTTATCAGATCATTTACTTAATATGTTTCAAAGCCTCTGGGGTTGAATAATATCTTACCATAAAGCTTAATATTGCCAAAAAACTTCAAAATTGTATTTATTAATCCAATATTTACTTTATTTATATTCTTACAAAATCGTAGTAAAAATGTAATAGATAGGTACAAAATAAAACTTCACCTTGTTCTTGAGACACTAAGCTTAGAATAACTTAGCTAAACAACTATATGTACTCCTCACATAAGAATAAGCAACTAACACTTCCAAGCCTGCAGTGTTTGCATGGTTTGTTCATATATCTTCATATTCTGGTTTAAGAGGACCAGCATATTAATGAAATAAATTCAAACATGACATTGCATATACAACATAATAATGCAATCATCTTCAGAACTGAGCAATTTTGGAAACTCACATGCAAATCACTTTTTCCACTCAATCTATATACATCTTCACATAAGATCCATCACCATTTCCTCTATAAACTGGCTACCTGTTCTAAAAGTCAGTTAAGGAATGCCTAGGCACCATTTAACACTAAATGCAGTGGCTCAGGATGCTGGGATGGTTCAAGGAAGGAAGATGCAAACCTGCTGTTTCCTTTCATTACAATGTTCATTGCAGTGTAACTTTTGTGTCACTATAAAGGTACTACCAATCTGGCCAGATTAATGGAGAGACGACCTCTTTCAGGTTGCCCTCACAGGGTACACAACATTCCAACAAAGACACCTATCCATTTGTTTGATATCAAGTTGTGTATGGATCAGTGGTGGCCGTGCACATTATTAAAGCCTCCATTTCGACATACATTTTAGACAGCCATCCCCCCCCAACAACTTAACTTAGCTTCCACTGACATAAATATTGTTTATGGAGAGTTTAGATCAATATGCAGGTCCCTAGAATATGAACATGTATGAACATAGCACTGCAGACTTGGGAGCACTTGCCCTCTATCCCTTTATATTTTAATTATTATTTTAATTTATGGAAACTAGATAAATGTCTTTCAAGCATTTTCTTTGTGCGTGAATGTAAATGTACCTAAGATTATAGAAAGAACTCATTAAACAGTTAATCATTTGGCAACCTTTTTAAATATAAAAATTGGTAGATAAAGTGGAGGGCTCTTAATATTATTAGTTTTGAAGGCTTTTTTTGTTTTTAAAAAAAATATCGAAAATTTTACTCTGTACTATTCAATCTAGAGCACAAGCAAATGACTAATTAACCCTTTAACCTGAAATAACTACCTTTCTAGTTTGTTTTTTTTAATGAAAAATTAAGTAAAAGACACCTAGTATTTATCAGTTAAGCACCATGTCATTGACTGCAGGTACTGATGCATAAATAAATAATACAAAAAAATTTTTCTTTTGACATGCTTAAAATAAAATTATTTTTAAAAGTCTTATAATTTAAAAGGTGAGAAAATTATAAGTGAAATCTACAGTGTTCTGAGGTTCGCTTGGATTGGCAGGTACACACACTGCAAACTTATTTAAAGAAACAACATAAAACAGTAGTAGAATCCTTACAAAATATTATTATGATCATCATCATCATCGTTATTACTGTCCAGCCTCCAAAATAAAATAAAAAACAAGCTTAATAGTAAAATATATATAATCTGGAAAAAAATTCTAAATAAAAACAAATTAGAAACCCTTTTTACCTTGGGATTAACACGTGTTTGCTGTTCAAGCACAGCCTTGACATCGTCATAGTCGTCTGGACTGATTATGCTATACAGACAGCGGTAAATGAGATCCACCTAAAGCACACAGACACTATATTAATTTTCACTTCTAAGTTACCCAAGGGAATAACTAAAATGTATTTTAACAAAAATCTGTTATTAAATAAAACTACACATTTCTTTTAGATCATAAATAAGACTAACAAAGTAAGTATTACACAAGGAAAATTGGAACTACAAATGGAAGCTGAGCTAAGGAGCTATTTATTAGTAATTTGTACTGTTTCACCATTCTATACAACTATTCAATAAAAGTTTTATAAATTCTAATGGACTTTGATAAGTGTATGGTTGAAGGAAGAAAAAAAAACAATATACACTGGCAATTAAACTTACACATTATATTTTTTAATGCAATATGTATTAGAACATAAGCCATCAATTGTAACATTATTACTTTAAGCTTTTTTGAACAAAATAGCCACCTTTCATGTGAATAACCACTGTACCTAGTTTTGAGCAAATATTGCCTTGCAAATACTTTTATACCTAACTGACATTGGTTGGACCCTATCCATTGATTTTTTGATCTTGTTTATCTCACACAAGTGCAATGAGGCTCAGATTTGGAGATTGAAGGCCCAACCATGTATTTAAAAAGCCCTAATTTTATATTAAAGTATATAAGATTGTTGCAGAATAAATCCATCATTCATCAAATAATGCTATGATAGAATTTCAAAATACTATGGCCTCTCTCTTTTATAAGAATTCTATCAATTCTCATCTGTAACCATCTGAAAAATTAATAAAACTACCATATATTTTCATCTTTTCACCAACATGCTTAACTGTAGAGCAAATGCAGCTCTTATACTTTTGTATGGCCTTTCTTTAGGCATACTGTCATTGCTTAGAACAAATATTTAAAACCTGCTCTCATCCAACCACAATGCAGTGCACCATTGCTTCAAGGTGTAGTTCTGATGTTGTTTAATCTAGCTGAGTCACTTTTCCTGTTGATACACCTAGGCAAGGGGTTTCTGACTGCTACCTGGCCAATCAATCCAACTTCTTTTAACTTTTAAGTGGTAGAGGTTGAGATGTTGACTGTTGCAGAGAAATTATTATCAACAGTTAACTAGCTACCTGTCAAGAAAGTATTTACTCTAGACTTTTGAACCAGTTACTTCTCTTTCTTCTTTAGCCCTGTAGGTTTGTGGCTGATCCATTTATCTTCATTCTATAAATGTAATATTTTCACACCACCCTATGTAATTCCAACCTTTTCTACAATTCTCCAATGGGAGTAACCATATGGAATTTCAATTTTAGGTTAATCTACCAAACAAAGCCGTAAGCAGTTATGAAAATTAATAAGGAGTAATATCAGATGAACATAATGAAATCACATTTTAAGTATTAACGAAATTTAACATTCATTGAAATAACTTTCTTGACAATAATTATGCAAAAAAAGATAGAAATATTAATATCACAATTAATGGTTTATGTTCTGATAAATGGTTCATAAATATATATTTTTTTTTGCTGAGATAATTCATTTTTATTAACAATAAAGTATTTGAAAAGCAGATTAGTGTTTTCATATGGTTCACACATAATTTTGAATGCTAGTGTGTATATACAGGGTGAATCAAAAGTAGCTTCCAGTTTCTGGGAAGTCATGCTCATGTTGTTGTTGTTAATATGTTACCTTGATGTTGTTAATACCTTTCTTTTTTTTTTGCAGGTTATTACTGACAGTTTGGAAAGTTATTAAATCTGTATCAAGTTGAACCATGAATTACCTTTCAACTGTAATACAAATGGCAAACAAACAACAAACTGACAGCCCTAAAACAGGAATTGGGCACTACTTTTGACTCACCCGGTATATAATTATAACTTTCTTAGTTTTCTAATTTTGTTAAATGACTGTTATATCTATAAAATTAAGTCTGTGATTAATAAAATCTTCCAGACACATTTTGTTTAGCTTTAAAAGTGAACAGTAAGATGAAGACAGAATCCACATGCTCAGGTGTGCTGTAAAGAGATCAAACAATGTTAACAGTTTTGATCAAATTTACTACAAATTATCCATACTTACCTGATTAAAGCCCAAGTAATGCAGGACATTATCAGAGATGTATAAAATAGTCCCATCAGCTGTGAACATAAGAAGAAAACCATCCAACAGCTGAAACAAAAAAGAGTTGAGCTGTTGATACAGTAAACTGCTAGGTTTGAAGTTTAACAAATATTTTCTCAAGAGGATCAAGATGTAAAAGGAAAGTTTATAGCTTTTAGACAATGAAATACTTCTGACAGCAATAATATTTTACTTTTATTAGCTTTTTATATATATATCTTAGTTTAGATATGTGAGGATAAAATAATAATACATTTTGATTTTCTTTTTTAATTTATATTGATAATTTAATAATTAATTAAAAAGGCATTTTCAGCAATCAACTCAAAATGCACTATTTGTACAGCACATTCTTCATGGGTCACCCTGTGAGTACAGAATGCCTGTGTTTGAAAAAGTGATAGCAACATCCATCATTTTTGTAGGACTTTCTAAAGGACATCTTGGGGTGATGGGAAAACATGTCCAACCAAAATACCATAATTTAACTTTTTTTCACCAGAGAAAATTGTATTTATTTCCTTGGTATGTAAAACAAATATGAAATGATCCAATATGCCGTCATCGCCCACCTTGTGTTTATTTGTTTATTATGAGATAGGAAAGCAATGAACAGCACTGAGCTGCCCGAGGAGAGCTTTTTTTACCAAGCCAAGCCCTGAAGTGAGATGTGACCATTGGTCTGTAAATTCTTCAAAGCCCATTGCAAGGCTGTGCAATGATGAGATATGCACAATCATGACTCACTTTCTCTGCATAAACACCAATGTCCCAGCATATCTAGAATTCATGGAACAGTACCACATAAAAAAAATTTAATAGTCAGACCTATTTGTTGTATGCACATACAGAAAACAAATATAAATGTAAAATATGATTACATGTCCTCAAATGAGCAGTTATTAATATCAAATTCTTGCTGCTTGTATTCTCGTTCACCTGTTAGACACAATTTTACCCATTTAAATAATGTATCTTCTCTGTGTCATAATTCAAGCTTTAAAGGGTTAAAAAAAATAAAATAAACTGTAGTTTTTTTTGAAATCATTGCAATTTAGAAATCATCTTTGAAATTAATTTATGAGAAAGTGAAATAATTCTGTACTTTATTTCGTATCTATTATACTTTTAAATGAAATACAAACGAATTATTTATGAGGTATAAATCTATCATGTCGCGCCATTTAATTTATATGATGATCGTTATTTGAGTTTATGCATACATTTATTACTTCTCTAGGGAAATAACTCCTGTAAATTACAATTTTTTTTAAAATTCTGATACAGTTATTGCCCTTGTTATGTGATTATTACTTTTAAAAAACCGCCTAAAATCAAATAATAAAATTTATTAATAAATATATTAAAGATTCTGGCTAATGATACAGTAATTTTTTTAAAACAAAGGCGTGTTAATTATTTAAAATTCAATTGTTTATTATGTATAATAAATAATATATAAATATTCTCGCATTTATACATGGCAAAATGTTCTTAATATTTTGCAATATAATACAATTTCACCATTAAAGTATTGGAATATAATAAATAAATAAATTACAGGTAATGTAAATGATAACGATAAGTAGATTTTTTTGGTTTAGAAAGACAATAACTGAGCTGTAAGTTAAATTCAAATGTAGAAGGTGGGATAAGTAACAGGTGCGTCGATCCCGGCTTTATGTCATTCTATAACAAGGATTAACGTTTTTATCTCCCTTGGAAACCTCTTCTGTTTGTTTTCGTTGTTCCTCATGGTGTACGCCTTCCTCATTCACAGCCTTCTACCGGGTCAGTGCTCGGTTCTGTTCCACTCCGTGTTCGGGCAGGAGGAGGGGGACTCGACCGCCGCCCCGTCAAGGAAGAACCAGATGGAGAGGGTGGCGCGGAGCGTGCACTCGGAGTACCAGTTCCGGCGGGCGGTGTCCGGCCGCAGCGTGGACGAAGACATACTGCGGACGAGCGACGGGGAGAGCGGGGTGCCTGAGCTCGAGCGGGGGCTGCTCAGGCTGGTGGCCCCCTTCCGGACAGAGAAAGTGGTGGTGTGGTGCGGCGCCGGAAGCACGGGCTTCAGCCTGGTGTGCGAACCGTCGGAGAACCGGCTGCTGGCGGACGTCGTGCTGCGGCTGGTGGTCCGCCACCTGCTGGACCACCTGCCCGCCTTCTCGCAGCCCGCAGAGGTCCTGCTCAAGCCCGACCGGGTGCTGCAGGTGGTCCAGCAGTTCTTGCCGGACGGACATCTGGTGTTCATGAACCACCGAGTGGTCAGACAGATGGAGAGGGAGTTGGAGAACTGCATGAAGGGACCCGTGTGACTGGGGTAAAGACGCAGCCCCGGTCCCACCACCGCACGTTAAAGGTCCGTCTCCCAGACCCCAAAGACACGATCGGCGTCGACACATTTTAAAAATCAAAACGTTTGGAAGCAAATTACTCTGATCCGAACGGGAACAGTCCGTGTGTATATATATTTTTTTCAAATTCTAAATCAAAATGTGTTCTATTTTGCTTTGTTTCTTACAGACCAGTTTTGTGTGGAGAAGAAGAAACTATAACGTCGACGACATTTTCCATATTTTTATAAGCCTTTTTAACTAGGTATTTATATGAGGTTACCCTTTTTTTAAAATGAAATAATTTTAGATTAAAAAAGAATAACAATTTCACATATCCCCCCCCCCTGTTTACTATTTGGTTTTATCAAAAATATTACCTCTTTGGAATTTGGTTTCTGTTCTTGAATTCCATCCTCATTTTTTTTTGTGGAAGGTGAGCAATGCCGACGATAGTGTAACATACAACTATCCTGGTGCTTCCTCGTTAACCCCAACCAGCCAGGAGCGGTACATTGCCATCTGAAAACTAGTCACCATGAATGGACCCTCTCCGAATGGGTCTATAATACACATCCCACTTCATTTCCGTTTAAAGTTTTGGAATTTCGCCGAGTCCCTGATAGATCCCATTGCCCGACAGTCCCCTCCACCTCTCTCCGAGGATAAGTTCGAAGTATTGGCGAAAAACAAACTTAAAATCGTTTTTTAAATACCATTAAAAAATGCTATTACTTTTACTATTTTGATCTCGATTCTTTTTTCTTAATTAGTTTCGTAAAATTTCTTTTTAAATTAACAAACACGCCAAACTTATATCATTTCCTTTTGCACTATTTATGATGATTACAATGTATTTTCTCTTTAATTACGTTACACTATATGATAGCCTAGACAAACATGGAACTGAAGAACAAAACCGTATACGTATGTGGAAGGAACAACGTTAATTTGCTCTGTATCCTCCCCCCATCCGACTGGTTGAGTGTATCTGGTTCGTCATGGTGGAATAAGCGGACCGCCATTGATAGCCAGTAAGATAGCGTAACGAAGCTCGGCTTGCAACAGAGGTAATATTAACCGTAGTAACGAATGAAACGGTTAATTACAGCTGTGGAAGGGGAGATATACATACACCTTTTAAATTTATATATAACTGCTGCAACATATAAAACGGAACAAAGATCAATGATATAAATAGGAATGTGGAAGTTTTTTTCCAATTGCAAAAATTAACTTCTTAAAAAAAAAAGATTCCATTAAAATTAAAAATCGTTTTCTGTAAGAAAAGGAGAAAAATAATTGAATTGTTTCACGTCATCATTTATTGTTCCCGAAACTATTTCCTCCTCTTTTCCAAATGTTTTGTTTATAGCCGCGTGTATTTAACAGATTGAAAGGATTCCCAGAGTTTTTCTCCTTTTTTTTCTGAAGAATTATTAGCGGCTGGTGCGATGAAATTATTATTTATTTATTTGGTGTGAGAACTTGCTTGTTTAGTTCCTGTATTTCCACTTGTTATGTTGGCACAGCCCTTAATTTTGTTAATAAAAAGCTGACGATTACTTAAACTGTACTGATATTATGCTTTTTTATTCATGGCCGAAGGGAACCCTGGCTATAGAGAAAATGGACCAGCGAGAACCCATCACAAGCCGTCCCCATTAAACTGGATGCAGTTGTTGTTGAGGGTTGCCGGTGATTTAATACCCTTAGGAAGGTCGGGCAACAACGATCTTTAGGGTGTTAGTAAACGCGTTTGTTATAGTACGTGGCGATAGAGGTTCAGTATCCCTAAACGACCATCGCAGAACCTGCTTATTGTCTCCCCAACCCTTACTGTAAGTTCTGCACGTTTTTCTAGTGTGTCTGAGGTGTTGTACACGACGATCAAGCTCATTAAAGATGTTAAATGGTGGTCCAGGTCTGGGAAACGGGATGGCCAGGAGTACCATCTTGATGTTAGCAGAAAATCCCTAGACAGCCTAACGGTGTGTGGTCGAACTGTTGTAAAGTGGGAAATTCCACAGTGGGCGTGCATGATAGGATACTGTAGGACGACGACTCTTGCCTATTTCTCTTTCTTCTGTAGGTGTAACACAGTACTCCCATACCATAACCCTACCTCGACCAAATCGGTACTCAGGTGGGTGGGGGATCTTCCTTCCTATAATGGTAAACTCCCTGTCGACCAGCGAACATCATGACTCTCTCAGGTGCGCACTCATCTGGAGAACTGCTCACTCTGTTTATCCAGTGGCTATGCATGCAGCAAATGAGGAGCTAGTAACTACTAACTTATTAAATTGAAAATGTTGTTTCTTAGCCTCTTGAAGAGTATCGTTTTGCCCTGGCGGTTAGCTAATAATAGTATAAAAGAGTTGAGGGGCAGGACATCTCTCTTATCCTGCAGGTCCTGTCTACGCCCGCACCGGTCACCCTACTTACAGACGACGGCTGTTTTTGAGTCTCTAGCTCGCTCCTAGATGTAAAAACAACTTGAACTGAAAAAGGAACAAAATCCTAACGTCCTCCCTAATGAAACTGAATTTTTATACGTAAAACAACTTCATATAAAATAATACTCAATTTACACACAATTTCCCTGTAAACCAAATCAGATTGGTGCCTAATATTTTAGTGACAAGTTATTTTAAAAGAAAAACGCCTGGCGACATTTGCCTCAGTTTTTGCTGCCATGAGGGCGAGCACCGCGCGGATATACCCGTGATCGCCAAAATCTGTGGCCGCGTGGGCAGACGTCTCCAGCCCAGAAAGTTCTGATTCTGATGAACACCAGACTGGCCTTAAAGGAGTCGGCTCTAAATCTCATATATTCCTCGAGGATAAGCTTTAGGTCTAACGTTCGATGACATGGAAACCTTCGAACTTTCGTGCAGTAGATTCTTACAAATGGTAAAGTACCCAAGCTCTGTGTAGTCAGTTCGATAGCTTTTCTTTTATGGAAATATTTGTTAGGTCCTAGGGTATTTTACTCAACCGACCACTGCCAGGGTCCGTGATGAACCGCAGACGTTCTCCGAAAGTACTGCCAGATGAGCTGAGACGACCTACCGAATAAAACACGAGCTGAATTTACAAACTTTTTTCTTATTAATTTATAAAATTTGTCGTCGTCTCCCCCCCTTTCCTTTGATAGTTTTCCTTGTACCAGAGTAATGTTTTGTATCTATTTATTTTTCCACGGCGATCTTCTTCACCACGCCGTCCGACACCTTCCTCGGGGCGATTCTGATGTCTTGTAGGCCGCTTTGCATTGGTGAATTTTTACAAATCATCATCGGACACGTTACTGAAACGAACGAACCCAGCACCGTTATACGTCGTACCTGCTGTCCCGATCTCAGTCTCCTCGTTGTCGGATCACTTCTGTTTGAACGCTGGCCTTTGTTTGGTTCCATCAGAGGAACAATTGGCTCGGGAGCGCGCGCACAGCTCGATTGTGGCCGACGTCACCTTGTTTGTACAATCTACCTCCGCTCACGGAACGAGCAGGTGTCAGGAACGCCTAATCGATCGATTGCCGAGTTTTTTCATTCTCACTGGGAGCTAGGTATCTCTCTCTCTCTCCCCTCCATCTCTCTCTCCATCTCTCTCTCCATCCTCTCCATCTCTCTCTCTCTCTCTCTCTCTCCATCTCTCTTCCTCTCCATCTCTCTTCCTCTCCATCTCTCTCTCCCTCCATCTCTCTCTCCCCCTCCATCTCTCTCTCCATCTCTCTCTCTCTCTCCATCTCTCTCTCTCTCACACACACACACAAATGCAGGAGGGGACCGCGGAGTGGATTTTGCTCCAGAATTCTGCTTGCGCAATGTACCGTCTCGCGGAGCCGCTGCAATTTTTTTGCTGGAGACTGAACCTGCTATGATGTCGGATAGACTCTGGATCGGAAACAGATGTGGTTGACCTCTGTCGAGTACGGGAGCTGGTCTCTTAGTATATCTAGATAGATGTGGGTTTTTTTTGCAGATCCGAAGAATGTGAACGGTCAATCGCGCGTTATTTCCTCGTAGCAACAACTGCTCCCTAACACGCGCAGAGAGAGAGAGTTAAACTGAAACAAAGCTATAACCGTAAATAATTACGGGTGTTACATCAGAACTACTGGAAACTACACAGATGACCCCTGGCGGCTGAAACAGTTATTATACTCATGGTTCTAACTCTGCTCTTGGTCGAAACTACGCTGATGGTGGTTTGAAAATTCAGCAAATCCCTGTTCGGTTAACTGGTGGTCGGGTAGACTTTAGGGACGTTCACCACACCGTGGCTCATCGACCAACGTCAGCATTTACTTCGATGAATGGCACTGTACCCGAGTAAGGCGTGACAGGGGCAGGTGTAATTACAAGCCATCAAGTTTTAAAAGTGACATCGCCGTCCTAATAACACCGAAATGAACGCCATAGGCAAAAAATCTGCTTGGCCACGTGACTTCCGATGGCTTTCGTTTCTTCTTGGCACAAAAGAGCAACAGAACAGACACCTATCGCAATAACGACTTATTTGGGTGGGGGTCAGTGGTCAGACCGGCTCGGGGTGAGGTCCCGGTTCGATGTATGTGCCTTCCTAACACGACTTTATTTCTTCAGTCTTCTGGTTTTCTCCCGCATCAGAAAGGGAGAGACAGACCCTCGTCAGGTCGGCTGATGCCCCGAACACTTCCGCGCTACCGATGGTTTCCGGTGTCACGATCCCACCTGCCCGGATAGGGGACACGACGACAACAACTGACATCAGCTCCATTTTTTTCTCTCTTTGCCCACAATGATATTATTGTAAACCAGTTTCGTTTTGGAAGTCAATTCGCAAGAATCACTTAGTTTGCCACGTTGGAGTCTATGCTGTTTTCTGCTCTTTGTTTACTCCTTGAGAAGTTTTTATTTCTTGTGATACTCCACGATTTGTGCTGCCATAAAAAGAAAATCCCTTTTATTTTTATTCGCTTTTTTATTTTGGAAAAAAAAAAAAAGGAGAAACCAAGCAATATGGAAGAGCGCCGGCCACATCATTAACACTTCGACCTCTGCAGACGCACGGAGAATGTCTAAATCACTCCGCCACGACTGCTGACGTCATCGACTGATCGAACGCTATTGCTTCGCTTAGCCGAACTAACGAGGAAGAAGTTCTACATAAACGTTCTATTTAAAAAGTGCGAGGTAGTGTCTTTCTTTTAAACTCCGTCATTCAGGCTATCGAAACCAATAATAAACTTGCAGGCTATTTAGAATCGATCCATTATCGATTCTGTGACTGCAGGTATAGCCTAGTGTTCCCCGGCCTATTAGATACCTCGCACAGATGTTAATACCACCGCCAGCTCAACGGGGTCTTGGAGCTATCACGACAAATTCCTTGAAGATCCAAAGGCAGTTTTGCAGAATCCATTGATATAACTTGCTAACAAACCCAGGTTCTGACTATTATTCTCCATCATCAGGATGTTGGATGATGCGCGTGTAGTAAGGAAAACGAGTTAATAGAGCTTATGTCACGTGGATAGACGACTAGCGTGTAGTCGTGTTTTGTGGAGCTAGGCTCGTGTTGCAGGAATCTTTCGTCGCCGGGTTCCCTTCTCTTTAAAATGGAAATTAACTTAAAGAGGAGGAAAAAAACCTATTATAGTTTCCAAAATTGCCTTTGGTACAATTCAGCGAATTAAGACGACGACGGCCGATGTGAGTTCTTTGTGCTGGCTGTCACAGTGCAGACCGATCCGGAAAACACCCACCGATTACCGATGAACGAACAAAGGCAGAAAGAAGCGATATTATTTACGGTAGTGTAATCCATTCGAAGTATAAAATCGTTTTGGGGCCAGAGGTCAATGCGTCGTGTACATTCTCCCGGCGCTAACAAACACTGTTCGGGGCGATTTGGAGACCGGAGACCTCAACACGGGAGCTGGCGGAGGCGCCATTGGCGGCTCTTATCAACTCTCCGCGCCGCACTTCAACACAACCATTAGCCTACACGGCTGTGTTTGTCCGGCCCCGCTTGAGAATTGAATGGAAGAAGTGCGTTGTTTTGGAAGGTTGTCGATCAACTTACCTGCAGCAGAGACCCCTCGTTAATTACGTCGTTGACAGGTGCTTTCGTCTCTTTTCCGCTTTCCTCACCTGTTGGTTCCCCCTGCGTCATGTGATCCCGACTTTCTACGATTCAGGGACGCTAAAACAGATTGAGAAAAGTATCATTCCTAATAATAATAATAATAATATAATAATAATAATATAATAATAATAATAATAATAATAATATAATAATAAATTCACTTTACCACAGAGCCGCCGCCGCTACAAAGCCCACACGCCACGGGAGACGAAGCTGGAGCAGTCATTAGCATTTAGTGACAATATTACGCGACTTCCAAAGAACAAGGGTCTAACCCCTTACACACCACGGGCTGCGGCTTTAGACCGGGGTGCAGTAGCTTAAAACACCGCCCGGATTCCGAAGCGCCTGCACCCCGAAAATTTGGGGGCCTCCTCGTGCCACGGTCCGGCCGTGAAAGAGTTAACACAGACAGACAGACGCTGCGGGACGTGCATCAGACCGCGGACAGTGAAAAGGAAGTATAACTTACCGAGTGGCTTCTCCCCTTAATATTTTCTGCAATAACAGCAGTACACTGGGACAATGGGGTCCCCCCCCCACCTCTCTCCGATATTCGGGAGAGGGTCGGGTCGCCAATGTCTCGGTCCTCGGGCTAGAACTAGGCAGGGTGACGCGAGGAAATCTGCCGTTTCCGTCACCTGAAAATGCCCATTATTTTTTTTCTTTTTTAAAAAAGGTTTTATATATATATGTGTGTGTGTGTGTGTGTGTACTTGAATTTCCTGCTAAACGACGACTCCCGGAAGGAGCGATCTCCATATATTAAAACCGTCCGTACCGGTGAAGAACTTCTTGATCCAGAAGTGGGCGATGACCAGTCGGAACACGGCCTGGCTATCCAGCTTACGGTGGAGAGAGGTCTTGTCCACGGGCAGCAAGCCTTCCAAGGCTTTGATCTCGGTGCGCAGTTTGTCGCGATACCGCTTCGATTTGAAGCTGAAATCACAAAAATGTGTACCGTTAATTTACCGCGGGCCATCGCTTTGCGATTAAAGGATGTAATAATAATCTGTAGATAATTCGAGACCTGCCGCCGTTTCGAGCGAAGATTCCCGATAGGTAACGGCGGACGTGAAAAATCTGAGGGTGAACGGGTTCTGTCCTCACTGGCGATGTTAACACGTGAGCGGCAGTTGTCGGTCCCTTCTCTTTAACTTAGAAAACCAGCTGCACTTCTTCCACCATGAGCTGATCGACGACTAACCCGGTGCTCCGAGAGAGCCATCTTATCTCAGCTACTTTATTTTCTACTAAGAAAGAGACAAGGCGCTACATCAATGATGTTATCTCTAGCCGTAGATACCTTACCATAATTTCAGCCGCTTATAATCGCAACAATTTAAGATTTAATTAGTTGTTGCTTAGTTCGGAAGTAAATCTTTACACGGTTTTTACGAATTTATTTCACATAACTTATCGAAGTGTTTTTTTTTTAAATATTACAAAAAAAAAAAAGAAACTTTCTCGTAACAAAATGTTAAAAAAGAAAACGGAAGATGAACTCCACGAGTCCAGATGGTAAACTGATAGACCAGCGAGCGACTGGCAAGTGCACGGTCGGTCTGATGAGGAGCATAGGTAAACTTACTATCAGGAGATCAGGTTATCCAGGTAAACTTGCTATCAGGTTAACCAGGTAAACTTGCTATCAGGTTAACCAGGTAAACTTGCTATCAGGTTAACTAGGTAAACTTGCTATCAGGTTAACTAGGTAAACTTGCTATCAGGTTAACCAGGTAAACTTGCTATCAGGTTAACTAGGTAAACTTGCTATCAGGTTAACTAGGTAAACTTGCTATCAGGTTAACTAGGTAAACTTGCTATCAGGTTAACTAGGTAAACTTGCTATCAGGTTAACCAGGTAAACTTGCTATCAGGTTAACTAGGTAAACTTGCTATCAGGTTAACTAGGTAAACTTGCTATCAGGTTAACCAGGTAAACTTGCTATCAGGAGAACAGGTTAACCAGGTAAACTACTATCAGGAGAACAGGTTAACCAGGTAAACTAACTATCAGGAGAACAGGTTAACCAGGTAAACGCGTTAATCTGATCTTAACTTTTTAAGGCGCTTGGACGAATCGGCGAGAGAAAATTTCTTGACGTGAATAAAACTAAGTGATTAATATTTCGACTTAGATTTTTTTTTTTTTGGAAATTTCAAATGATTAAAAGAGTATTAAATCATAAATTAAACAGTTTGTGATGACCAGACCGGGAATTCCCAACCTTGAAAACTAACCGGGGCCACCCATCTTAAACAACAGAAAACAGTGTTTTGTTTAAAATAAAAATATAAACGTGACAATGGATAATAGTCTTAAATGTGGGTAGAGGTGTTTGGGTTGCTGCTGATAAAGCTGGCGGGGTTTTTAAAATTATCAGCCATATCTCATTAAACAGCATATAGGCTATTTATTTGCCATCGTTGCATAAGACCCATATCTAGAATATCCCATGTTCGACCATTATTACTAGTAGTATTACTATTACTATGTTTAAGGAGCTGGTTATTTAAAATGTTCGGTATAAGTCCTTTAGAACTTTTAGAGGCATACAGACTGCCTGCCTGCCTCGTGACATGGCGACCCAAAGTCTCTGCGGGCTGTTTCAGATCAGATTTACCGATGGTTTTTAACAGAGTCAGTCGCAAAAACGAGATTGTGGAGAGGCGGGTGTCAGTGGACTTCGACCCGTACACGAAGCAGGAAACAGCGCGCGACAAAACTTAAACAAAAAAAACACAGGGGGAAGTTTCCTTACGGGAAGGTGGCACTACACTAAAACCGAACCCCGAGTCTCAGAGAAATTTTAGCGATTTCTGAGATCAAGGAAGTCGATGACACACAAGGAGTATTGTTTTATCGATTGACCTTCGGGTTGTAAAGTAAGATCGAGTAGGCCGCTAATCAGGGAATTTCTCTGCAAGACCTCGGCTCGGAAACTAATGAGTGTGTGAGTGTGGGTATGTGAGTGGGTATGTGAGTGAGTGTGTGTGTTAGTGTGTCTATGTGAGTGGGTGTTAGTGGTGTGTGTGGTGTGTATGTGTATGTGTATGTGAGTGTGGGTATGTGCGTGAGTGGGTGTGTGTGTATGTGGTGTGTAGTGTGTGTATGTGAGTGGGTATGTGTGTGTTAGTGTGTGTATGTGAGTGGGTATGTGTGGTGTTAGTGTGTGATGTGAGTGGGTATTGTCTGTGTGTGTTTGCGTGTATGTGAGTGTGGGTATGTGTGTGTATGTGTGTGTTAGTGTGTGTATGTGAGTGGGTATGTCTGTGTGTGTGCGTGCGTGTGTGTGAGTGTGTGTAGTGTGTGGTGTTGTCTATGCGTGTATGTATGTGAGTGTGTGTTGTGTGTGTGTGTGTGTGTTCGTGTGGTATGTGTGTGTATGCGTGTATGTGAGTGTGTGTATGTGCGTGAGTGGGTATGTGTGTGTATGTGAGTGGGTATGTCTGTGTGTGTGCGTGCGTGTGTGTGTGTGAGTGTGGGTATGTGTGTGTGTCTATGCGTGTATGTGAGCGGTGTATGTGCGTGAGTGGGTATGTTTGTGTGTGTGTGTGTTAGTGTGTGTATGTGAGTGTGCGCTAACCCAGACGTTCTCATTACTGACTACCAAAAATTCCTCGTGGATATTTTGAAGTTGTAGATTTCCTTCATCGACCGGTTTTCAAAAGTTTGTAATCCAGATGGAGTTTTTCTTTATTATCCAAAGAATTTTGTTTCCACCTTTCATTAATTTTAAAAATTACATTTAAACTTAAGAAGAAGAAAACCACCAACACCACACGGTCATTTCTGCTAATAAAAGGAAAAAAATATTCTGGTGTTTTAATTTATTGTTATCGGAAACATCATCATTGGGGTGAACAAACCTGACCCTACAAAACTCAAGTAATAAATCTATTTTAAAAAAAACAAACAAACGAAAATTAAAATAAAGGAAATTAATCAGAATAATTTTGTAAATAGACAAATAGATTATAAAAGCGGCTCAGGGTCGTCGTCTGTAAGAGCCTGTGATACAGGTTGCTTATTGTCTCTGTATAAAACGATATACAACATTTATTTTACCAAGAGGGAAAATATTTTAAATATTAGTTTCTTAAATTTTAATTACAGAAATCTTCAAATTTTAAAAAGAGTTATAATTACATTTGTCTCCGCATTAAATAAAAAGTAATACATATTTCCATAAGATATAATTTTCTTGCGTCTTGGCTATAAAACTAACAACAACAAAATTAATTATTTCATTTCTTTCTTTCTCTTTTGGCAATCAAACGTGTTTTTTTTTTTTGTTAAAAACATTTTTTCTAAAAAAACACTATTAAATATTAATAATAATATGATTTAATATGTTAATTTTTGAGAATTATTGCAATTGTTATCAATTTTAAATTTGTTTTTATCTTTCTCTGCCAATTATTCCGATGTTTCCCAATAATTCCCCTGAAGACTGTAAATGATAGAGAAACGAGGAAGCGAAATAGACAACAGGTAAGTTTGACTGACCGACTCTTGAATATTATTTTCAGCTAAGAAAAATCAAACGAGGATCGAAAACGCTAAAGTCAAGACAACAATTATGTGATTTAAATATTCCGATTAAAACTGAATAAGTAAAATACATAAATATAATAATAGAAATTCAAATAATTGAAAACAAAAAAAAAAAAAATCAGGAAAGAAATGTAAAGCTGAAAACATAACTTTCCGGTGATAGGTTCACCGTCTTCGTCGGACGGCTCCAGCTGGATTAGCTGGGCGCCTGTGTCTATGAAAGATAGGCGTCAACAGGAGAAAGATGGAGATACTTACTGTAGGGTTGTTGATCGATGCACAACCCGCTGCATCTACTTAATACTTAATTCATGCGGAATTATATACACGAATGGTTCACTGCAGCTAAGAATAGAAATTAAAGATAGTTGTTTGGGCTTTATACGCAAATAATACCCCAATACCAGTGCACTAGTCCATTTTCTCAAACGTTCATCTCCCTTTCTTTTTTTTTCTCTTGATAACTCCATCTTTCCTCTTTGTCATTAAATAAACAGGCGGTGATACCGACCAACTATTTATCCAACTTTTTCTCTCTGTACCTATCCGGTCCTAACTGAAACCGTCTGATTCTTTTTCCTTTTTGCTTTGAAAACGTATTTCTAAAAAAAACTTACTCAACAAATTACTAACAAATCCCTTATAATCCTCATCCTCTCTCCATCTCTCTCTCTCCCCTCATCCTCTCTCTCTCTCTCTCTCTCTCTCTCTCTCTCTCTATCTCTCTCTCTCTCTCTCTCTCTCTCTCTCTCTCCCTCCATCTCTCTCTCTCTCTCTCTCTCTCTCCTCTCTCTCTCTCCTCTCTCTCTCTCTCCCTCTCTCCTCCATCTCTCTCTCTCTATCTCTTCTCTCTATCTCTCTCTCTCCATTCCTCTCTCTCTCTCTCCTCCATCTCTCTCTCTCTATCTCATCTCTCTCTCTCCTCCATCTCTCTCTCTCTATCTATCTCTCTATCTCTCCATCTCTCTATCTCTATCTCTCCTCTCTCCATCTCTCTCTATCTCTATCTCTCTCTCTCTCCATCTCTCTCTCTCTCTCTCTCTCTATCTATCTCTCTCTCATCTCTCTCTATCTCTATCTCTCCTCTCTCCATCTCTCTCTCTCCATTTCTCTCTATCTGTCTATCTCTCTCTCCATCTCTCTCCCTTCCTTTCCCTCAGTCCTGATAATTCTGGAAACGCAGCCAAAAAAACACTTTCAAAAATGAAACTCGAGTTTTAATATAAATATAATACAAAAACAATTGTTAGTGAGGCATACCCCATCCTTCCCCTTTTTTAAACGTAGATTTCCATCTTCTAACGAGTTATACGGGTGGGCCACTTCGACAGGTTTTCGGAAACTGTACAATCTTCTTTTTTTAAA
The DNA here is from genome assembly GCA_018389105.1 of Nautilus pompilius. Taxonomy (NCBI): domain Eukaryota; kingdom Metazoa; phylum Mollusca; class Cephalopoda; order Nautilida; family Nautilidae; genus Nautilus; species Nautilus pompilius. The sequence goes on from JACATO010001895.1 coordinate 1,834,288, forward strand.
TTGTATTTATTTGCTATAAACGGTTAAGACGGCAGGTGACATCAGGAAAACGAAGAGTTAAAAATGCCACAGAAAGAAGCACCTGCTATAGACGGTTCTTGCTAATTTACGTTAAAAAGAAAAATTAATGCGGAAAAAATTACGTAATGAAAAGAAAATAAGCAAATATCCCCCGCTCACTAACAATTCTACAATAAGTTACCTGTGTATAAGAACAAAGGTTTACTAAGAAAAAGGATCTTCTTTATGGAATTTAAAAAAAAACGTACACGATTTTTTAAAAAAAAATGGAAGTAGAAAATATCTCCCACGTTTTTTGTTAAACACGAGTTAGAATATTTACAAAATAAATAACGAAAAACAACGGAATACCTGAAGAATTCCTTTGAAGATAATTTTAACCGGGGTGAATCAGAAAAAGGAAACGTTCTCTCGCTTATTTGCTAATGTGTTCATTTATTTATATTAATTTTAATCTTATTACTTATTATCCCCTCCGATAAAATATTCGGTTGTATTAACGTTAAGCCAGTAACGTATTAGGACACGCCGGCCTATGCCGATCATTCACTTTTTATACGGTTTCTCTTACAACTGAATCTTAACAGAACTTTTCAGAAATTCAGCGTAAAACTGCAAACAGGCGACCCAAATTTCATCGTCCGCCCAGCCCCACCCCTGGCGGTTTTTAAAAGTTCATGAAAAAGTTCTGCCTTGAAAAACAGAGAAAATACGAAGGAGGTCTATAGGCTCCTTCCAAGTTATCTGGAAAGTCCTTTTCTCGCGTCGAATCCAGCTGGAGTTCACACCTCTTCTTCAAATGATACTTTCTAACGATATCTAGAGTTCAGAATAAGTTTCCAAAAAAAACAAAAAGACTTTTCCGAGCCAACTTTTGCTCGAATTACTCGAGCCGACTTCCAGAGCCACACCGCACATTCTTTTTTGTTGTTGTTGCGTAAATTGACAGCAGATGTCGCTGATTGCAGAAAAACGGTGTCTTTAAAAGTACACGGGTTTTTGGCTGCATCCTTGCACCGCATATTTATTACTGTTGACCGTTTGTACTTTGTCTACTTAATATTAGTCGAGGAAAAGTGGAGCATTGTTAATGTGCTGGGAGCGGTATTTCACCCGCACGAGGTGTCGACAGGTAACCAACGGCCTACACATCACCTCCGTTAGAAGCATCGGCACGAAATTTGCCAGCCCTTTTCAAGGTAAATTTGCAGCAGAATCGTTTTTACAGCAGCGGGGCCAACTGAAAGAAGGGCTGCGGCTCGTGGCCTTCGATCTCGGTACATCATCGGGCCGTGTCGCGTAATGTTTTTTGGATTAAGGAGAGCGTGAAGGAAATAGATTACCACAGAGTAAAGGTTCCCTCCGTTTAAAAGCCGAGGATAAGTATTAAGAAAAGGCCTTAAGAGTCTCAGGTCGGAAGACTGTAATTTTTCAAACTTAAATGTTCTAGTAAAAAGAGAAAAAAAATAATAAAGAAGATTGTAATGGCAAGCAAACGAAAGCTTTCGCGTTGGTAGAATTAAGCCCTGTCACGTTGATGCGGTGTGTACATATTATTACTGGTTTTAAAAAGGCTGGCAAAAGGTAACACAACCACTCAAGATTTACAAACAAATTTGTTTGTTAAGACGTATTTCGAAAACTTTCTGCAAAACTCAAAAAAAACGCACAATTGCGATCATCGGGGAACTCTTTTACTCTTGTACTTCCAGGTGGGAAGCCACCGCTGAAAAAAGGAAAACCGTTGTTTGTTCGTCTTGGAAAGACTGGGAAGAATACAAAGGAAAAGTCCGAAGTTTCTCGAAGAGCGAAAGCAAACCATCAGACGGTGACAGACTACTTTCGCATTACGTTTTAAAATGTGCACTGGGGCGAGTGGCTTTTATGTATGTATCTGTGTCCGCAGTAAACGTATTGACTTTAAAAGAAACCTTTACATTGTAAACAAAACTCACGTTACATTTTTAATAAGTCAGAACTTTACAGCGGTTTTAGTTTCCTTTCTAACGCCAGAAATATAACGAAGGCAACGCGGAGTCTCTCGGGGTTTTGACTGGGTACAGAGAACTACATCACGAGTGAAGGCTGCTGCTGTACTAACGGAAGAACCAACTCTTACAATCTAAACAAACGACGTTTATAAGATTGTTTTTTTCCTGTAGATTATACGAGTTCGGCTCTGTTTTCCCGGAGTTTCACTCACCTGGGATCGATTTTGGAAGTTCGGTTCGATTTTACCGGCAAAACCCTCGAATAGCCATCGAGACGGGGCTCGGGCGGCAACATGACCACCCAGGGCTTCCTCCTGCGGTCCGCCTCGCTCACAGCGCATCTGGTGTCGGAAGGGTCCGCTGAGGCTGGCTCGGGAAGCGGCCGCTCCGATGCGGGGGGAGAAGCCAGGTATGTAGCGGGGCTGAGGGGGGATGGGGGGGGGAGGAGGAGGAAGAGGTTTCTTTCGCCGCTGTCCGTCGTAGTCGCGCAGCGAGCGTGTTACGTAGCAGGCGCGCCACCTGGGGGGGGGGGGGGGGGGGGACAAACGCGAGCCGGCGAGAACGAGGTGGGATAAGCGCGACTGGACAGCCGTCGGACGTGGGCGAGTGGAGCTCTTCGGCCGAGACGGTAACCATCAGAGCGTCGCGCTGTAGCCGGGAATCAGTTACACAAAAAAGTGAGGGGGGGGGAGAGAGGGAGAACTCTACGTCATCGCATTAAAAAGTCGGCACGGAATTCCGTGGTCTTCCCGGAGATTGCCTTTTAGCTTTAGAAAAGGACCTGGCGCGAGCAAAGCCGAAGGAAGTCCACGGTTTCCAAGAACCTTCCCCATTACCGAAGGGTTGGTGAAGCGGTGTTCTCGGGGCCAGCGGACCGACCGGGGTTCCGGTTCCCTCACGTTCGCTATAATCTAGAGAAAGAATGCCCCTCTCTCTCTCTCTCTCTCTCTCTCTCTCTCTCAAAAAAAAAGAGGCGTTAACCCATTGCAGGCAGGGTGTGGCGGTGTTGGCTTTGGTTAACAATACATACAAGAAAAAAACTATTTATTAACAACTAAAAAAAAAAAATAATAAAATAAATAAAGGGGAAAACTTATCGTACCCCGGAAAACCTAAAACGTCTGTGGATCGTCACCTACTCTAGGATCTCCCTGCCACGGCTAACCCTTGTCAAAATACTGCATTCCTTTGACTTTTTGCTAAATTAATAGTCCAATTGTATTTAGCGTTTGCCGTTTGTTTGTTTTAATATTTCTGTTAATTTGCGTCATTTTTAATCAGTTCTTGTGTTGTTAGGGATCCTTAAACAGCAGAGCGTAATGCAAGTATCAAACGGTAAGGTTACAATCCCTGTCAGGTTGAAGGGACTTCTTGGAGAATATTTCAGCGAGCTGATCGTGGATTTTTCCTCTTTTTTAACTTAAATAATTATCGAGAATTTTTTGTTGTAAGTTTGTTATTCTTAAAAAAGAAATAAAAAAAAATTTTGTAGCATAAAATTATACAAAAACATATTTTTAATTTAAAAAAAATATATTTTTTTCCTACTATTCGTTTGTCTCGGCGGCTTCTATATATATATATATTACCAAGAGAGAATCCGGCAAATTATCAATGATGGAATTTTGAATGTGAGAGGAAATTTCTCAAAAACACATTACTATAATTAATTAAATTTGTTGTTGTTGAGAGAGAGAGAGAGAGAGAGAGAGAAGAGAGTGGAGAGAGAGCGAGAGAAGAGAGAGAGAGAGGGAGAGAGAGAGGAGAGAGAGAGAGAGATGAGAGAGAGAGAGAGAGAGAGAGAGAGAGATGAGAGAAGGAGATCGAGAGAGAGAGAGATTAGAGAGAGAGAGAGAGAGAGAGAGTTAGAGAGGAGAGAGAGATGGAGATGGAGAGAGAGAGAGAGGCGAGAGAGAGAGAGCGAGAGGAGAGAGAGAGGAGTGAGAGAGGAGAGCGAGAGAGAGGGATGAGAAGAGAGAGAGAGGAGATGAGAGAGAGCGAGAGAGAGAGAGAGAGAGACTCAGATCTGAACTGATGTGTTGTTGAACAGTTTTGTGGACATGTTTGTGTTCTGCCCTAGAGCTGTTTGCATTAGGACCAGATCACTTTAATCTGCCCGTTCAGCCGAAGTTCGAGAGGATACGAGACTCTCTCGCTAATTTACAGATGCTCTTCAACGGTTGAATATTGTATTAAACGAAATTTTAAGATTTAAAATGCACGGAATATTTATAACTGAAAATAACCGTTCAGAGTGATTTTATATCTATAAATAATAAAAGAAGAAAAAAGTTGTGGGTTTGTTCATTATTCTATTACGGGATCAAAAGTTGAGTAAATGTGACATTCTGTGTAATAATATTTTGTAAGCAGGTTGGAACTCTAAGTAATCCCAGAGTCTCCTCTCAGTACAATCTTGGATCGGCCACCACAGAATGATGTTAAATTATTTGTAATAAATATATATATATGATGAGGAAAGGTAAAACCGATTAATGTATCATTAAACTCAAGTATGTTGAAAACTTCTCCGATGTTAGCTCAAGTTAACGAAAACCCAGCATCTCTTTAGACAATGGAGTCTAACATCGCTTCTTTACATTTACATTTTTATTTTTTAATTATAATCTTAATCATAATGTCTATCTTGTTCACCTCTTAAGCCGTTAAATTTGTGATCAATGCTTTAAGTGAAGCAAAGCAGAAAACAGATTATTATTATTATTATTATTATTATTATTTATTATTATTATTATAGTGGTATCGCCTAACCCTACCCTGCAGTGTTCCACCCACGTGACCAGCCGATCACGTGTGATGGAGAAACTCCACCTCGCCTCGTTTGTCACATACCACAGGCCGATGACAGATCACCGGGGCAGATGATTATCTGCTGTTTGCCTTTGTGACACCTCTGGACTCGACTGGAGGGGTGGAGCAGACCCGATCGATCCGGCCCTGTTTGTTCAACTCGACGAGATAAACCCGACTAAGACTCCATTACAACATATCCAAGGCGATGACGGCCGCCCGTTGTGTCGCTGACTGGGGGCTGCAGTTTTTGCTGACTCGCGCAAATCATTCGGTAAACACTTTCTTGTCAGCCGCAAATGGACGAAGATAGTCTTTTCCGACTTCTAATAAGATAACGGCGAAACAATTTGTGAAGTAATCGAGTTTGGGCCGGGTCAGCCCCCCGGAGAGTTTGCTTACTCTGGGGAGGTCCACTTTAGAGTCGACGCGGATCCGTCCGCCTACCGCCGAGTGCGAAACGACCGACAAATTACTGTACAAACTGCTGAAGTTCAGACGAACAACAGTAAATACACACAAAATGAATTTTTCGTTTTGGATGAATAACCCGCCCACCCACCCACCACTTTTAACATATCAGCATCTGAAATATCTGGATGGGTTAGTTCCGGTCTCGTTTTGGATCTCACGCTGCGTAAATGTGGCGAGTGGAGCTCTTCAGGGGGTCCGGCGACGAGAAACCCACCGGATTTTTTGGTGGTGAGGGGGGGGTGTGTGCGTGTGTGCGCGCGTGCAGTGAAGGTGCAATTCCGAGAAACCCCAGCTGCCAACCTGGAAGTTACCGGCTTTGGTAGGAAATCGTTTAACGAACCTGGCGCTTCTTATCTAGGTGTGTCCCTCAAATACGCAGCATCGCTGGACGTGACCGACTCGGCGGTGCAGTGTCATGGTCGGGGTGGGCATTACAGATGCGACCAGAACTGGATTTTTCATCATTAAGTTCGCTCAGTCTTCTGTCGAAATTAAAAATTGCCGACTTTGCCCCGTGTTGACATTTATGCAGCATCTTCAACTCGGTTACAGTCTTCTAAAAGACCATTTCCCATTCACGTCAATCGATATTTGGTTAGACCGATAAACCACCAACAGCATTAAGATATTTCGATTCCAGAATAATTAGCAATTTCGTTTTCTTAAAAATAACTAAGCCTGGAGCCGAATAAACTGCTTTCTAATTCATTTTACAATATAGATTTCTTTTATAACTTCTTCTTTTTTTTAAAGAATAAATGTGTTGTCATGGCCTCAAAATTTTAGGTGCGTGATGTTGACTTTTTAGTTTAAATGGATTTAGGCTCCATACTGTCAGGCCATGAAGTGCACGGCTGTCAAACTGTCAATTTACTAATAAAAAGATGAATGATCTGATCACGTGTCACTGAGTAAAATATTTTCCATTGGAGTGAAAAGAGATCAGTCATTTATTTCGAGGTCGCGGTTAGTGTCAGGGTCGAGAATGGTAGCATTATTGTGAAATTTAAGAACAAGGTTTCTAGTTTTAAAAAACAAACAAACATAAAACACTTAGTTTAGGGGAAAAAATTAAATTTACGAACATTTTAAAACGAAAAAAAGTTTATACTTTTTATTTGAATTAGTCGTTGTCGATACCTACGTGTTTGTGTGGTTGTGTGTGTATGTTATGTGTTGTGTTATGTGTAGTATTGTTGTATTGTTTATTATATGTGTTGTATTTATGTGTTTGTGTATTTGCGTATTTATGTATGTATATGTTTGTATGTGTTTATATGTGTTTGTGTATTGCGTATTTATGTATGTATAGTTTGTATGTGTTTTATATGTATCTATCTATTGCGTGTATGTATGTGTATGTGTATTTGTGTTATATGTGTGTATGTATGTGTGTGTGAATGTGTGTTTGTGTATGTGCGTATTATGTATGTATATGTTTGTATGTGTTTATATGTATCTATCTATTTGCGTGTATGTATGTGTATGTATTTGTGTATATATGTGTGTGTGTATGTGTGTATGTATGTGTGGTGTGAATGTGTGTTTGTGTATGTGCGTATTTATGTATGTATATGTTTGTATGTGTTTATATGTATCTATCTATGCGTGTATGTATGTGTGTGGTTGTGTTTGTGTATGTGCATATTTATTTATGTATATGTTTGTATGTGTTATATGTATTCTATCTATGCGTGTATGTATGTGTGTGTATGTGTGTATATACATGTTGTGAATGTGTGTTTGTGTATGTGCGTATTTATGTATGTATATGTTTGTATGTGTTTATATGTATCTATCTATGCGTGTATGTATGTGTATGTATTTGTGTATATATATGTGTGTGTATGTGTGTATGTATGTGTGTGTGAATGTGTTTTTGTGTATGTGCGTATTTATGTATGTATATTTTGTATGTGTTTATATGTATCTATCTATGCCTGTATGTATGTGTATGTATTTGTGTATTATGTGTGTGTGTGTGTTTATTTATGTATACGTATGTTTGTATGTGTGTGTCATGCTCGCGCGCGTTTTATGTACCCAGAGTCTGCCTGCGTAGCTAGAAAATATATAGAATAAGTTAATTTTTTAATGAAGTATTTTGCTGATATTTCCTTCTCAAGTAAAAATACAACTGGCAAGTGGACAGACGAGCGACTGCTGCTCTTGCTGTGCGGCGGGAGCTGGGCAGACCCGATTTCCTGTGTGGCTAAACAGGGAACACATCAGGCTCCCTGCCACCTCCACTGTAAACTTCCAGTCTCCTGTCTTCTTGTCGCCATAATTCTATAAAGGAGATCAAACAGGAGACGTTTGTTCTAACTTTATCTGTTTACTCTCTCTTTTTCCATCTCTCCCGGGGTTGAGAAAGAAAGAAAATCGTTAATAAACATGAAAAAAAAAAAAAACAAATCAACAGAGAGACGGAGTTTGTTTTGTTTGCCAGGTAAATCAATTGGTTCTGGACTTCTGTGTCCCACATATTTCTCTCCCAAGGGCGAACCTCAGGTAAAATATCTAACGGAAAGTGCAAACTGTAATAGCGAAAAAAAAAAGAAAAGAAATTTGAAATATGCCAAATGATTTTATTTATTTATGTTTTTTTTAAAAACAAATTGATTATAGAATTTTAAATGTTGACTTCCCGAGACTTTCTCGTGCTGCGTGGCGAATGTGCAAGGTCAGCTAAAACTCAGCTATTTCCGTAACTTACGCCACCTGGCGACGAGCAAACGAAAATTGCAAATGTTACGCCTATTTTTTTTTTTTTTTTTTTTAAAGGGTGGGGGTGATGAAAGAGATCCCAGTAAATGGGAGACGAACGATTTCTATGGAAAACGGCGCGGAAAATAATTTAAAGTCATATCGGCCATAGGTTCTCAGCTCGAGTTTCAGGCTGCACCCCCCCCCCCCCCGAGGCGTCTCCGACGAATTCTTCCTCTTGGGAAAACAAAGACGCGATGATGTCGCTTATTTAGACCTTAGACTGTCGTGAGACGTTTGATAAGCCTCCTGTTGTCAGGTTTGCAGGAGAGACTCCCAGGACCGGACACCGCCCAACGCGCTCCCAGGTGGCGGAAGTTGTCACACGTCATGGCGGCGAGTTACTTCGTTCGGTAGGTTAGTGGAAGGGTCAAGGTCTTTCCTGTCTTATTACAGATTAGCGATATTCTCAGCTTGGTGGAGTCAGTCAACGAGGAGAGAAATTAATAACCTATCCGAATAACTTATCAGACTGGTCAGTAAAATCTTTAAAAGTAGAGTTTCGTGCATTTTTAAAAAAAAAAAAAAGAAAAAAAAATATATATATAAATTATTCAAACCGGAAGTGAAGTAAAACTGCGGTGTTGTCATCATGGAGGCAGTAGATCGGGAAATGTTGTTCCAGACAATGGTTTTGGAGTTATTAGCATCAACGTATTTCATCCGCCAAGCCTCAGTGCGTGAGACCCATTGTTCCATCCACAGCTTGGAACACTGAGTCCTCACTCAAGATGAGGCGCGGACGGACCAATTATTAGAAAGGACGACACAGTTAATTCACCGGATAATCCCAAATTTCAGGAATAGAGAATACACCGAATGACTCTGGTAAGGATTATGAACCGACCCCGGCCAGAAACCGAAATGTAACTTTAGTAGACATTTTGAATAAAAGACGGAAGCGCAGCATTTTTTTTTTTTTTTTTTGGAGTGAAGATGTTGAGGTTGGGAGGTGCGCGAACGACAGCTCCACGTGGCCGGTCTGGAAACACGCCGGGGGGGGGGATGGAGAGAACGGGGAGTTCTACACGGAAAACCTGGCAGCAGGGAGAACGATAAGGGATAGGGATCTCGCAGAAACGAGCGCTAATTTATTACGAGTTACCGTTTGCTGTGTCCGGACCCGTCAGTAGGAGTCGGTCCTATCACGGTTGATGGAGAGTAGGGGGTGTAGAAAACGGAAAACCTGGCAAGGCCTCGTTGGTCGGGCCGTTTGAAATTAATGACCGACCCGTTAAGCTATTATAACCGAGATCTATCACTACTGTTGTTGTTCTTAGCACTTCAGGGTGCGAAGAGAAGATTATTTTTCTAACCCCCCCTCCCCACGGGGATCACTTGGAATTGTCTCCCCTCCACGCGTTATGCTGTATATCGTTCCCCGATTTCCAAGGTCGCAATTTCTCCATCTGTACCACCTGTGTCAGCAGCCCTACAGGTGTATATAACCCGTAATGTTTCCATGATTATTCAGTTTAACACAATGTGATGCTGTTTATGAAATAGTACCTATATATGTTTAAAAAATTTTTTTTCAACCGTGTTTACCGGATCCAGGTATAAAACTATTGATTTACCCAAAATGTACTAATTCGTAGCTGATCGCACGTGCGTTCTCTAATGGTAATTTACATCCTTAAAACCAAGACTGTGAGGTCAGCTACATATCCGAGGATGTCCCCTGTCCATACTCGGATAAGTCATTGAACAGAGAATAAAATAAACGAATTATAAATTTTTTTTTTGCAATCAAATCAAATAGTTACGCGGATATTAACGAAACAGAAACGGACTTAGACTCATCCATCATGTTATCTGAATTGAATCCACAAGTACCGGATCTACAACTATGGCTCCAAAGTAACCCTAACACCTATAGAATTATTTCAATAGATTTACCAAATTATAAATTTTTAAAATTAAACTTAAAAAAAAAAAAAAAACTAGATATATCCCGCTCCCTGCCCCAGCGCTTCAGGTGTTCTTTTATAGAACCGCTGGTAACAGGGAGAGGCTTGGTTTCCCTTCCTCACAGTCACACGTGGATAGACATTCATTAAATTTGGTTATTAAAGGTTCTCGACGATGCTGATCTCAAATCCAGGATCAGATTTCAACTTGGACTAACAGCTGCCCCGACGTAACGATAGGCGCTAACAGAACTTTCTCCAAACAAGCCTTTTAGTTATGCGGAAGTTTTTGTTGATTTAATCCCATTTATCATTCACTTTACAATTACAAAGCATAGTATTTTCTGGATTGCAAGTGCATACCTGATGAAAGGGGTTAGATGACTTTATAATCATTCCGATCCCCACTTGTTATATCATATGCAGATATCCCGCATAATCAAAGTTATAAATCTTCTTATTGATCGATTTGAACACCGAACCCTTTACACGTGATTTAATTCGAAAGGTAAAAATTAAATCAATTTACAAATAACAAAAAAAAAAAAAAAAATGTAATTTTAAATTATTTTAAAATTAATTATCCACATATTATTTTAATTAATCGTTTTATTGCCCGCCAATATCCTGGAGATAGAAGTGTGGTGAAAATCTATAGTTTGTAAGGTAACATCTGCGAGACAAGACTCGGTATCGTGACGTGTTTTGACGTCCTCGGTTCCATAGGCAGGCAGAGTTATCTCCTCTTACAGCTGTACGTCATCTATTGAAATTCACAATTGGAGAACCTATACAACGGACGCTTAAAGTCGCAAAAAAAACCACTCATATATTTAAAATCATTAAAAAAAATAATTGTAGTTTGCTAAATTTTTGAAGAAAATCGAGAAGTCTTAGGCCTTTTTTGTGGAGAGAGAGAGAGAGGGGCATATTAAAGTTAAAACTGTTAAGAATGGTGAGCAGTTCAAATTTGCAATTTGTGAGAATCGTATGGCAAAAAGCTTCATATAACTGCAGTCAAACGCAATAATATCAACGCGGAATTAAAGTCAAGCATTTTAATTTCTATTTTGAATAAGTATACCTTTTCAAAAAACGATTATATTTAAGATATTCGAGTTAAAAACAAAATTGCTAATTAAAAGTACCGGTGCATAGAGCATTATTTAATGGTTAAATGAGTTTTAATTTTTATCTTTTCCAATTAAGGTATCGCAGTTAGCTTTTCCATTGCTATCACATTTTAATGGAGAAACAACTCCCTTATTAAAGGAAGAGAGGTGTTTAAGAGGGCAAGAAGAGGGGGGAGCACGATCGCTTAATGCTACTGAAAAACCGAAGAAAAGGAGGCTCTCTTTACTAAATGTCTATAGAAGAGAAACTTAGATAATAGATATGCGAATCGACAGTGGATCAGTCAGTGTTAATGTTTGAGATGCTGAACAAACTGAGGGCTGAAATAGCGATCTTCACACTGCACGAGGAATATTAGTCAGCTTACCCAGAAAGAGCCAAAAAGGAAGAATTTACAAAGAATCTGATGACGAAAAATGAAGATAGACCAAATATTAATAAGTTTGAAGAATCTTGCAAAGGGTTATGCAGGAACTGCTTCTCATGCTGCTACAAAATTCTGTATAGCTTCTCTTTGAATGCAGCTGATTATTCAAACCATTTCCAGGCCGACAAATACTTTCTGACGTTATTTTTTCCTATAAGCCTTTTGTGAAAGATTTTTCAGTAAACTGAAGTTGGTTAAGATATATCTAAAATTTTCATCGATTAACAAGAAATCTGAAACATTCGTATTGATATGTGCAGAAAAAGCATCCTCAGCGCCATTAACGTTAAAGAAATTATAACCTTCGTTTCGCAAGATTCATCAGTGTATGCCAGAATGTTTCCTTTATAGACATGGTCGTGTTCTACCACTGTGTAGAACTGCTTCTATATAAAATGCGAGTGTGTTATAATAATTAAATATAAAACATGAATATTTTGTGCACTTTCTCTCTCTAATTCAGGTTTTTAATTTTATCTTTGGATAATTTCAGCATTGCTTCTATATACAAATGCATTTCACTTGTATTTCTGGAACTGAATCTGTGTGCATTTTCGTAAAACAAATGAATGGATTTTCTTTCGTGTAATTTGCATTCTGTTGTACTTAGTTAACGATCTTCAATGTTTCCTTTCTATTGTTACGTAGTAGACGCACATCTATAGCAGCGCCAGAATACCTCTTTAATTCAAATTAATATTGCCATTCCTCACTGAAAGCTTTTGTTATTTTATAATTATTGATACGGGTCAAGTATCCTTTACCCGGGAAGCTTGGGACCGACTGCATATCGGAATTCGGTTTTCAGATATGTTATACACACGGCGGGTATTAACACGATTGTTACACGCCCAAGTTCATCGTTTTTTTGTTGTTTTTTTTTTTTTACCTGTGCAGAGTTTTTCTATTATTCATTAACTTTTGAGGTTCACCATAAAATTTCAATAATCGGTCTTTCTGATGCTTTAAATCACATCCTCACTCAAACACTTCACAGATAAAGGAAACTTGACCTGTATAGACTATTTTATATAAAAAGAAAACAATTGCTTTAGTAACATTAGGCCTACGTATCGCAACCCTTAGATCTTCGAGCCTAAGGGGCCAAACTTGTTCCCGGCTCGCTGTATCTACAGGTGTTTTTTTCTGCCTGTACCTTACCAACAGCTTTAAAGGGTTGTGGGTAAAAAGGAGAACTTAAACGATTTTAAGAAAAGCTTTTTTTTTTTTTTTAGAGACAGTGTACTGTAGTGTATTTATAGTTCGAGTTTTGATGCTAAAATCACTAATCACGAACTAACTACCAAATAAAGAGAAGGTAATTAATTGGATGCTCTGATATCAATATTTCGGAAAGCGCTTTCTTGGGATTTAAAAGTCAAACCGAGTCGTTTGTGATATCAGCCACGGCATCACCCAAGCACGTTTTTAAATCTCCTAAAACTTCCCCTATATTGGTGATGTAGGTAAATTATAACAAAAGCTACATTTAGTTCTGTAATAAATTACCACGTGAAATTTTAATATGATTTCATTTTTCAGGATTCCAGTTCAGATTTTCGCATAACCACTCGTAAATACATAGAATAAATAATGGAATTGCCATCTATGGAAAAAAAAAAAACAAAACAAAAACCCGCCAGTTTTATCAGACAGCTATAAATTTTGTTAAATAATGTTATTATACCGTATTATTAATAATAATATTTATTAGCTGTTGTTTTTTTTTTTTTAATATATGTTTTAATATTATTCCAATTATGTCGGATGAACTTTCGTCGGTACAGAACTTTTCTTGACCGTTAATGCAAGGGAGGTAACTCCAATGACTTGCTGTACAGCTAGTTTGCGCATTGAGACTTTTCTGGTTCGTACTTTCGGTTGTGATAAAATATTCATCTGGATGATTTAAATCTGTTCGGGATACCACAGAGGTGTGTGTGACACTGGTCTGATAGCGTGTATAGAACGTTCTCTACCCGTGATACTCGGGACAAAGAACAGGGGGGAGGTTGGCTGTCGCTCATCCTGTGTCTGATGGAAAATAGCTGAATGTCCTCCTACCTCTTAAAACACAAAGAATTAGAGCTAAACAAAGCAAAGTCTGGATGTTGATAGAGATTCATCACTCGTTTGTGCATAAAAACAGGTCATTAAACTAAGTAAATTTCAGGTTTATTTGAGGAAAATAAAATTTCGCACTGTAAAGTTCATTTCACAGTTTATTGAAATAATAAATACCAGTCACACTGTCTTCCCATGAAGGGCTGGGCTGGGCGTTTTCATTATGGAACCATGGACCTGTGGAAGACCACAGGAGAAGAAAGAAGCTGGCAGTATGATTTTTGAGATGGTTAACACCTGGAGCGATTTATGATATGCAGTTTTTTTTTAGTTTAGTAATTTTATCTTTTACAGAATCATGAACTCAGATGTGTATGACTTGTGCCAGAAGTTGGTATCTTCATCATACGTGCAGCAAGGCATTCAAGCTCGGCATGCACATGAAAACAAAATACGGCACCTCTTCCAACACGTAAGAATGTTTTCATTACAGCAGTCAAGGTTCATGATTTGCTGAGTCAGATAAAGGTGGCCTCGCCGGAGGAGGGTACCGGACAAAAGGATTTTGTTGTTTGGGAATAACAAAAGCAAGTTTTTTTTTTTTTTTATGAAGAGAAAGTGATAACCAAATAAAGAATCTGTTGTTTTAATTAGTGTGATTTCTATGCAGGCAACTAGCTTATTTAAACAACCAGTATTAGCAAAATTCTTAAGAAAGGACTTCTCTTGTAGAGTTAGATGTGACTTCTGTAAAGCCACTGTTAACTAGATTGCTTAGTCCTCATGACTTGTTATGGCAGACAGACCTGACTATCCTGCTGCTAAATAACACGTTTCAGTTTTTTTTTTTTATCATTGCAATCATATAAGTATTTATCAGGATATATTTATTAAATATACAGTGAAAAATATAATTTCTAAACAAATTGTTTATAACCCATGATCACAGCTGTAGTCTTGTTTCAGAGAAAACTTCCAGAAGATGGATGGGATGACTTGACCATAGAAATGTTACTTAATGAACTAGCAGTTATGGACAGCAACAACTTTCTTGGAAACTGTGGTGTTGGTGAGAGAGAGGCTAGGATTGCATCTCAGCTGGTTGCTAGGAGACATTACAGGTCTGAATTTCTTTTTATTAAATTTGAATTTTAAGATTATAATGTTTAAAGGTACCATTACAAATGCAAAACTTAATATTGTCTAGATTGCATCACCCTCAATTGCTGAAGTTAAGTTTTAATGTTCCTCATAAAAATGGGGTGTTGTATTTATGAATTATGTATAGGCATGCAAAACTAGCATTGGTACTTAAGGTTCTTATTTCTTCACTGGAATGTTAAAGCTGATTCTCAGTTGTCAAAAATTATTTATACTCTTGATTAGTTTGTACAACCACCATATTTGTTTACTATCTTGCAAAGTATTGTGGATAAATTACCAGCACTACCAACATAAAAATCAAATTGATAGGTTTTTTTTCTTTTTGAGGGCTTGTTCAATGCAAGATGGTCTCTTGCTTCCTAACAGTGTTTCTGGATCTATAACTTATACTGGAGCATATTTATGCATTATTAACTACCACTGTTATTTGTTAGAGATCTGGTTAATATTACTTACATTGCTCTATTTATTAATTATTTCAGGATCTTCATTGAACAGGATGCCAGAGTTAAATGTTTTAAAGTTTACTTTTAATTTTAAAAGAATTTTGAACTTAACTGTCAAATGTTACTAAAATTTTAAGATGATATTTCATAGATTGAAGCTACTATAAATTTTATTAATGTATTTATTTAAGCTTGCATTAATCTAATGCTTGTTTCACAGGGTTAATATTGATATTTATGAATTAAAATGTATACCCAAGTTTTTAGGGACTCATTGTCACTGTTACTCAGTGGCTCCAAAATTTGCTTTACTTGTCAAAATAAATGCTGTATCCAACATTGCATTGCTTCTTTCACAACCAGAGATTATAAATAGTTATGAAATTCATTTTTTCTCATATTTCTTTTCATTTCATTTATTTAGCATATTTTTATAATTTTTTATTTTCATAATTGTTGCAATTTGGACTCCTGTATATAACTCCTGATTAGTGTAGGAGTTTGGTGGTAGACCATTGGACTGCTAAGGTTGATGGCCTGAGTTTGAATCTTGGTCAAGACTGGCTTGGTTTGGCATGCCTCTTTTTGCTCTTTATCAGTTGGCCATGTTAGGTTTATTCTGAGCCATTTTCCTCCCACACCTGCATTTACTGAGAAGACAGTGGAAAACCCTCCCACCTATGTATTCCCCTGTAGGCAGACTGCTGATGATGATATAATTCATATAGCCAATTCATCTTTTTTGTTTTTAACCAGGATCTAGTTTGACCTGCATGCTTTCTGATTGATCCTTAAATTTGCTGTTACAGGTTAGGTCATGGCATTGGTCGATCTGGAGACATCACTGCAATTCAGCCCAAAGCTGCAGGTTCCAGTTTGCTGATGAAGCTAACTAACAGCTTGGCACTGGATGTTATTAAATTGTCAGGTGTGTTCAGCATCCTCACCTGATCTGCCCAGGGTTCTTTGATCTGCTACTCACTCAGACTTTTAAGCTGACTAGCAGTTCTGCTTCAAATATTTTTTTTTAGTTATTTTCTTAACATTCCATGTTAAAGTTGTGCTGTCTTTTCTCTTTATATATTAAACAGCAATCTGCCAAAATTGTATTTAATTACTTCAGGGCCATAGATTTTGTGTAACTTGTTACAAAGGTGATGGTACTGAATTTTTTTAAAAAAAATTGAAAGTTCTGAAGCAGTAGTTTTTTGTAGGAAAAAGTAAGAGGTAGAGCAGTTTGTGTGTGTGTGTGTGTGTGAGAGAGAGAGAGAGAGAGAGAGGAGTGTATGGCAATCTAGTTAAGAAGTCTCATCTTTATGTACAAGCAGGCTGAATGCTGCCCCATAGTAGAGCTTTTATGATCAGTAGTGGGAGGAAAATGATGTGTAAGCAAGAAGAATCATGCTGCTGTTTAGACAAGAAACACAAGAGATCAAACTGTAGCCTTAACTTCTTGCTCATTTAGCAGATCCAGTCTACAATTCTTGCCATAAAAACAAATAGAACAAATCATATTAAATCTATTGAAAAAAAATTCATTTAAAATTCTTTTTCTGACTAATTTTACTACTATTTTTTTAAGGTATACATTCCACAGCAAATTGCTTTGTTGTTCCAATGGCAACTGGAATGGGGCTGGTGCTTTGCATGTTGACATTGCGTCTAAAGCGTCCTTTAGCACAGTATGTGCTATGGCCTCGAATTGACCAGAAATCTTGCTTCAAGTCAATGCTAACAGCAGGCAAGTTTGTTATTTTGATTAATATTATCATCACTATTTATGGTTTGTTTTTATTTCACAATTTTCAGACAAATAATTTTACATGTAAAATAAATTCTCTAACAAATGAGATTTATACCTGTTTAGGTTTTCAACCTGTCATTGTTGAGAATGTGATAGAAGGTGATGAGCTGAGAACTGATGTTGCAAAACTGGAAGAGAAAATTTTGGAACTTGGAGCAGAAAATATATTGTGCATCATGACAACTACTAGTTGCTTTGCTCCGAGAACACCAGACAAGTAAGTAGCATCTCAATTCAAGAATTTGCTAAAATTAATTGAGAGCTTCTAGTGAACTTTTAACCTTTATTATTTTCTGTTGATTTGAAAAAAAAGAAAACAGTTGTGGCCATAATTATGGACTTGCCAACAAAATATCCCATATAGCATATAATCAATCTGTCAGTTTTTGTACATTAGCATACAACTATTAGAAAGTGTATACTAAGTTCATGTTGGACCCTGATCACACAAGACTGTTAAAATATACTTATTTTCATTTTTATTGGTAAATTAAAAATTATGGCTGCCACTAAGTATATATAAAAAGGTGATGTTAGAAGGTATTAATTAATCTCTCCATATGATAATAGTTTGTCTGCTTGTTCTAATGTTTACATGGTTAAAGTTGATTGTGCTAAACAGATATTTCTGATTTCAGACTGGAAGATGTAAGCTGTTTATGCAAACAGTATGCTATCCCCCATCTTGTAAACAATGCCTATGGCCTGCAGTCATCAAAATGTACTCACCTGATCCAACAGGTAAAAACAGTTCATTAATGTCAGCTACAGATATAGAAAATCAGAGGGGAAGGAAGCTTTTTAAAACTCCCATAAAGCCTCTTTTTGTTTAAAAGAGCCTAGTTTATTTTTGAAAGAAATGTTTGCACTTCCTTCTGCACCAATGTTTGGCAACGCAATCCAAACAGGTGCTGATTATTTTTTTTTTTAAAAAAATAACAGTTCACCATATATACCTGAGAATCTTCTTTAGTTGTCAACCTTTTGACTCTCAGTTGTACGTGATGTGGCACTAAACAGTTTATATGTCTTTCTGCAGTTCTCTCCAGGAAAGATCTGAGAAACTTCATTCTCTAAGCTCTGTTGCTAAAGTGGAGAAGCCACTCTCAGTCATACCTATTTGGGACAATTCTACCTTTAAACTACAATTAGATTTGAGAAAAACCAGTCTTCCTTTCCCCTGTGTTGTACAAATAAATTATCTGTAGCAGTAGATTTCAACTTAAACTCTGGTGAATTACATAATTTTATTCCCTATTGACAAACTTTACACCAGCAGTAGTTGTAAAAAGTGGCTGAGTTACACTGATTTAATTAATGCCATTAATTGTTTTGAAGATATTGGAGCACTCAGTAATATATTAAATGGGAATTAAATAGTATAAATGTGCTATATAAATGAATATAAGTCTGGCAAGTAGAGAATGTGGCTCTGTAGTGCAAGCCAGAAAGCTCTGATGTTCATTTATTGCTTCTAATTTAATATGCTGTTGTGTTTGGGTAAGTGAGAGTTCTGTGAAGAAAACATGGGTCTATTTATTACAGTGAGCACAAACATCATAAGCATATTATTAAAGAATGAAGTAAAATTTGTTCTGTAGCTGAATTAGCATTGCAGTAACAGAAGTCTAGTATGAACGACTGTCTTCGTCTTGCAGGCAGCTCGGGTGGGTCGAGTGGATGCTTTTGTGCAGAGCACAGATAAAAACTTTCTGGTGCCAGTTGGCGGCTCGATTATTGCAGGTTTTGACAAAAATTTTATCGATGAAATCAGTAAAACATATCCAGGTAATATTATTTTAATTCTGTCTGTCTTTTTAAAAAAAATATGTACATGATAGAAAATCCTATTTAAATTTCTATAAAAAAAAAGGAAAAAAATGTTAACTATTTAACAGAATCTTACCATTGTTCAGTTGTTTGCAGGGTCTGCCGACAAAATTAGTGCTAAATATTAAATATCTGGATCTCTGGAAATCAGCTGCTTGTTTTTTTTATCATGTCTACACACAAGATTCAAAATCAAGTTACAAAACTGGGCAGGAGATACCACCACCACCACAGGATTTTTATAACAATATCTGTTCAGTTACTTTTGTTGTTCAGACATCTAAAAAATTATTTTTACAAACTTCATAAAAACCCTAAATATTGCATCTCCACGATTTCCTGCCAGCTTGCTCAGGTGACTGATGTTATAGACTTGGAAAATTATAGTATAAACTACTGTTGATTTTATCTTTTGAATATGGGCATATGCATTGGATGTTGTGACACAAATAGAATTTTAACTACTAAGGATATCAAGAGTTGATGTAGTTTCACTTCAAATCCAAAATATTTAAGAATTTACTGCATTTTTTCATTATGTACTAACCAAAAACAATTACTATAAGACATTATTCAAGTGTAAAGATGTACTGGGTCAGAGAGTAACACCGTACCAACTTCTTTGGGGCATCCTTTTCATAATTTAAATGTTTATTTTTAGTTCTCAGTTGTCTATAAACTGCTTCACAAATTTGTTGAGGGTTCTTTTAAATTTTTTAAAAAATTTGTTGGAAACGAAACTCATTCATGCAACTGTCAAACAAAGATGTCTGTTAGGTGTTCAGTCAATAATGTATGCATTTTCCTACAGACTGAGCAGTAGATGTTTTCTAATCTACCACCAGTGGACATTACAAACTAACAGCTATCCAATTGTCATTTCATAGCCAGCACAAGTTTGATTCCTTGGCAAGATTTTGTAATTTTAACATCAAAGAAGAAAAGGGAGTTAGCTGCTGCTTTCTTGCTAACTAACAGTGTTTCTGGTGAATTGTATGGAAGACCTGTGGGGTTAAGATGAAGTAGAAGAAAACACCTGTACTAGAGCTAGGTTGTTATGTTAGTTAAAACTAAAAGCAGCAGAGAAAAGCCCTGCTCCTTTTTTGAAAATAGAATCAATCATTCTAAATATAAAAATGATAAAGACCCTTTAAAGAAGTAATTTGCAATTTTTATGAGTGTTCTGTTCTTAGGAAGACTATTATCAGATCAAATTGGCAAGACTAATCGGTGGGGCTTTAATTTGGCTTTTTGAAGAAAACAGACAGGAATTCAATTTTTTGAAAACACGGTTTTATTTCTGCTCTACATTAAACTCTTATTATCCAACACAGAGAAAATTCTATCTGAAACATTTGTTACATTTTCCTTTGCTCCAACCTTGAGCATAATAGTTGGAAATGGGTTAAAGATAAAAACATTTCATGTTCTTTGAACATCATTGTCTACAACTATAGACTTATTTGATGATTGCATAGTTGCCACAATTACTGCTAGCAAGCATTGCCATTCCTGCACTTTGTCTGACCTGCTACTGTCTTCAGCAGCTAATGGAAAGTCCCTGCTATAACTACATTTAGCTATGGGTGGGAACTTTAGTATCCAGAGGAAACCCAAGAAAGGAATCATGCTATTGGGAGAGGGGGTTGCCAAACCAAGTCTGTTACTCGCTCAGCCATCCACCATCCAAAACATGTTTCAATATCATTCAAACTGCAGGATCTCTCTGTTAGTGCAAGAATGAATTTTATTTGAGGTGAACATCATTTGTTAGATTATTTTTTTACAAAATTGTGATGCATTTTTGTATACAACTTTGGAAGTGAAATAGCATAGTAGGGTGGCAGGTCATAGTCAAAGACAGTACATTATCCTTGTACTGAAACAAAAACTTAACTGTTTTTTTTTTGCAGGTAGAGCATCAGGGTCACCATCTTTGGACCTTTTCATAACTTTATTGTCACTGGGAGCAAATGGATACAAAAAACTTCTTGTGGAGAGGAAGGAGATGTATGGATACCTGATGGCCAGTCTTTCAAACTGTGCATCAAAGCATGGTGAAAGGTTACTTAGCATCAAGCACAACCCTATTTCTATGGGTGAGTTTTGTTTGGCATCTTTGGGGTAGCGAATGGAAATACTACTGAGTAAGATCTTAAGTAGTTTCACACAATTTTGCTTGCTACGTCTATCATTTATGTAGCTTCAACCTTTTTTCAGTTATTCAGCATGAGTAAGCTTGAGATATGTTTTTGTTATTGTTCACCTTTCTTTCTCAGCTGTTTCTCTGAAGTTCATCGGTGATGGAGAAAGCAGAATGGCCACTGAGATCGGCTCCATGTTGTTCACTCGGTTTGTGTCAGGAACCAGGTAAGAGATTTTCCAAACAACAATGGAATCTGTCTGTTTAGAGCATGAGCCAACCATCCATTCACCATAACAAAATTGAGGTATATTTATCTCAAATGCGATGGTAATCTCTCTCAAATCCTTCAGTGTGAATTCTGAAGCAACACAATGCTGTTAGTTCATTAAAAAAATCTCTTTTGTAAGTGAAAATATATTTTTATTATCAAAAAAAATTCTTTAACCAGTTTTCATCGAGTGAGACATTACATAGTGCAGTTTAGATGAAAAATTTATAATTTTTATTACTACTATTAGTTATGCACTATGGACTCCCAAAATAAGAATAAAGTCTTGTATTCCTGTCTATTAAAACAATCTTCTGCCTCCTATACAACTTCTTAAAAGTTCTCTTTAAAGTTGTGATTAACTTGAGCCAAAATAAATGGTTTGATCACTGAATAAGTGTAAATTTTAAAAATAATAAAATGACATTTTATGTAGATATCATTTGTTTTAGAACTTTTTTTTCAAATTTTGGGGAAATAGTGTCAGATTTAGTAGCTATATAAATACAGAGCATGTCATGTCAAAAAGATGCTAAATTGGAGGAATTTAGGTGATCATTATATTATAAAACATATTAAAGAGAGGTGGCCTTTGTATCATGGTAAGGCTCCCATCCCCTTGGAGATTTAATTATTAACCAGCTACCACTGACTTGATAAGAGGCAGATGTATAAATCTCACCCACTCTCTAAATTTTTCTTTGTTATCTCCCTTGTTTGCCTAATTTTCAGAGTTGTTGCTAGAGGAACAAAGGTCACTGTTTGTGGCTACAATTTTACGAATTTTGGTGCTCATAGTAATGATTACCCATGCTGTTACCTGACTGCTGCAGCAACCATAGGGATTGAGAAACAGGATGTGGACACATTTATCAGCCGACTTGATAAAGTTCTCACTAAGGGTCGTAAGTCTACAGAGCAGATGACAAATCAGGTTTGCCATGATTTAGAACACCAAACATTAGGAATAAAGGTTGACGACAAAGATGAACAGCAGCAGTTAGAAAAGAACAGCAAGTAAATATTGTCAACTGATGGTAAATGAAAGTGACAGTGATCTGATTTTCTATTTCCCCCTCCAGATTAAAAATAAAAACAATGTTACATTCCCCCTATGGTAAATGACTGACTTCCATACTAATCATACATCATTATGAAACTGACATATACAGTTCTCTTCCATAACACAGTTTGTCTACTTGTTATTACAGTATTTTAGTTTGTTGCAGAAACATGAGGTGTGGCATGTAATACTGCCATCTTCCTGATGGTGTCGAATCTAAGTATACTTGTTGGTATGATGAGTCATTGGATGTCAAATCAACAAATAGGGAAAGGTTGCAACATGACTGTTTTGAATTTTGAGCAGTGTACACATCTGCAAATTATCATCTCAGGCAAAGTTGTAACTTTATATAATGAGTAATTTTCATTTTATAGCCCACCAAAGTCAATGATTTGATATTTTTGTCAAGCTACTGCATAATAACTACTAAAGATATCTCTGAAATTTTTTAGTAATTTCTAAAATCTAACCAGAGAATAAAATTATGGTTTTACTTTGTAGTTAAGTTGGTTTTCAAATTATATTTAGACAAAAATCGATGTATAATCACACCTGAAATATGTAAATTTTGGTCAGATATACATTTTAGGGTGGCTAAGTTAATATGGTAGGGCATTGCATAAATCAAAATTAAAGAATGCTGTCATTAAAAGCTTAAAAGATTTGTATTGCAATGAATAAAAAAGTGTTATAATTAATATTATCTTAAAGCTTTAATATGTTTTTGCTGATTTATTTTTTTAGGTATACATTCTTTTCTAACAAAATAAAAAGCAAATTTTATGTCTGGTATATTTCACTTTTCATGTAAAAAAATTCATCTGTAAATCCTTTTGACATCTGAAAACATTGTAAAATGAATTTGACAGATGAGATAGAAAACTAATGTATGAAAAATATAATTTGTTTTAAAAATACACAACTCTAGTTTTCTTAATGGTTAATTCTACCAAAGATTTCTTTTTTTGGATAAAATTAAAAGATAAAGCATTGGAATTTCATTTTTAAGTTTATGCCTCAAACTCCTTGGGGGGTTTTGCATTCAAATGATGAATGATTAGAATATAAATGTGGAAATGTGTAATGAATGTTCCTGCAATATAATTTATTAGCCTGTATATATCAATAGGTTAGGCTTTAAACGAGGAGTTAGGGTATTAGCAAAACTTGGAAAGGTTTCTGTTGATTTCATGTTCTGGCATTTGTAATTTTATTAACCTTCATAACAAAAGTTGAATCATTAGGACTAATGGACAAGAATTTAACTAAGATATAGACTCCATGGAATTTATAATGCTTGAAATCCAGAACTAAAATTTATTTTTACAAAAGAAAACAAATGTTACAGAATTGTAATTTTATTAAATTCACTCAATTTTAATGAACCTTAAATTGGATGGGTGGGGGGAGTATATAGATTACCGGACTGTTAAGTGTTGGTTTGGTTTGGTGAACCTCCTTGGCCTGGTTCTTCATCAATATTGCTCACCAGCTGGTTATATGGGTTTCCTCCCACATCTAGATTTGAAGGATTTCCCTTCCAAAGTCAGAAGTGCCTGGCTCAAGGTGCAGGGTAGGCAACATTCTCTAGCAGGTAACTGCAGCACTACACTTTGTACAGCAAAGACAATCCTAGTGGAGTTTACCTTCCTTGTTGAGATTTGTGCACAACATATTGAAACCAATGTTTAGCTCTTTTAGAATGATTTTTATTGCTTCTCTAAGTTGTAAAGGTCACTGCTACTGGTAAGGTAAGAGGAGAATCTTACTGCCCACAAACTATTTAATTCTCTATGAAACAACCATTTTTTTAAAAAAAATTAGCAGCAGCATTGTATTTAGAAGTTTACTGCCAGACTCTGTATGAAGTTTCTTTGGCCTGTGACCAGTGAGATATAGTTATAACAAGAAAGCCAAGAACAGAAATGCAGAAATTTAATGATCTGCAGAGATCTAGGAACAGTTGGAGTAAAAATATTTATACAAATCCCACAGGCATCAGCACCACACACACTGCAGGATCTCTTATTAATAGCCATATGTTTCTTTCGGATCATTTCAAACTAACCATCAGTGAAAAAACAAACTATGACATAACCATTTTGCCATCTAGATCTTACATCCTCACAAAGGCTTTTCATATTTTGTTTGGATGCAAGTCACAGTAAATAACTACCTACTCTATTTTCCTGGAAATTTCTCTATTACATATATGTAATCACCAAATCCAGATTTCATTTCCATTTTCCTGTTCCCTCTATTAAGACTTTAATTGCTCTTTGATTTCTGTAGTTGTATTCTCTTCTTTACTAATTTTATTACCTTCAGCATCTATAGCAAAGTCGTAATCTTTCCTGCAGCTCATCAACTTTTCTATTTCTACATCCAAGTTTTGTAGAGTGATAAATGTTTTTGATTGTTCCTGCAAAAATTTGATGAAAACAAGATTGGGAATGTTATGAATTTACTTGTCTGAAGGATCACACCAACAAAATATAAATCACTAATTGCATGAGATGGATGATATTCTCGTTACCCTACAAAATCATACAGTGTGTAGCATTGCTTGTGCAGATACACACTAGTTGTGGCTATCAATATTTTAAAACTATAGAGAAATTACAAACAGTTTTTACTTTTGTAAACTACTGCAGAATCTTTCTGAGTTTGCAATCTACAATTCCATAAAATCCATTGTCTTTGATTATACTTTTGCTTTGTTTTTATTTAAGCATAATGGATCAGCAGCCATCTTAAAAGTACTAAGATAATGAGTCTGTTACTTATAATGGACTTAAGTTGTTAAGATTACATCTAAACATGCGTTTTTAAAGGTATAAAAAAGAAGACTGATTTTGGAGATTTATATGGTGAAAAATTTGTGCAACCATTGGCTTGTCTGAATAATCTGATCAGAGAACTTTTTTTTTTTTTTTTTAAAGTTTTTGATGCTTGGACTGAACAGCAGATAAGAGCGTTTTAAGATTTCAAATTTAAAGACCAGTGAGAAATTCTTAAAAGATTTCCTGCTGAAAAAAAATACTAGGGTTATGAATTTATTATCTAATAGAATAAAATGTAGCTTTTTATGAAACATAATGCGTGTTGTGAAAGTGGCTCTTATTTTACATTAACAGACAAATGTACCAAACTTGTAGTCCAGAAAAATTAATTTTTTAAAAACAATGTAACATTCTGGTAGAGGTTAGTGAATAAAATTTTAAATATTTAAAGTGGAATGAATCTAAAAAATTAAAATGTATATTTTTAACAGATTAATGTAAATATAAAAAGCTAAAAATATTCTAGCTTTTTTTAAAGTCAGTTTTTAATAAGTCTGTACGGTATCCTTTAATAACTCCAGTTTACAGCTGCAAAATTTCAGATTGTCACCTTATTTATAAAAGGTAATTAGAGAAAATTAATATTTCAAAATTTAAAAATAAAGCAAACAAGTAAGATTTAGAGATCAGAATATTTTTGGTTAAAAAAAAGGTTAAGGTAACATTTTGCTTCAAATTAGTTATGCATAACCCCTATGTTTAAGGGATGAATACTGACAAGGCAGGTAATGTTTTTTTTTTTTTTTGTAGTATAATTTTGTTAGGCTTTAGCTAGTCTTTACTTACTAAAATGTTTAGTTGAAGTATATTCTCATCTAGAAAGGCAGTTGGATTTTCCTTTTTTTTTAAAACTTTACCTACCTTTTCTCTCAACATTTCTTTTTCTGCTGCTTGAAGCCTCAGTAATTCTTCCTCCTCTTTTTTTATTCTTATTCTTTCCCATTTTTCTGTTGCTGCTCTTTCTTCATCAGAAATTCTTGTTTCTCTGTCATAAGAGAAACTGTTTTTACATGATGCAAAACAAGCAGATAACTAAATTTGAATCTGTCATATTATCAATCATTTTGTTGCTAAAGAAATGGATCTGCACTGCAGTAAATTTATCTCCCCCCCCCCAACAATGCTGCTATATCAGTTGGAGAATAGTTTTACTGTGTTTACTAATAACCAAGAATGAGCGGCAGAGGTTAATTTAAGAACAATAAATGAATGCTTTATGCATTATTTTTTCTTATGCTGGCTTTGACCATATACCAACCTTATTTTTGCAACTGCTTGGTTCCATTTATTGTTTTCATCCAACAATGTCATTAACTCATCTGCAGCATCTCTGCTTAGTCCCATCATTTTCTCATATTTTTCTTTCATCTTCTTATTCTCCAGCTGAAGGGATGTTAGAAATGTTCTGAGAAGATAACAATGATTTATCTGTATTTTCTTTAGATGCTCCATTAAATATCCGAGGATAATTTTTTTAAAAAAAAACTAAGGATGATGTCAATATATAATCATTCCATTAACAAACTTCCACCTATCCTTGAAACAGCAAAAACTCATACAATTTTAATTTGCTACAAATAAAAACCCATGCAAAATGATGAGTTACTTTTAAAGAATCAGAAGATTTTTTAAAAAAAATAGAAGTTAGTATAGTATAGCATTTGGAAAGGGGAGAAATCCAAAAACTCTCAGAAAATAGCTTGTAAGTGTAAAATACATATTCAGACCTTACAACCAGATGGAACACCCAATTATCTGAACAGTAAAGACCAATCTACAAATCTAATCTGTCCTGATTTAAAAAGCTTGAACTTTAGTCTTCTTGTACCAGATCAGAAAAAAAATTACGTTTCTCAGGCCTATAAAGTATCTTTAGCATTTCAATCAAAATCACTTTGTGGCTTGTACATCAGACTGACAAGTGCTATTTCTTCACCTATGCCTATGGTTGAAAAAAGGTAAACCTTCAAAGTTATTGGTATCTCTTCTGCAAGGACACCACACATGTACTAAACAAATTAAAGAGCATGAATTCCTTATTTTAATAAAATACAAAAATCGCAGTTCCACGTTCCTGTTTAACGCGAGTAAAAGGGTGGGAATTTCAATGAGAGAATTATTTTTTTTTTGTAACTCCCGGATTTTATATTGATATAGATATAACTAAAGTCAGAAGGCCAGAGAGTTGCTAAAACTTCCCTCGCCAAGACACCAAAACAGACGACTGTGGTTTATTTTTTAAAAAAAAAATTATTTAGGTCTGCTTCCACCAGCTGTTTTTTTGGTGGAGTGTTCCAGGTGGAGACAATACAGTTACTAGAAGAACAAACAAACATCTAATCGATAAGGTTTCTTTTGTATCTCTCACATTTGACTCTAGTGATGCGACACTAATAATGAAGAGTCCATTCGTCTTTATGCATCCCTTCTGAGAAAAGATTTCGGAAACTACAACACGACACAATCACGTCTGTAGTAGTCCAGACTACGGTCGTTCAGTATTCATTGCCCCCCTCCCTCATCCAGAAATTATCTACCTACACTCTATTCTCCTTAAGTTTCCGATATTTAAGAGTGCACCTACGTACTATCTTCCCCGTTCAGTAAACAGGAGATATCAATACAGCAGCGACCGACCAGCAAAACAAAAACAGGCGAGCAGAGGACAGACAGCTTACCTGATCGCTCTCATTTTGGTCTTGTAACTGGCGAACATCCCGAACATCTCATCTCTCTCCTCCGGATCGAGTGGCGTCGGCTCCCTGACATAGAACAACTTACTTTTGGCTTTCGGTTTGAATCTAGGCTTTCTCCACCTCAGCGACTGCACAACCGGACCAACCCGTCCCGTCGGGTAAAAATGCTGACCGACTACTATCTGAGACAGCGGCAGTCTCCATAGATGACAGACCGAGCCAGAAGCCATAACAGGTTTCACGGACACAGCTAAAGGAAAGTATCTCTGTGGCAGTCAATCGCCACCATTACGCGGATGGCCACCGGTGTTAGCCGGGAAAACGTGCACGGTTAATTTCGGCCTAACGTTTCTGAAATATTACTACTCCGCCTCATCCATGGCACGACGAACGTCTGTCTCTAAGGATGATCTTTTCTTTTTTCTTCTTCTTCTTATTATTATTATTATTATTATTATTATTATTATTATTATTTTATATCCTTTAAAATATAATCCCGTATTCGGCTACAATGTTGAGACTGAGAGAAAGAAAAAACAAACAAACAAAAGAGTTACTACTGTCTGTCTACTGATATTTCTTTTAACAAAGAAAATCCAAAAGTACAAAGAGTACTAGTTTCTGTTGCTATCGACTAATATCTTAACTTTAGTACATCGAGGAGAGGAACTGGAATATTAAAAGACGGGGAAACGCACCGGCGCGTACTTTCTAACTTTACTGCCAGGAGAGGTCATTTGTAAGGGACTGAACGTGTTTACATTCCTATTTAAAGTTTCCAGTCGGTAAATTGTAATGTAAACTAATATAAGAAATCGTTTAATAAAATATACCGTTATAAGAAATAAATAAGGAAGATCTTATATATATATATACAAAGGAACATAATATTTACATTTCGCGAAGGACTGACAACAAGCCATAGTCGCAGTAAAAAAAAAAAAAGAAAAGCAACTATATATATATATGAATAAAAACAAACAAACAAACGAATAATTTCCCATTAATTTTTAAATTAATTAAAAACTATGCTAACCTTTATTAACATGCTACGTATTTTATTAAAAAAATACGACGCAGGACACTCCCAGCGTTCTGTTGTCGGCCTCCACCATTTTACACGCAATTTTTCGACTATAAAATGTTCGTCGGTTCCATTTCGCTTCGGCTTAAAGTGGCGCTAGTCTCTATCACATCTATTTCACTCGGTTGTAAGTATTGCATAAATCTCTCTGGGGGAAAGGGGGGGTGTTTTTGGTTCCAGTTTAATTCGTGCTTAAATCTTTTTTTTTTTTTCCTTTCTTTCCTTAAAGAAAAGGGGCCAAGGTGGACCCTCCGCCGGACACCGGGGGACCGGTTCCCCCTGACTACTCTCTATTCTGCCTGCTACACATACATACTCTCCCTCCCTTTAGGTGTGTGTGGGGGGGGGTGGTGTTTTCAGTTATTGTTTTATGCTTTTTACGTCACTGTATCCTATGATTCAGAATCGAAGGGGTCCAGAAAGCGCCAGCATACATCAGGGTCCCAGTCACACACAACACCAGCGGTCTCTACCACCGATATTCCGCTAAACTTCGATGTGCGGTATAAATAATCGTTGGGATGACATAATCGTGAATCCTTAATTTATTTAATAAACAACAAGTGCTTATGAATTATTTAGGGGTTGTTGTGGGGGGGGCGCCCTGTGAGTATTTGTGATTTGTTGTTTAATGAGTGGTGCTAATGGAAGCTCACTGTTGGCGTGCAGTAAGAATGGTACGAAGCTCGTTTCGTGGGGGAAGAATCATGATACCAAACGCTGCATTCAAGATCAGAAGCCACTGGGCGACTTAGCACTAAATATGTACTTCTGTTCGACGCAGATGTTTGATCAGCTTTAGTTAGAAAAGAAAGGAAACAACCAATAAAACATCCTATTTTTTTTTTTTTTTGCTTTCTCTTTCAGGTTGAAAGTTACAAACTAAAACCCTAAAAGAAGTTATTGTTTTGTTTTTATCTAAGAATGTTTCCCCCCCCCCCCCCAAAAAATATTAACTTCTAATGGCAATAGATGTAAAATAAGTTAAACATATTTCCTGTACATAAATTAGATTTTGGCAGAATATTAAAAACTTACATAATGAAAGACAAGTGATGACAGGGACTTTATTTGCATGGTTACTGAATGTTTGATCTATCAAGAAATGTTGAATGAGGTGTGTAGGCAAAACAGGGGTAGGAAGTCTTGTGTGAAATACATATAGTCAATATAAACAACTTTGTTCAGAGGTTGAAAAATTCATAAAAACTGAATGTAAGTCACTATTAACTCACGTTTTTGTAGTAGGCAAAATTTCAGATTTTAACTTCAGGCAGTTTTCATTCTCAGTTTTGTTCTTAAAGATGAAAAATCCCTATAGTGGTTTGTTGTTGATGGAAACATTTGTTACCTTTGATAATTTTTATCAGTGATATTAGAATCTTTAATTTGCTTTATTGCTCAGACATGTTAGATTTTATTATGGTCAAACAACTACATTGATTTCCAAAAGTTAAGCAACAAACAAAAATATTTCCAACAAAATGGTTAAAGATTTATTCACCAAATGTTCAACACAAATTCTTCATGCAGCAACTTTTATCAAAGAAATATTTAAATTACAAATAATCGTTAGCGGTGTGAAGGGAAACTAAGAAATTCTAACGAAGAATGTAAACAAAAATGAATTAGAGGTGGTCACTAGAGGATGTAATCCTCTCTTACAGCAATGCATGATTCACTGGCTTTTCATGATATTCATAAACATGTCAATGATAGCAGTGGGCAATAAAGTCTTGCTTTATCGGAGAAGTTTGCAGATCTTTGATGGAGGCAACACATCTTCCTAGAGCATCCCAAACATTCTCAGGGAAAATGCTGGCTATTTAATAGGGTAATGACTTGGTCTTGATGATTTTGGTAGATCATACATGCTCTATGTGGATGTGCATTATTTCACTTTAAGATGAAATTATCTCTACTAACACTGGCATAATATGGTCTAATATAGGGATCTAGAATATTATCCCTCTATGAAATATACATGCTTATATGGAAATTGCTACTAATGCCATCATAGTGATCTCTCTCCCATGCTTGTGGGATGGTTGCATATTCCTTACATTGTGAGTGACATTGAAAAATTGAAAACTAGATCTTGACTTCTCAGTAAATAGAACATGGTTCCATTTGTGCGATGTGCAAACATGCTCAAGGCATCAATTCAACTACTGCTATTTATGGCATCAGGCCAAGCTGATATGCAGTCACGTACAGTTGACTCATTGATACCAACCCCCTTGTTGAGGAAGAAAGATCAGAAGCAGGTTGGGTAGGTATTCAAGTTCTGTTTTTCTGAGCCAAATGTGATGTACAGTGAACATCATCTAGGATTGTGACCCATGGATGACTTTGAGCTGGTCTTCATACAACAACAACTGTACATTTGAAATTGTTTAGTTGAAAAATCCAACTTTTTACATTTAGCCATTCTGCTATGTGGGTCTGATCCTCCAGCCTCTATTATACCAAAAGCTCTCCACCTTAGATAGTCTTCCTAACAAGTATAGCTACTCATTTGTAATTTTTTTCTTCAAAACAAATATCTTAACAGAGCCAATATTGATAAGAACACTAACCATTTTCTTTCATGCCTTTACACAAATGCTAATTTACATTTCTACTGAAACTCATTTACATATATATATATATATATATATATATGTGTGTGTGTGTGTGTGTAAAGGATATGTTGCATGAAGAGGAATTTGTTATAAATTTGACGAATAAGACTATTCTGAAAATTTTTTAAGCTTAACTTTTGGAAACTAGTGTATTTCATTTTTAAGCGTCAATAGGTTAAAATAACTAAGGGAGATAATTTGAATGTTTTTAGTATAGAAAAGCGCTAAATCTATCAGTCATCTCCCTTTACACGTCTGCTAAGGTTATCAGTAGATATGATGTTTTTAATATTTTGAAAACATTTTTAAAAATAACATTATCCAACTAATATTAAATTTATTTATTATTTAATGATTGTATAGTCAAGTATATTTTTATTATGCTTATCACAAGAATATCTAGTAAATAATAAATTACAAAGGATGCTCTGTTGACATGTTTACCTACATTACAATAATAGATGTTATGATTGGGTTTTGTAGCAAATGATTAATTACAGAGATTAATGCTCAAGGGAGATAACCTAATTTGATTACATTGGTGTATTGCTGACATTCTCAGAAGAACAATTTCTGATATGATACAGCTAAAAAAAAATTTAATGGTAGATGGGTGGGAAACAACTTTTGACAGTTTTATTTAATATTAAGACTGCATATTGATTGTAAAGTTTGGGAAAATCAGCAGTTTGATTTGTAGGTTTTTGGATATTTGGTCAAAATAGCCAAATGCTACCTGATCTTCAGCTATATTGTTTAGCGTTCAAAGTAAATAAAAATATTCTCGTTGAGCACTCTGAATAAGGATGCAGCATTTTTTAAAAGATACACAGGCTTGCACCTGTGAGAGCACTTGTCTGCATGAGTGTGTAGGATGAAACACTGGTACTAGAGACAGTAAGAAAAAAGTATTCACAAATAAAATTTTTAAATCTTTAATTTTAATCAAGAATTATTTGTTCAGAATTATATAATTTACATGCTAAGATAACCACATTCCAGTTAAAATTGCTGTAATATTTAACTAAGGTTACAAACATATAGCTAAAAATGAACATGAAATTTAAAAAATAAATTACACACAAAATCACAAAATGTCAGTTGGAATAGGGTAGAATTACTACAGTATTCTTTTTTTTTTAAAAATTTAGCAGCTTTATACATATTTTTGTTGTTTTTTCAGCCAATGGTTCACAGGACTGCACTCTTGTCCCAAATAGTTTTTTTCCTTATTAGATTATAATTCAGAGAACAAGATAAACTAGGTACAAATCTTCTGTGCTGAGAATTATCAGTTGGATGTGAATGCATCACGTATAATATATCAAGACTTTGAAGAAAAATAAAATTAACAA
Organism: Nautilus pompilius; assembly: GCA_018389105.1. NCBI lineage: Eukaryota > Metazoa > Mollusca > Cephalopoda > Nautilida > Nautilidae > Nautilus > Nautilus pompilius. The sequence goes on from JACATO010001895.1 coordinate 1,867,212, forward strand.
AAACAAATGTAGCAGCAAAAGTCTTATTAAAGAAAAACCTAAAGGAGTAATTGTGCTAGTAATTGATAGTTTTATGTATGTTTCTGTAGGGAGGTAAAACCATTGGAAAGAAGGTTGTGGAAAAGTTTTAAGAATAAGTTTCCTGAATCAGAGCTACAAGTTAAAAATTTTGCTTAGAATATGAAAAAGGTGAAAATAATATCATGCACTGCTTATTTAAAAAAAAACAAAACGTATTTCCTTTAACCATTTTTTATTCTACCAACAATTTTGAGAGAAAATGGTTTGTTATTTTCTTTTTTCCGTCTTATTCCATTCGTGTGTTAATGACCACAAACAATTGCTGCTGGCTATGCAACCTAAAATTTGAATATAATTTAAAAAATAACATTATATGTAACTTAAGGTATAAACTTAGTTGTGTGTTTAGTCAGAATATTCCTTTTGCTATTGTGGTCAGGTCTGGTTACCTATGCAGTGCTTCTAATAAGGAAGAAAAAAGCGAACAAAGAGATCAGAATTATTTCATCTGGAGAGGAGTGGGAAACAATATATCCCCAGTTAGTTTCACATTGCCAAGACTTCAGGGTGAGTTCCATTTCTCTTATGTTAGTTAATATTATGTAATTTCTTGAGATGGTTTTTTAAAAAATCTAAATTTTGGCTTAGCATTTAAAAATTGTATTGTATTGAAGAACAGTGATGATGATGTGTTGACACTACTTTCATTGCTGCTGAGCATTTGATCTACCAAGAGATTATTGAGTAAGGTACTGTGTTTTAGCCAAACTGATAAATTTCAAGCATCTTTTCTTGTGACTTGTAGATGTTTTGGTGTCTGCTTCTGTTCCACTATTTTTTTACTTTTTTTTTTTCTTCAGCACAGTGTCAGAGTTCACAGAGTAATCTTCACCATCTGTGGGCTGGGGCAAATCTTCAGCATCATTTAAGTAGCGCTCATCGTCAATTATAATGTTTGCCTCACCATTGCCTTTAAAAATTTTGCCACACTATTTCTCTGCTATGCTAGCATAGATTTATATATTTCTCATCAGATAAGCACCAAGAATGCAATTTTGTGAGCATGAGTGACAAATGTTCTATCTCATACCAAACTTCTAGGTAGACTTTGTATTTTAGCACTTTGGATGAGAACCACTTTTAACCTTGTGGGCATTTTGATGACTTCTACTGCCAGGCTTTCTATTTTAGTCTTTTGAGAGCGCACTGGATTCCTGAACAAGGGAAACTGTGGTTGTGAAATGCTTTGCCATAAATTATTTTCTCTTCTGAGCATGATGTCAAAATGAAAAGCTCATCAGTTTTGCCATTTTGAAATTATATAGTGCCTAGTGGATTGTTTATTCTATTAGTTCTGACTTGATTATTTTCTATATTAATGTCATTAATAAATGACTAGATTGATTAATTTTAGAAATTTTTTGTCACTTTTCAGCCTGCAAAAGACATCAGTGGTGTATCTTTCTTTTTTTTTTTTTACGTGTGACCAGCCCTACTGGTCTATACACGTATAGATAAGCATTACAGTTCTCTTTCTTTTATTAGGCTGTTGGCTTGGATTGTGAATGGGTGACTCGAGGAATACGTAGACCAGTAGCACTGATGCAGATTGCCACAAAGAAACTTTGCATTATAGTACAAATGCGTAAAATAGATGATCCTTTACCAAACTCTCTCAAGGAATTTCTTAAAGACAGAAGGTATGTTTGCGTTCATTGATTATTTTATTCTACTTATATCATTTTCAAGAGTTGACACATGCTCCGAAATGTTTGTGACTGAGTCAGCTGTTGACTGAATTTTAAATGTTTCTTAAAGCTTAGATTCCTGAAAGTTTTTGGCAGAGTACAGTTTATTTTATTTATGTTTTACTTTTCCATCTTTCACCAGAACAAAAAGATTTTAAACCCTGATTTCTGAAATTATACTTAGGGTAAAATTAAATATTGGATTTGTTAAGATGACTGAGCCTGATGTACAGTCAGAATTGGTGGAACTTGCTAGAGCCATTTTTTATCTCATTAAAAAGTCAATTTTCATGCTACTATACTTCTAACTTAATGTAGTAGTTTTGTCTCGATTAATGTGGTAACTTAAGTACAACTAGAATTTATTAAAGATAGTGTTTAGGTGGATTCAATCTGTAATAAAAAGAAAGCCAATGTGTTGGTTAAAGAGGCACCCTCTTCCCACATTCACCAGGCCATCTTGAGAGATTTTGTGCGCATCTTCAGATAGAAGATAAACAGTGAAAAGGAATGCATGCAAATGAGGTGAACTGATAAAGATGAGATCAGCCAGAAATATGGAAGGGTTCCTTATAGAGTCACACACAGGATGGACTAAATAGTTTCCCTCCCTGCTATCTTGATGTGGTTAGTTACTTAATTCATCATTGAGGAAATTAGTATGGACCCAAGAAAAAAAGAACAACAAAATGTCTGGATACTGCACTGATATTCTCCATGAAGCATCATTCAAAATTGAGATGGGCAAACAGTTAGAGGCTAATATTAAAACTAGTGAAGATTTTATACCATTGAAGTGGTGGCTGAAAATTGCTGTACTTTTGTTTTCAGTAATTCAGTTAGAGCAAAATTTTGGAGAGAAAAAGGAAAATCCTGTAGATGTTGCTGAACTACATACAACATTAAAAAGTATAATGACAACACAGCAAGGTTTCTAGTTTCTTAGAGTAGTTTAAAAGACTTTTCCATGGTTTTTCACACTTGTAATTAATTAATTGTAATTTTTGTTTTATTTACTAAAAGAATTATATTTAAAATATTTTATTCATTAAAGTCTGCTATAAAATTGAGTTCATTGATCATTTTTTATGTGGAATTTTTCTGAAGTATAAGCTAATTCTGCATTTTTATCTGAGTGAGTGAGTTGGGTTGTCTCCAATGAGCTTACACTCTGTCTTGTGTGTGTGTGTGTGTGTGTGTGTGTGGTGTTGTGTGTGTGTGTGTGTGTGTGTGTGTGTGTGTGTGTAAAAGTATGCTCTAAGATAAAAAGATGCTTCCCAATACATTTCAGATGCCATCTTTATTTTGGTTTACATTAAAATTTTTCAAATGGCTAAAGCATGAAACTGTAAATGAAATGCAGTCATACCTCAGTTTAGTGAATGCTCATTGGACTTGGGAAAAGTTTGCCATTGTTCACTATAACAGGTTTTGGTAATTTGTTATAAAGAGACAATAATTATACTCATAAAAATTGCATTGTATGAAACACATCTGAATGAATCTTTATATCAGTGCATTCATCATTTGCAGAAGCTAGTGTCTTGCTTGGGACTTGCTGGTAAAGCAAACTGGTTTCATCAACATTGTAGATATCTGGGATTGAAGCCTCTTACCATTGTTGGGAAACCTTTTTCCAATCAATTAAAGTTAGTGGTAGTATTCACGTAAGCTTTTATTCAATGACTGACTTAAGATCACGATGCTGCTTGAAGTAAATGAGCCAATCATTTGAGCTCTTGAAATCATTTATTAACTAAATCCATAACAAGGTTGCAAATTTGTTGGCTTTAGGATGCACCGGGTTGCCAGAATTTGGAATGTTTCTATCTTGCTTTTTGAAACTAGCAGGATAGAATTTGGTCTAAATTCTCATGGTCTATTGAATGGAGCCACCTGTTCATAATAAACATCCCATTGTCTACAACACCTAACTTAATTTTCTTCTTCTTGTCCCATAGTATTGTAACAGTATCCTTAGTAAGACTGTTCTTTACAAATTTCTGCCAAAGTGTTTTTTTTTTTAATTGGTGGCCACCAACTTTAAATCATGTGGTACATGATGAACAATATGCATTTTAATAGCTGAGCTGATGCATCTAATACAAATAAGTTCCTGTATAGAAGGTGCTCCATTACAGTGATTGCTTTACCTGGGGAGAACTCAACAAAACAATGACTGATCCAGCTACTAAGATTGTTACAAGCACAATTCATTAAAGTTGGGTGTGACTGTAGCAGTTAAAGATGTATGCATACCATTCAGCTGTACCTTGCCTTTTTTAAAATAATAATATACTGAAATTTAATATTTTTGCTAACTTTTCAAATTAATTAAAAGATTTCTTAAGATTTTAATTTTAAAATATTAAAAGTGTTGTATAACAGAATATGAGATTACTCACTAGAAATGATTGACATGCATTTTTTTCTTTCTTTTCAGTATTTAAGTCGTCTATTTTGTATATATTCTTAGTGGTCATGTTTTTAGTATTGTGATTAAATCTCTCACCAGCTGTCAGTGAAAATTAAGGTCAAAAATTCATTTAATTAATATTCAACATTAAGATTTGAAATTTTGTGTTTGTTGATTTTATTGCCTTTATTGAAATACATTAAAGCATTTGTGGAAGGACTGCATGCAAGCACAGATGCTGGTGAGCTCTTTGAAGTGTTGCTGTTGATCTGTCAGCAGAACAAACCAGAGAAAGTAGTGAAAGATGTCCTCGATGCAAAAGAATGTCACAAAGTCTGCATATGAGTCTTTCTCTTTCCTTTATTTTTGTATTCTCTCATCACAGAAATATATTTAATTTTGCTTAAAATGGGTTTGATTTCTGAATTAATTTGCTTAATAGATAAACAGTTTTTGGAAAACTCAAGAATGATATACACACAAAATAACATCAGCCTTCTGCTTTATTACATGACCAGCTCCGGTACCTTACCCAGCACTGCACGACTGGGGAAAAATGGCTTTTATAAAAAAGAGTTTATTTATATCAGTTTGAAAAACAGAAATTTTATTTGTTTATTAAACTCACAATCATTGAATGAACGCTGAATTGATGCTAATGATACATTTCTTAATATTCTATAAGCTGTACACTTAAATTTCACTTTGTTCCATAAGAGCTCAGTTTATTTTTATCTTGAAAAAGAGAATCGTGAGAAAACACTGGCTTTTTAAAATGGAAAAATGGTTCTGTGTCAGCTGACTTGTTTAGGAATCTGAAAAAGTACCTGACTAACAGAGCCAGCTTATAAGATGATGACATACCTGTAGCAAACTACTAATGAATTTTTATTCTTAGTTTTCAAAGTTATACTATCTAAGATATCTAAACCTGCCATTAATAGCTTTCAAATGGTCTTGAAGACCAAATGGTGAAAAATGGAAATCTGTTGTCACTTCTGAGTAAAATGAGCACCTTGAAGCTGTAGTAACTCTGAACCTCGAAAGGTGGCCTTTGTTGGCCTTTGAGGCCAGGCTCTGGTATCCTTTGATCTGCATTGATCCTGAAGCAGCTTCATTATAATTTGAGGCTGCTAGATTGGCTATTTTGAATAAGTGCAGTAAACTAAGTGTAATCTATAAGGCTTTTGAAAAGCAGCCTTTGGTGGCCTCAAAATGGTCTTCAAGGCCAAAGTCTAGTAGCTTGAAACCCTGCCCAGACTCTGAAGTACCTACACCCAAATTTTGAGACACTCTAGGTGCTACAGTTCAGCCATGAAAGAGTAACAAACAAACATACAAACACTTGAAAATATGTATTAGATAATGTCCATTTGTAGCATATGAAGTTTATTCAGTATAAATATAAAAACAAAAGGATGACAAAATGCATAGGGTGAAAATTATAATAGTCAGATGCCATAAAAGAGACAAGATAATAATTACAGACCATTCAAATTACACTATTCTCTGTTTAGCAACGCACTTTAAAACCATTAAGATGGTAATTGCAAGGCAGGTAACTGTTTATATACGATTGAATCCGAGCTGTCCAAATCTGGCAGAGAGGTGTAGTCAGGGGAAAAACATCATGGTTTTGTGCAACCTCACTCATTCCTCTGCCCCTGGCAATTCTTGAACTGCGGTCCTATAATCAGGAATCATTGATTTCTTTTGTTCTTTTTCTTCCCAATGTGTTAACCCTGACCAGGGTCTGTAGGTTTTGGCTAACAAAAGATTCGAAAAGAGCAGTTGTCAGAACAGTGGGTAAAAGTTTTAAAATTACCAGGGATTTTTCTCTCTCGGTTTTTGTTTTATGCCAATCAGGTAACTTGTTAATCTCATAACTGCTGAAGACAGTAACAATTACATAAACTCCTTTTTGACTTTTTCTCTCAAATTCTTAGTATAATTACTAAAATAAATTAAAGTAGCCATATGTGCTGTTCTATGTTATTTTCTCTTTGTTATCATTCATTATTTACATATAAATAATTTGACACTTGTTCCATTTTGAATTAACTTGTTATGTTTTGAAAGAATAAATTAATGATTCTTTTAAATATGTATCTTTAAGTAAGTAAAAAAATTATGTAAAACCAAAAATAAATTAGGTAAAATTTTACACTTAGCTTCTGCCCTTTGGTTTAATAAGTCAGTTGTGAAGGAATTCCACAGTCAGCTGAATTGTTATAGCAAACACTAAAACGGGAGTAAAAAACAATAGCCATCCTCTTAGGTGCGTCCAAGTTTTGTCAAAAACTCCCCTCTTTTTCCTTATTTAAGAAGCTGAGTTTCTACTGATTACATTGGTCACTAAGCAGCCATGTGGTTTTCTTCCACATCTAAAAACAGAATTCCTGTAAGGTTGGTTTCTTGGGTACGTGTGATGCAGGTGAGCCACCAGGGCTGATACCACACACCTGCCCATTCTAGCTCATCCACAGACCTCAAAAGTCAGGAGAGGGGTTTGCTGAGAAGAAGCAAAATCAATAAAACTATTGTAGTATAGAGAAGTAAATAACAATTGAGAATTCTATTTATATCAGTGCTGAATTTGTAAATACACTATCAATGTATTTTTCAAAAGTGAGGTGTATTTTAGATCAATTTTGAATGATTTCTGAGCCATGATTAATATCTTTAGTCAGTACTTTTTTTTAAAATTCTGATTTGCAGCATGAAAATACACTTATAATTGGTTGTGTTTTCTTAAAAGATATTCATAATCTGTATTATCTCTTTTCTACTTATCCATCTGTCAGCAGAACATTGGATTACCCTTTGTTGTAAGGATAACTGATGCTTGTAGCTGATTACCCATTATACCTTGAAGTTTAGACTTCGTTAGTGGTGTTATGTGAAAAGCTTGGTCACTGGAACCTAGTCATACCTGTTGTTTTTTGCTTTCATTCATGACATAATTTTTGGTTTGCTGAGTTTTATAGAATGTCAATAGCTGGTAGGGCATTAGGGTCATTTTGGGTGGTTTAGACCTTTGTGAAATTGATTAAAAAAACAAAAATAAAATGCAGAGTTGAAACTATCAGAAAAGAGATAAGAAAACTTCTTTTCAGTAGCAGAGACTTGTGTGGAAATGTTTGAATTAAATTTTTATCAATTAGTTATTAATTGCAGAGAAGACTTAGCTTTTATTGCATTGTAGAACTTACACTGAATATAAATTGTGATGATCTAGAATATATAAAGTAAATAAGAGTGAGCTAGAAGGAATAAACAAATAAAATTGCAGACAGTATAATAGATGAAATTCTAAAGGGAAAATGTGGCATTGGGCCAGGTTGTAGGCAGCTTGGGAGGGGAAAGTATCTATGGAGAAGTCACAATACACATTTCTGCACAGGTGATGCTATGCAAGCCAGTCATATCTGGGGCATGTGTGTAATTGGGTCTAGATGCCACTGTAAATCCTAATGTAGCCTGCAATGTGTGTACACTGGTAACCTTGTATTCCATTGACATCCATCATGGCAGTCAAAATAAAGCAAAACTGATCAATAGAGTGAAAGAAGAACATAAAATCTAAACCACATAAATACTTGCACCTTTATCCACTTTAAATATCTGGCAAGACTGGTTCATCTGAGCACCAACAAAAACTGGCATAGTAAATGAGATTGGCAGGGGCTGCTGAAAACCAACCAAATAAACAAATGTGTGTGCTGACTCTGATTCTAATGTCTGTACTTTCTTTTATGAAAGAAAAACTTTTTAAAATCCTAATTACAGGTGTGTGTGTGTGTGTTCTTTTTTTCTTAATGTGTGCTGTCTTGGTCTTATCGTAGCATAGTGATGAGGCTGCGGCAGGTACTGCAAACACAAATCACCATAAAGAACCAACCAAAACCTTATCAAGATTTCTTGAGACAATCTTGTAATCTGCACTGGCCCCTAAATGGCAGACAGAGTGGACCTTAATGAGGCTCTGGCTCCCTGGCGAGCAATCACACTGCCTCAACATGATAAAATACAGATAAAGAAGATACTAGCCAGGACTTTGCTAGGCCACCTGGGATCGTTTTAAGATGAGAAAAATATTCTAAAGCCTCATCTGCGTTTTGGCGATATGCTTTTAAACATCTCGTACTGTGTGTTGCTTCACGGAGCCTCTGAGACACTTTGATACATCTGCCATCTTATCAGATCTGCCTGTGCACTGGATCTTCACCCGCATTCCCATTAGAACGGTGCCCCAATACTTTTATGAGTTTCTCATTAAAATGCAATGATGAAGTAAATCACTGATTAGACGCATCAAACTAAATATGTTTCCACCATTCATTTTACATAAATTTTCTCGATAGCAAAGATCAGTCCAAACAAACAATTACCAGTTGAGTTATCTATCTGTAGCAGTCAGGTTTATACCTTAGTCCATTCGCATTTTGCTTTGCTTTGTTTGGATAAAAACAGGAAAAGTGAACCATCAACGAAGATTAAAATAAAAACACTAAGAGCCATAAAGATAAAATAAAATTATAAAAACAAACAATTTATGTCTAAAAGATAAATCAAAATTATTGTAAGTTGAATGTTTTGTATTTTTAATTGAACATCTAAATACATCCTGTTTATCTGTTAAATAGTCTCACCAAAAACTTTTCCAGAACTCTCAAACTTTTTAAAGAGATTTTATAAAAAGAAAATTTCCTTTCACACATCTAGTTCTGGTTAATTTGTTGGTGAAGTACTGATTAATAATAATAATAATAATAAGTACATACTGTTAAAATTTAGGGTAATCAGTTGTTCATGGCTGGCTCGTTTCTTCCTGGATTAAAGTATCTTTTTACAGTAAAAGATCGTATTCAAGGATATTTGTCCACAAAAAAAGTCTAATAATTACTCATACTCCAAGAAAAGTGTGGATTCTAAAAAAACGGTATTTAGATAAAGCTGGCATCTTTCTCTCAGGATGAGTGAAAACCGATCTGACACTGAGTGTAGAGAAGCTAGCTTAACTCATTTGGCCTGCTGAGGAGGAGGAGGGGTTAGCAACAGATATGGGAAGTTTTTAATATCCACTCTTTGAGCATTGTCCATCATGGTTCAGCTAAATGCTTTGGTCTATGTGTTGTACAAGGGTTAAAGTGGAAATTACACTACTATTAATCTCTAAAAAAAAAAAGAATACTAGAGATTAGCTCTCTTTTTTTTTTAATGCACCCCCCCCCCACCTGCACAAACAGGTGAACCCTATGGTGCCAGCTTAGAATTTTCTATTTGGGAAGTAACCAGTGGAGGAGGGAGACTTGAAAACTTGCTGCTGCTCCAGTATTTCTTGGTCCAGACCTGGGCACAGTGCTAGGCAAATAATTCCTAGCCCAGATAATGTGTCACACCACCCCCCCCCCTGTAAAATATGGAGTGGGCATTCTTCTGTAACAGAAAGATCTGGTGCCCTCTTGCAAACTGAACCTTGTACCTTTTTGTGAACTTTACACTAGTATGCTGGATTGATTGTAGACTGTTCTTCCAGAAAGTTAATGAAAAGTATCTTGATACCCTGTAAGCACAATTTTCTGTAGCCCGTTCCTGAAGTTCATCTCTTCAGTGCCATGACGGTGGTTCAGGATTAGTGCAAGCTTTCAGATGTGCATGCATTTGAAACCTGTTAATTTCTATTGAGTCCCGGATTCAAGAGAGTTGTTTTCAAGCTTCTAAAATTAAAGGAGAGTTATTCGGGGGGATCATCTTAGCAAAGAAAACTGCGCAGTTATTAGCTGCCTTACTCTAGCACTGACTCCGTTTGCTATATAATCTTGGCTGTAGTACACAACAGCAATACCAGATAGATGCATTTCTGCATCTGTGCCAAGTTGGGAGTCAGTGTGTTGCATGCATCCATAATAGCTGTTAAAAGGGGAACTACTCTTGTACTTTTATGATTGATGCAGGTAAGATCTGGTTTGGGTTGGGTAGCCGGCTCGCAGTCTCAATGTAAACTAATTTTGGCTAAAATCCTTTAAGACCATAAGTTTTCATTTTAAAAAAATTATCAATTTTTGTTACTATAGTATTAAAATTTAAATAAAATTTCTTTGAACCTAAAAAAAACAAACTGGTTTTAGTTAATGGCAGTATTGTTGCTGAGCTTAGTGCTGTTAACTAAGTTAAAGTGAAATCAAAATTCTAAATTCTAATTTTTTTTGTAAGTGGATTAAGATGGCTGTAAAATGGAAACAGCAGTATAAGCCAAAAAAACTGTCTTGTATTTACTCGTGAAAATCTGTATGACTGGTGTAATATGCATACTACAATAAATACATTTTATGTTATTTAAATTTTGTTTCATAGTTAATGTTTCTCTTTTACTGGTCAACTTATCAGATTGCAACTGGTCAGTACCAGATATTTATCATTTAATCAAAAATTTACAGCACACCAATCAATGTCATTAAGATAGATTTATAAAACTATTTATTTTCTAACATTGTTACTAAGGAGATGTGACCTGTTCCAATTGTTTTGATTAAACTTCATAAAATACATTACAAAGTGTTTTACAAAAATCTTCATTTTATAACTACTATGACAATCTTTAAGAAGAATTGTAAATGTTTTTAGCTTTCTGATGGTAACTGAAAATTAATTTTCTAAAATCTATTTAGCCATTTTGTTAAGTAGGAAATTATAGTAACTGCTTCTTTTAAACTAATATTTTGATGATAACTATGACTGAAGAGAAGCATATTTATGTTTTTTCAACATTTCATTGTCAATGAAAATGCAAATACTTCAGCTGAAAATCATTAAAACTCAGGTGAACCGTATATCAGAACATAAACCATAAATTGTAATGATGTTATTGCTTTAAGTTTTTTCATCAAAATAGCCACCTTTCAGATGTATAACCGCTACACACTTTTATAGCAAGGTATTATGTGTTAGTTTTTCAACACTTTGAATCATTATCTTGTTGCAGTATAAATCCATCACCTATCGAATGATGATATTGCAGAATATCTATCGTTCTAACGTGCATGTGTGTGATATCAATTTTAATCAAACCACCAACTGAGAAATTAGCAAAACAACTCCATACTCTCACATTATCACTACACACAACTGTAGAGCAAGCAAAGCTCTCAATTTTTTAAATCTGCATACTGTCATTGCTTTGCCCTAACCTGCCCAAAGTGCATCGCACCCTTGTTCCAAGCTGTAGTTCTGATGTTTACCAATATCAAGTAACTTGTTGCTGCATCAAAGGAAGGGTTTTGAAGCTGCTGCTAAACCAATCATTTTGAATTTCTAGCAATTTTTTGTGGTAGTGACTGAGATACTGATTGTTGCAAAGGAATTGTGGTCAGCAGTTAATTGGTTATATGCTAGGAAAAGGGTTGGTATGGACTTTTCATCTTACGTAATTCAAAATTCTACAGTTTTTTATCGGAGTATCTAGCTTTGAGAAGGGTGAGATACACAGCCTTGTTTCATATGGAATTTTGTGTTTAGGTGCCATTTTCATCTGCCAAACAAAAGCAATGGCAGTCACCCATTAACATTTATGCAAAAGTATGGTATAAGTTAACAATTATTCAAATTAAAAGGAAGAAATGATTGGCCATCTTAAAGTAGATGAATCGATGGGGCTAGATAAAATCCATTCTGGTGTATTGGAAACTAATATGTAAATGGATGTGCTATCCTCTAAAAACAACATTTTTGAGGAACTGATAACTAGCAGGAAGGTACCATCAGATACTCCAGGCTTAAAGATTGATCAAATAATCCTCCTCTGAAACTGTGGCATAGTTGGCACCATCCACCAGAGATCTACTTTGGTCGGGGGAGCAAGAGTGTCTCAAAGAACCTCACATAGTTGGCTGGTGAAGAAGAGTGAGAAGAAAGACATACTATACAGAGCCCATTTTGACTGGGATTTGAACTCCGGTCCTGGAGCTTAGTAGTCCAATAAACTACCACTGGACCACCACTGCTGATCTTCTATAGATGTTAGCTTAACAATGATTTTAGGAGAAATAATTGAAAGTATAACAAAATAAAAGCTTGTTCATTTAGACAAAAATAAATTGCTTAGAAGCAATGAACATGATTTCTGATCTGGAAGGTCCAGCTTAACACATTTACTGGAGTTTCTGGAAGTTTAAATAAGGATAATAAGATTTATGTTGTTTATGTTGTTTTTTGATAAGCTTTGGCATTGTAGAGCATCTTTTAAAATTGGTTGAGAATTATTTATATAATATAATTCATTGAGTTGTTATAAATGGTGCACTGTCTGACATTCATCAAGTGTAGGGTGCCTCGGTGACTTAGTCTTTGCATATTTTGATGGTATTGTTGTTGGAATGTCTAACAACACTATGAAATCTGCAAATGATTTTTTTTAATTTATGGTTAGGTTGGTAATAGCAATAATGTTAGAGTGATACAGGGTGATTTCAGTTATTTAGTAGAATGGTAAAAAAAATGGTGAATGATTGCATTTAATAAGATTTTAATTCCTTAGCTTTGGAAAAGTTGATGCTGATTACTTGTATATACCAGATGGTGATACGATAGGAGTAGCTAGCAACAATAATACATTGAGAAGTTACAAACATTGTGAGAGTATGTGCCTAAGAGCCACTGGGTCTCATGTTTGCAACTCATATTATCTAGAGGATGTTGATAGCTTGGAGAAGGTTCAAAGATGATTTACTAAGATGGTTAGCAACATCTGTAACTTTAGTTAGGAAGAATGACTAGAGAGGTTTCAATTGCCAAGTTTAGTCTACAGAGATTTCTGTGGAAACATGATTGTTTTCATAATTTTTATGGCAAAGATTGCATTTATTTAGATAATTTTCTTTTATATCAGAGGTATATCATATGCAACTAGACAGCTTATTTAAAATTATAAAGCATCATTCAGAATTAGGCATTAGAAAATGGTGCTTTAATAATTGAATTTTTAATCTTGGAAATCTTTAGCAAATCAGACATCAGAAGCAGTCAGCAATAGTGCTTTCAAGAATTCATTAGATGCTAATTTTTCAGCAAAACAGGGCTCAGTGAAATAACTTGCTGGGTCCAGAATTATCCAAGAAGCTTGAAGTGATAGCAGCATCACAGTTAATGGTTTATCTATTCTGGGATAATGGATTTTTACTAACAATAAAGTATTGAAAAAGCTGATAATGCTTTTCATATGGTGGGTTCATAATTTTTAATGCCAGTATATACATTTTATCTGATTACTTCCCTAACATAACTTTTTTCTTAAAAAATTACAAATTTCTGCTGGGCTGGTGAAATAGAAACATGGCAGAAAATCATGACCTGGCTTTGATTCAGGGATTTTGTTATTTATTTGTCATCAGTAGATTTGAAGTATCATCTAAGTATTTTGAATATGTTCTTTGGTACTGCTGCTTATACAGGATGTTTGGGAGCAACTTTATAGCCATTCATTAGGGTAATATTGTGAATCATGTGGATATGATAGAGCAGTTTAGTCTCCACTGGCTAAGCACATCCACATACATTTGCAAACTTAACAAACAGGCCATAACAACTACACCACACCACCCCTCCCCACAAAAAGCTCATGTGGCCACACACACACACACAAAAAAAAGCACATGTGGTAGAAGATGACACAGTTACCTACCTTTCCTTGGACCATCATAACATGGTATCCAGCTACACACATACATATACAACTTCACAAACACACCCCTAAACACCGCACAACACCAAAAAAAAAAAAAAAGATGCTTGTGCCAATCTTTACAGCTTGTCTTAGTCAGACTTTTTTTTTTTCAGTATTCACTTACTTTTACACACATTTCTATTACATACCAGAATTCATGCTGATGTAAAGCACTTTTACACTAATGTTCATGTTATTTTGTTTGAATAAACATAGCAGTAGTGTGGAATTTAAGCTTTGATGTAACAGAAAATGTTTTGTTTACTGCAGCATTTAGCAGATTTGGCATTCGTTTTCAAGTGTCTTAATGCTACCATGGTAACAGAACCCTTTCTTTAACAAGTGAACAGTCAGAACTAACTTCTGGATTGCTTGATATAAGTTTTTGTGCTTTCACATTTTTGTGAAATATTGTATATATATTAAACATGAAGTTTGGCTGGATAAGAAACATTCAGAGGTGTTTAATTTGCTTGCAAGTTTATTTAATTTCTAATGAAACTTCATTTACATACAACCTCCTTTTTAGATGAGGATTTTCCAAGGTTGATGGAGTTGTATTTATCAGCCTCTGTTTATTGAAATGAACATGCAAAATGAATGATTGAATGCAAAAAAAGAAGAAACATTTTAAACATGATTGATGCATTTTAAGCATTTAAGTATGAAGATCAAGGTTAGATGAGTTAGGGCATTACATTTTAATTTATAAGACCATTTCTAACCTTGATCATTTGCTTAAAACTAACATGAAGAAAATCCCTGTTCAGGTATAACTATTTTATTATTTTAATAATACAAGTATTGACATTTTTAATCAATATTGTTTAACTAAATGAGGTTTGAGTGTAAATAAAGCTTGCACATGTCTAGTATTTGTGATGACTTGACCAGTTTCTGTTCCATAACTTGTGAATGTCTATTTCACCCACACGGTTGGTTATTTTTTCTGTTTTGTTACAGCCATTGTACATTGTAGAGTAGCCATGCACTGGTTCGAGAGCATGTATGAGCTTGTTCGATTACAGAATTCCGATTGAATCCACGCCAACAAACTGACACAGTGAAGCCAAGGAATTAGAGCCATGTTGGTCAATTAATTGTTGTGGCTATTGCAGTAGACAGAAATATGGCCAGGCTGGAGACATGGACACTATCAAAACATTCTGAATTGTCCGGAGAGCCAGACAAACTGGGAAATGGAAGTGGAAACCATTCTGTGACGATCCATTATTGTGATAAAGCTACATCAATTTATAGTTTGGTTTATGATACCACTGAGCTTTGAGACTCCTATCCAGGGCATGGAGTCAGGGCCACTGATACCTTACCACATGCATAAAATAGTTATTACTAGATGATGTTTAGTTTCCTCATAAGATGTATCACCAAACTTTTAAGAAACAATTTCATTTTATTCCCCTCTCCAAGCGAGATGTTACATACACTGAACTGGGATTACTAAGGTCTGAAAACCCTCTTTTTTAAAGATATTTTTTTCTTTTTACTCTACTAATTTTCCTCTACTTTTATTTTCATCAGATGGGTCAGTTGTAAAATTGCCAGTGTAAATCTTAAAAATAACTTTACAAGATTTAGGTTTCTTTTATCTTCATTATCTGGAACAGTCAGCAGGCCACAGATGGTCCTACACAACTTATCCAGCAGATTGTATCATTTAGAAAAATTGATGTTGCAATTCTTTGAGTAAAACTTTAGCACACACAATACAGTAAACTTGGGGAATGTGTTAATGAATTAGTATCAGATATCTGGTGCTTTATGCATGTCAGTGTAAATACTTCATAATTTAATTTCTGTTTGTTTTTTTTTATATGCTACCGTGAATCTGTTTTCATCTATTTTACTACCTTTTAGTTATTGGCATTTTTGGATTTTAGACATTACAAACGTTTTAATATAACTTAAACATTAGCATAATGATACTTTTCTTGAACATTGCTCAATTCCAAACTCAATTTCATCCAAAAAGCTCTCTCTTAAAACTTTACTCACTTTTTGCTAATAAATTATGCTAATAATGTTTTATACTTAAGAGTTTTTTTCTAATTTATGCTTTGAAACTTTAATTTTAATTTTGATTTTTCTCACAAAGCTTCATGATGCAGGTGATACACATGATGTTTCAAAGAAGTCAGCACTAGAAAGATTGGGGCAGAAACTCATTAAATAAATACCCACTGTTCAGCTTGAGAGAGAGGCTTCTGAAATGAGAGATAGAGACCAGCTCTTTAATTGTAAATTTGTGCTAGTGCAAAAAACTTTATCAGCAAATAAAAGACAATTTGGCTTTACTATATAAATCTTGATCCTAATGAATGATTGAATTATTGCAGGTTATAACTAGAGATGCCAGTGTTTATTATTTAACATCAAGCTAAAATACTGTTATATTTTTAAAAAATGGTTTATAAATTAGCAAATTGAAAATGTATTATACTGTTGTTGTTTTTTTTCCCTGACCTGGAGGTACATTGTCATATTTTGTAGTACACTTTAGATAACAGGAGAATTAGTGAAACTAACAGGATGTAATCATGCATTTTGATGAAACAGTTTTTGTTTTCAGCATCCTCAAGATTGGAGTTTCAATCTTAGATGATGCACAGAAGCTTTGCAATGACTATGGCTTGGTAGTAAAGGGCTGTGTGGATCTGCGAAATCTGCTGAAACAAATGGGAGATATATACAATTGGTGAGTAGGTGACATGAGGTTAATCCATATTTAGACATTTTCTTTTTTCATTGGCCAAATTTCTGGCTCTAATGCAGGTAGTCATTTGAAACTTTTATGAGCATTAGCATATGTATAGACAACTAGTGGAACTGCAGCTTTCAGTCCTTGTTATGTTCAGAAAGCAGGTGTAGTCTCTCACCTTGACTGACTGGATGTCTGTCAAACATGAATAATTGATTGGCATATTAATGCGTAATTCTGTGGATGGTCCTTACACCAACAAACTAACACAGACTAGGTCACTGTATCTGCCCCTGATTATTATACCAGATTGATACCCAGGTGCCATCTAGCGTGCTGTTGTCATGGTTGCAGTACTTGGCTGCCATGGCTTAGCTAAGAGTGAAAAGTGGCCCCTAAAGAAAATGCATTAGGGATATATATTTTTTCTTAATTAGTTAACAGGTGTGATGTATTTAGACCTTTGGGATTGATAGGTTTTGGTTACTGGAAGAACTTTATAATGTTGGCTATTACAGAATAAGTAATCTCTTATTGAGCAGCATGCAACACCAAATATTGTGCTGTCAACAAGCTGCTGAATATGTCAGTGAGTAGATAAATGCATCAACTTTATCATGATAAAACATGTTACAAAAAAACATTCTACAAATTTATTGATTGGTTATTTTTCACAAACAGTTTAAAATTGTTCTTTGATTTTGTTCCTTATAGCTATGATTGTAGCTGTGCTCACTTTGAGTTGGTGTTAACTTCTGGTCTGCTTATAGACGTTTTGCACAAATTCCCATGCGTGTAAAACCACAAAATGTTGAAATGGTTTCTTTCCCTTTTTTTTGTTAATTGACTCTAATTCCATTTTCATCTTTCTTAGCTTTTTTACTGTAAGACAGGAAATTCTAAACACTGGTATATTTCCATGATTTGCTGCCAATTCCCAAAGTTAACAGGTTAAGCCAACAGTGCATTCTTTTATGGTTTACATGTTCATCTAGATCTTTTGTAGATCTCATATTTTTAGGGGCGGTCTACTTCTCTAGAGTTCTTGTTCTTGTGTGGACTTTGGAATTAAAGTGTTAAAATCTTTATTCCAAATGGGGTAATCTAAAATAAAGCAAAAAAAAAGAAAGAAAATTTTAAAATTTTTTTATTTTTTAAAACCAAAACTAAACTTAAGAAGAACACTACAGTTTCTTTCCTAGGTTTAAGTCTGTTTGGCTATTTTGTTAAATGGCTTTGGCATTGGCAGGAAGAGTAATATGTCCTTAGAATTTTCCCTTTTTTGGCTTAAGAAAAGAAAAAAAAGCCTGTTAATGAAGATATTCCTAAAGTTCAGTTGACTACTATGCCTTATAATGAACTATTAAAGATTTATGCTAATCTAATCTGCATCAACTCTCATGTCTTGCTCAAGCTTAACTCTATTAGATGGAAACAATGTAATCTCCTGGTGTCTCTGAATTCTGCATCCCTCCCAGCTATACCAGCACCTCACTAAATTACCAATGTACTGTATGTAGATTAATAAGATATCAGTCATATCCATGACTACCAAGGTTAACTGCTGGTCCCATGGGGTTCCAGTAAGTCAATAAAGAACCATTTGAGGTTATGTACAGGAGTGGGGGAACTGAAGTGATTTTAAGGACACATCACAGAGAATCATGTAGTTTAGCTAAGCAAACTTGTTTTACTTCATTTTGCACTTATTTTTGCGTTTTTCCATGCTTTTGTTCAGACCAAATAATATGCACCTGTGGGCTATTATTTTGTTTCTTCAAAGTATTTTTGTTGTTCTCATGTATATTAAAGAAACTACATGCACACGCACACATGATAGCTTTGTTTTTGTGTATAGTAAATGTTATTTAGTAACAAGGAAACAAACTTTCATTATACTCAAAACAGCAACATGGTAACTTGTTTAGTGTTTAATTCTCCATCTTGTGGTTACTTCAAAGGGGATATAATCTATTAATTCATGTTAATAGCATTTCTTTAAGAGCATAGAATGTAGGAAAAGAAGTTATAAATTGTTTTATACTATTACACAGTATGTTAAATTCTCAAATAAATCTGTCTAATCAGTTTAGGATTATAATTAACTTGTGCTACGATTTTTAAACTTGTTTGGCATCATCTATCCATCTCAGGAGATGATGTTGTACACTGGATCAAAGTATGTTATCTGAAGTGGGCACCTGTCTCTTATTTTCCAGTGTGCAAGGTTTGGGCTGACAGTATGGAGAAACCGGTTAGTTCCAGTACATTTGGCACCAGTTTAGATGTAGTCACTACTGGAACAATGATCAATTGGCATCACTCCACCTTTGGGCTTCACTCTTGATTCTCCCTTAGTCTTCATTTCTCTGGAGATTGCTCACAAATCATTGTTAATAAGAGCACATAACTTGTGAGAGAGGAGTCTTCTCACATCCTAGCAGCTGTTGGGAAATGTTTTCCTCTTCCACCTATTCCATTGTTGAGACTTGCACAGAGAAATCCAAGATATCCATCTTTTCCAAGGTCATTGATATCTGTGGACATATCTTGTTTGCTAGTTTCACCGTTGATGGAATATCTCCTCTTCTGCTAATTTTACCTTTAGTTTTTGAAACTGTTACAAGCAACTAGCTGATGACCCACAAGTTCTTTTGCATCACTAGTTTTCAGTGTTCTAGTTGCCCTTTAATTTTGATTTAAACATGGAATTTATGTTACTGTTACTATAGACATTATTAGTTTGTTGTTTAATGTTGCACAGCAGACTTTATTCTGTATAATTAAAACAAAATGAAATTTGCATGCTTAGAGCAAAAAAACGTCCATTTTTTTTTTCTGTTTATTCAATGTGTACCTTTTTTGCAGTAAACAGGAACTTTAAACATTAGCATAACCAGTTGTTTGATAAATAAAAGCATTATATGCCTTGCAAATAACATCCAGGTACATATAGGTGAATGGTTTATATAGTACAGCTTATTTTATACTGTCTTTCTTTTTTAGTAAAAGCCAGGGTCTGAAAGGTCTTGCTAAAGGGGTTCTGGGTATCAATTTACCAAAAGATCAGAGTCTGCAGTGTTCTGACTGGGAAGCTGACTACCTTTCAGAGAGCCAGGTTTGTTCTTTCTTTTATTCTTCGCTGAGAGTTATAATGAAGAGAGTAAACCACTGCTTAAAGATTATTACAGTTGTAAGAATCTCTGTTTTGTTTTTGAGTTGTGAAATATAAGTATTATTTTGATATAATAATTAATTCCTGGTTTACTATGATGTATAAATTGGTATCAGAAGAGAATAATGATACTCTTAAAACGTTCTATTATAGAACTTGTTTAAAATGGGAAGAACTTATATACACAAGAAACAACTTTTTTTTTTCAAATTATGAAAATAAATTTAAATGAAGTGGTCTGATGTATTATTTTTCTTTTACTGTTTACTATAAGATTTAAAAGCTGCTGTTCCACTGAGCTTTGTTTGACGAGTATTAATTTGTATCAAACACTTTATTCTTTATCTTATCACAGGTGAATTATGCGGCAAAGGATGCTATGATAGGACTAGCTATTTTTGATTGCATGGTGAAGACCAAAATCAACAAGAAAAGGATTCCTCATTACTTAGTTGATCAGTACCTCATCTCAAAACCTTTGAAAAGCATTTGCCAGGGTTTGATTGATATTCCTTACAAGGGGAAACGTGAACACCAACATTCCAAGAATTTGGGGGTAACTCAATTTTCCTCTGTACAGATGCTGATAGATGTGATGTTTGGGATTATGCTTTTAAAATACCCAGGGCTACACCAATTTGGTAAACCTGGAAAACAATGATATGAAGAATAAAAGAAAAAAAATCAGAAGGTGCTATTAACTCATAGCTGTGTGTGTGTGTACAACATTGTTAATTGTGAAGCACAAAATAAATAAATTAAAAAAATGACAAACTATAAAAAAATATCTGATGTTGAATCAGCTGCTTAATGCGGTCACCAACCATCTTGAAAATAGCCTCTAGATACAAGAAAACCTGTTGGGATGGAGTGAGCCTTCAGATGGTGAAAAATAGAATGGCAAAGTTTGTACTGACTTGTTTGTTTTTTGTACTGTAAGTAGTCCAGCACTGAAAAGAAACCTTGGTGAGGGAGTGTGGTGCTATGGTTATTGCCAGAGAGCACCACCTACCCTGCCCTGAGTAGGGCTTGGCACCTCTGACTCCAGCAGGGGAATCTTTACTAGAACCCCTCATTATTGGACAGGGGAGGACGCTGGAGAACTCAGAGGAGAGCTACATAACTTGGCTGCTAAAGAAAAACAAAAAAAGAAAGCATGACAATTCCAGATGAACTTGAGCCATTGGTATTGGCAGTTTGCCAACGTAGCTGCTGGGCCACTGGGTCTGGGCTCTTCCTGGTAGCCATGTAGTCAGCAAGTGGGGTGGGTGTGATGCTAGTGCAATTTTTCTGTTAATATACTTTGCTCCTGCCGAAGTTAAAATAAAAAAAAAAAAACATCTGATATGAATATGAGATCTTTAACCCTGCCCCTCCCTCCACCTATGGGAAATTTATTTTTCTCTGCTTCAGCTACTTGCAGGCTGCAGGGTGGGTGAGGGTGGGTGGCTACATTCAAAGTAACTCTGAGCCGGTCCTGGTCACTAACTTGGGTTTTTATACAAGGAGTTTCTTAGTTTTTTGCTAAAACGACCAATCACAAATTATCAGGTACATATAATTAATTTAATGTTCTCGTATCAATACTTTGGTGATTATGGAAAAAAGTAGCAATGTCAGAACCCATGTAGATACTATGCAACTCATGATCTTACACAACTGTGATGCAACTAGACACCACTGTGAGATGTCTATGAACTTCTCATCAGGAGAACTGCTAGGCTGACGATCCAGTTTTCTAAAGATTCAAAGTTTCTATTTATTGAATTTCAACTTAAACTAGTGAAACAGATAGGATATTACAAAAAACATGGAATACCTTAACCCTTAGCCCCTGTATACCACCTGGGGATCATTTTCAATTCTACTACCCTTTGAATTTGTATTACTCAGCACAGGATAGGTCACAGGTGCTGTGAGGCAGGACTTTACTCAATAAATCTTTATTGCTTCAGCCATGCATTTTGCATTACAAGTGCGTCGTCGGCTAACCATACGAACTGTTCGACACAAGTGCTACTGCTTCTAGGCTGCAGGTGATATAACTAAAGTAAAAATTGACATGGTATTTGGAGGGTTAAGTCAGACTTTATTGTTCTTTTGAGATATTTTACAAGTCGAGATATTAGAGATGAAGAACTCATGTAAGTAGAAAGCGAGTTTATTTGTTGTAAAAGCAAAGCAGGAAACCTTGTATACAAAAAAAAAAAAGCAATGTACATAGACACTGTTTGACTTCATAATGATACTTTTTAGTACAATTTAAAATTTATTTATACAGGTTTCTGTCTAAAATTGTTTATATAAAACTATTTTTTTAAAAAAATAAAGTTAATACATTTCTGATTATATATGTGACTTTATTAATTTTTAATTGATAATTGTGTATCTGTCATTGAAATAGTATTGCCGATAACAGTTCTGCTTGGTTTGAGTTTCTGCCTTTTTCACCGCAGGACTATTAAACATTTTTTGTTTTCTTCTAAACTACACAAAATAAGAGAAAAGCCAAGAAAGAGAAAGATGTACTTCGGGCATATTCATTACGGAAAAAACCATTGTATGACAACACCAGTCTCTTGGCTCCTGATGGGCAAATGTTGTGTATCTGTGATGAAAGAAAGGCTTTATGGTATTTGGAGAAAGGACTTGGAGGTGAGCTCTTATATAGGTAAAAATTGATTCTAAAATTATATTTTGACACCTCCCCTTTTAACTAATTAGAATCTTTCTGTTGATGTCTGTGCAAAGTCTAAGGTATAATATTTTTTAGTAGATTTTATCTAATATGCATGCATACTTTAATTCCCTGGTTCCATGAATCTATCAGCTAACAAGAAGTATTAAGCTTTATTCAGTTGCATTCTGGAAATGTTAGCACAAAAATACTTTAGAAAAAAAAGACTTGGTTTGAAATCATTTATAAAAAAAATAATTTTGGAATCTCTGCTCATTTTTATTGGAAATTCATCCTTACTGGAGCTTGTAGCAGACTTAGTTTGCTTGGCAATACCTAGCATTGTGTACTTCTCATGTAACATGATAAAAAGAAAGATAAATTATGATAATAGCAGCCAAGTACAGTAGTTTAAATATATTGTTTTTATATAGATATGTTAAGTGTATGAGTAAATAGTTTAAAATTAATTTTTCTTGTGTCAAACTGAATTTGCTTGGATTCTCTGTATTGAACTAATGAATGTAGCTTTGGCCACCTGCTATCACAACTTCTTGGTCAATCCCCGAAGTTACAAGTTTAAACCATCCATATGATTATATGAAGAAAACCAACTTCTGTTTTATTGTGTTAGCTGGGTATTGACTTTATATTACTGTCAGCTGGACTCACCTGAAATCATTGGTTTATTTTGGTTATGTACTCATTATCACTAATTGGTGGAGTCAGGGTAAATTTGTGAGTAGTGTACATCATACAAGAAGGAAAAAAATGACATTTAAAAAAAAAATTTCTTCTGCTCACAATTCAGTTGTGTATTTCAGAAATGGTCAGTGAAGATCCACTGGTCATCCAGCTGAACTTTGAGCCTTCTGGCCGCCCAGCATCAGGGTCCAGTTACTATCTACAAGAAAAGCAGAATGTGTGTGTGGTATGTGGGAAAGAAGATGGCTACATTCGAAAAAACATTATCCCTCATGATTACAAAAGGTAAGACACAAAGGAAGCTTTTAAATTGAGCTGGTGATATTTATTTTATCACGAGAATTCTCTTGTTAACTCACTACTGTAACTGCTCACTTTAGCTGTGGGAGGACTGCACAGTGTACCTTAACCGATAGACTGGCACAGAAAATAAAGCAGAACCATGGTGTAGGAAAACAAGTTGGTTCCCAGCAGAAAGTGCACTCAGACTCTCAGCAACACATTTATTTTATAATATCAATATAATACTTGATTGGCCCAGAAAGAATTTAGTGTATCTTTAAATTGTGGCAGTTCAGAACACATTGTTCTGATAACCCTTGACACAGTTTATTAGGTGTAAAAAAATTCCTGATACTTTATTAAAACTTTCTTGAGCAGTTTTCATTCTCTGGTCCCATGTGATTAATATTTTATAAAAGGTGTTTGTAATCATCCAGAACTGGTGCCTTAAATCAGTTTTTTTACTTCTCTCTCTCATATAAACAGTTCATTCTACTTCTGTCCCTAAATCTTTGACAGGCAGCAGCCACAAACCCTTATTGTACTTTCTTACACGCACATGCTCTAACAAGCCGAGCCTGATCAATCAGTAGTACAGTTGTCCCCCGGTATTCGCGGGGGTTACGTCCCTTGAGCACCTGCGAAGAGTGAAAAACCGCGAATATTAGACGTGGTCCATAAAAATGCCTACAAACGTCAAAGTATAACGTAAAGTATAATAAAAAAATATAAGTAAATATATTATAATAATTTAATAAAAAATACAACACTCAGAGAAACACTCGAGATAGCTACACACGGTAAACTGGGATGATGCAGGGCTGCATCTGCCTGAGACAGCACCTCGTGGACAGCAGCCAATCAGCGGCAAGGAGAAATGAATAACACTCTCAGATTGGCTACTTTCAAACCTCCAGCCAAAAGCGTTTATTTTATATTGATATTTTGCTGAATTTACGTTAGTATTTATATTACAAAATCAGTAAATTATATTGTTATTAATAATTTAGCGTTAAAAAGTGTGAAAAATATATATTGCCATGAAAAAAGCCATAAAAAAAATCGCGGAAGATATTTGCGATTCCGCGAATATGCGGGGGTTTCCACGAACAATTATTAGTTAGGTTCTAAGGAAAATTCCACAAATAACCGGGGCCACGAATGCCGAACCGCGATTATGCAGGGGTCGACTATTCAGCATTAACTAATATGTAAAAGAAATATAAGATTTTTATGTATGGTCAGCAAAGCAGAATATGGTTTCTTTCATATCATTATGTATATTTTTCTGCCTTACTGGTGTTTTATGATTTCACTTTCAATTATCATTTAAATAAAGGGCAAGTATATTAATAATTCAATTGCTTGTCAAAACAGGACTATACTGTAAGTATTTTTTAATAAGTAATTGAAAATTTGCTGTACAAAGATTTTTTTGTCTTATCTACACAGAAGTTATTTATTATACATGATTTTTCAGATGGAGGTAAGAGAACCAAGAAATGTTTTGACAGATAGACATCTCGACTCACTGGTGTGAAGTCTGCACAAAATCATGTGCTAACGCCATGTTTTATTGAAACTGTTTGCCGTGAGAAAAGCTGTAATGCAGTTTGCAAAAATTGCAGAGAAAATTATTTCTTTGATATCCAGCAAGAGCTGTTCTCTCTCTGCATTGCTTGAAGGCTTTTCTACAGAATGTATTCCTCAAACTCATTACCAAGGACCTCAGATGAATAGATATGGATGTCTTAGAAAGACAAAACCATAAAATGAAAATCAATATTTCCTGGAATTGGCTCTGCTTCTTATTTTTTGAAATGTAAAGAAAAAAGATTTCTGGTGACAAATGAGAGCACTGAAAATTTTATTATATATTTTTTTAATGTTTGCTGTTAAGCCATGAACCAAGGTCGTGTGATGCTAGATTTATCTCCATTCTTCCTCATTTGCATCATACTCTTAAACCATCTGCTTTAAAGTTGGATATTTAAATTTATATTACTTGTCTCTGCAATTATTTTCCAAAGAATTTCATCATAACTTCTAGTGTGACATATTTTCAGATACTTTCCCCCAGTAATGAAGGACCACTCATCACATGATGTGTTGCTGCTCTGCACACAATGTCACCAACTCAGTTCTCAGGGTGACAACAGTTTGCGACAGCAGCTGGCCAAAGAATGTGATGCTCCCCTTGACTCTGGAAGTGATGCTAGATCCAAGATTGATCCATATCTTTCCAAACTCAAGTCCACTGCCAAGTATGTAGTTTTGTATTTTCTTTTTCTCATTCTCTTGGAAATTAATGTTTTTAGTTAGTGAGTACTAAAGCAGACTTTGAAAATTTCTGAAAGCCAGGAAGTAAAATTATTTTGGACAGAGGGACAATTGCTATATTAGTTGACAGACCAGTGGTGATGTTTCACTATGCAGTCTGTGCAGACCTTACTAGTGTACAGCCAAGGCTTCCAAATGGTTGCACATACCAAATAAGCAGGTAGAAAATACATTTAAAAACAGGATTTACAGTTAAAATCTATAACATTACCTGCTTTTGTTAAGAAGTGTTTGATAAAATTGCCAGTAAAATGACATTGAAAAAATTTTCATTTTAAAATACATTTTAGTAATTTGACAGGAAAAAAAGAAACTGGATTCTTCACACCTTTTCTTGTATTATTTTCTTTTTAACAATTGTTTTATATTTACAATTTATACTTTAATGTGAGTGTATTGTATGTGTAACACTAACTGGTGTAACAACATTAACTGTAAAAATTAAAAACTGAAAATTTTGTGGCAAAGTGTATTAGAATTCCTGATTTCTACTAGAAAGAAAAATGGTTGACTATGACTGCATTTTTTTCTTTCTGGAAGTCTGAACCCAGACAGGAATTTATTTCATTGCATGAAAACTGTGTAAATCACATGTGTTTCTTATGGTTGTGACTAGGCTTGAGCAGTTTATTGAGAATTTACAGTTATCTACAAAGTTCTTCCTAATACAGTGAAATCTCAATAACTCAAACCTTAAGGGAATTGACTTAGTTTAGCAGAACTTCATGATAGAAGAAAGGCCTTGGTGGTTATGCACATTTTACAACCTCATTAACGATCATTCCTAAACATTTATTCAAGTGCATGTAATGGATATGACATATAAAAGCCTATATGGCTTTTAAATAACTCAACATCAGATAACTTTAATGTACTGTCTAACTCAAAGTGACATGCAGGTCGTGGCAAAATACTTATCTCTCCAATTATAAAAACTATGGACAACTAAAACTTGCTCTTAGTCTAAAAGTCAGATAAGTCAAAGCATTTTTTGTCCAATTACACACACACAAATTTTTTTCTTTATTGAAATTTGCTCTGTTTGTTGAGAAATCATGAATTTATTTTCATAAGTCACTGATCATCAGTGTCATTAATTACTTTACTAATTTATTATCAGATAATGAGAGAGTGTTTGTGATGTTGTGTGAGTTTTAAACATTGATATGTGATTAAAATAAATGAGAAATCTCAGTTTATTCTCTTATCTATAAAATGATGCATGTCTTTTGACACCCAGTGGGGCAACAACTCATTAGTAACAACTCTCACTTTAATATGGCATCACAAAATATGGAAACTACAGACTCAAAAAATTGGGACAAAGTTTCGGCTTATTCTCAGAGTTGAAAAGAAACTAAAAAGTAAAACAGAAATAGCAAAGCACTTCAACATTTTTCTAAATACTCTTTCCACATGGCTTTAAAATGCCCATAAGACCAAAGATGCTTACCTGAACAATGGTAGTGCAGGTAATAGAAACCAGTAACTTAAATTTTAAAAAGTTAACTTCTGATAAGTCATAGTATTTTGGGAGGTTACTGCAACTTTGGGTGTATAATACCATAAGTGACAGCATCATCAGTATAAATAGCAAAGTATACATACATTAATTTAAAATTACCATGTACAAAAATAGAATTTCAGAATTACATCAACTGACATTTTATACCTTGAGAAATTTCTGTTACAAATGTAATAAAAACAAAATCAGAACTACAGAATAGAATCAGGTGCAGAAGTTGGTGGTCATCTTTTGCTTTAATTGCTCTTTGCATACTAGGGCAATGAAGTCTTCAAAGTTATCCATGCAGTTGAACATGTGTTCAGAATATTTTACCTTTATAGCACAAAATAGTGCAAAACTACCATATTTTTTGCAGCTTCTCTGTATAAGATCAAAGGCACAGCAAACAAGCAGTCATTTTCAAGGTCACTGTCAGCATTTTTACCATGAGACACATAGCATTTATAGTCACTTTATCAGTCAGTTCCATGGTGCTCCTTACAATACTTTGACTTCAACATTGATTTCCATGATCATCTCTGGTGTACCATATAGATTTAATGCGGTCAGTTGACCAGGGTCTGATTACCTTCCACATCAGTCGGTATTCTTTGAGCTTGCACTGTTGTCTATGAAAATTTAGTGTAGTTGGAAACAAATTTGCTGTTGTTTTTGGCTTCATGATTTTCTATCAAGTCTGTAGCTAGTCGAGTCCAAAGCAAGAGGAGGGGGCTAAGCAGATCTCAGAGAGAGAGAGAGCAGAGCAACTAATATGAATTTAACTTTTGTGTGAAGTTGCTAATCTTTATGTGTGGAACAGTATGTCAAACAGACCAATCACTCACACATCCAAATAGATTAAACTATTGTTCTGCCAATGCATTCAGAAAAGTCAGAAATGCTTAATCTTTCTTCACTAAGTTTTTCAAAAACTCATCCACATCCAAATTCTTGGTTCTTTCTTACTCGAATGACATCAAGACTAAGTTACTCTTTTTGTTACACCATTGTTCTTTCTGAACAATCGATTCTCGCCGAACCGTCTGGTGCATCTCCATTAAACTAATCTGGTAATGTTCAAATGGTCAGAAAAAAATGTTTCCAGAATTGGTTTCAGTCTAGTGCCTTAATAAAAGGTATTGGTTTTTGGTCTTGTAAGAAAATTGTAAAGAACTCTGCACTGATTAAAATAGTGTTCAATTTCTACAAAAGTTGAAACTAAGCTCACAACCACTAGATCTAGATGGATCCTACGACTGTAGCAATGAATGTTTGGGACTACTTGAGTTTTGTCTGAATTAATGATTGGACACCATCTTTTTCTTTCAATCATTGCATTGATGCCATTGTAACATTTTGCAAGAAGCTTTTTTCAGATCCAATTTGTAATGATCCAAGGTTTTCAGAATAACATCATTCATTGTGTTCAGTTTTTCAGAAAAATTAATTTCTAGAAGGGATTTGCAAAGTTTTCCATACTTTCAAATTATAATAGTGCAATAGAGAAGTTTTTGACATTCTCTAGTCTCTGGTTCCATTGACTAGTAAAGTGTAAAATGGCACAGCACTTATTTTGCAGACATCCACCACAGCCATGGAAATAATTCCTGACAGTATGTCAGTAATATTACTCTGCATCTCTGATGACAAATACATTGAGTTGGCTGGAATTTTTTTTTTAATCATTGCTAATTTTATTTCTTTTAATATGAATTTGAATAAATTTTGTGACATACCTAAGTAATTGTTATAATCTCTAAATGGTAGTTTTTTAAACACCAAAAATTGTATGACTTCACCATTTGATTTAACATAGTATTGCCATTTCTCCAATACTTGGTTTTTCATAAGTGGTGTAACCAAAGTGTTTGAAGGAATTCTTGTTTTCTCTTCTTTCCATACCACCATTGAATCATGCAAATTAAATTCCATTTTTATGTCTCTGAGAGCTGATTTCCACAAGTGGAAGCCATTTTTCATAAAAGCAGTTTATTTTACCTTGGAACAGTGGTAACTGAATAATTGGCATGGATAGCAGGATGTGATGTCATGTTTGACTGAGTACTCCAGCCAAGAATACTTATTAAACCATTCCATGTGAAATGATTATCCCTTCTCATTTCATGGATAAACCTGCAACTTTGGCTTTTTTGATGTTCTCCATTATTGTGGGATGATAGGGAGTTGTGTGGCATTTTATGTATCAGATCCAGTATCTTGGTTTGACAAACTCAAGAAGATTTTGGTTTTCTGAATGATTAATTTGTTCATGGTGTGAATATGAGTTTGACTAAAATGAAGTCTAAATTACTTAATATAGCCACAGCATTTAATTCAAAGCTAATTACCAGTCAACAAATTTTCCCTCTTCCATCAGCCTGAGAATTCTCTGCTCCATAACTAAGCAATAAATACACAGAGAGGTTAGTGTTACCTAATTTATAAATAGGTATACAGAGGACCTCTTCCTCCACCTCTACCCCCTCTCCAGCTTCAGGCTTGGTTTCTTAGTCTTGAGCATGATCATGGAATCTATGAGGAATACTTTATACTATTCTTTCCTGCTAATGGAGTTGATCAATCAGGTGGTCATTTGCCCAGTAGTGCATTTTTATGTTTTGTATGGCATCCTGGTCCATTGATGGTGTGTGGAAGGGAGATGAGCCATACGTTATTCTGATCTGGGGCAGCGCAGGGCAGTTATCAACTGGAATGATGACTTTCCTTTACTTTTTTTCATACTGTAAACTTTTCAAACTCAAGAACTTCAAAGGTGCCAGATGTTATCCATAGTTTTGTTGCTGTCAAATTGCATTGGCAGTATCATGACTTTAGCAGAATACTGCAGGCTCTTTGACTTACCTAGCACAAATGTGGTAGTCTTCTCACTGCTGACAATGTAACCATGATTCTCAGATGCTAGTCAGTGACTGGTTAGGCATTAGATGGCAGAATTGGTCCATCCATCTCATTGGCAGTGAAAACATTCTGATTTTAATCCTTCACACCACCAGAAAGTCTTGTTTGTAGCCAGTCATGTCTGCTGTCATGACCAACCCTTTGTCACATATTAGCCAAAACAGTGTTGTTGTGAAGTGATCTGAAATGGTGCAATCATCTATCGCTGCAAGTGATATCCATGTGACCCAGATGTTTTGCCAGGGTGACTACTTTGGCTCACAGTATAGGTCCAGATGCAGAAATGTTCTCTGACTGAGCTGCCTTGATCCAAGAAGAGCCACCTCCAGGTCGGGGTATGCAACCATTCTCAATCTCTTCTTTTCAGGAGAGAGAGACTGGTTGTTAAGCTTCTCTCTGATATCCTATTTCAGAGTAATGATTGCTTTACATTTTTTCCCTCGTTTCTCAACCTTTGCTACAAGGGTTAAACTCTTTAGTTTTCACAGAAATTTCACATTGCTTCACAGTGAACTCTTTGTAAAGTGATGCATTTGCTATTCATGGACATCTGACTGCTGATACTCTATACTAGTGGTGGCAGATCCCCTGTACAGTACACTGATGGTAACTCAAAGAAAATCGTTGAGTTAAGCGCATTGTTTTTCTTTCAATGCTGAAAAACATTTAACATATCTGATTGACTGGTTCAGAGTTTGAAGTTATTGCACCTTTTTTATTCAGCCAGTGGGAATGGCCGATATTAAACAGATTTTTCAGCTAAGCTGAAGTTATTGAGATATCACTGCATGTAATCTATGAAGACTTTAAAACATTTATTTAAAAAATATTATGTAATATTGCATTCCCTCTTAAAAAATTGGAAGCAACAGATGATTTACTAATACAGATGAAAACGTGTGTGTATTTTTTTATCTCTGCTGATATTACCTGATTGGTCAATGAAGACTCCAGTCAGAAGATGTCACTGTTCCAGTTACTCTGCTAATTTTCCTACTACTGTATGCACCCAAAGGCTAAGAGTTTGTTGAATGTAATATTAGTGAACATTCATAATGATATTTTCTTTTGCAAAGGCGGTTTTCAGCAGATAATGCTAATTATCATTATGCTTAGGAATATAAAATGTACTTATTTTTTAGACAGATATCCTTTGCTTCCAAACTGTTTGTGAAGCAGTGTGTTGTACTTTACATGGAATTCTGTTGTGTATATTTGATTTCTTCCACTGTTTGTGGCCTGGAGAGATTGTTAGCATTGCAGCATAGGACATCCAGAGTAATACTGGATAATATATTTTAAAAAAACAAAAACCAAGAAACCTTTCTGAAGAGCTTGCATTTAAAACCATCATGGAGATGAGTTTGATTAGTTTGATGCAGTTTTGTATTTACAGAGCTTTAAAACTGAATGGAAGCAAAATACCTGAATGGAGAAAAGTTGAGTTAGAAACGTTTTTGAAGAAGCAACTTGGTGTGCCAACCCTGACTGATGAAATTCTTACCCGAACATTAGAGATGGATGCGAGGTAGGATTTGTTTGGGAAAAAAAATTCATGGTGGCAATATACATTGCAATTTGCAGTCACTGGCAATACTCTTTTTAAAATTTTTTTTCATTAGATAAGAATCTTACTTTTCCATATTTGAGAAGTGTTGATACTTTAATCAATAATATGCACTGGTATTAACAGGGAAAAAAAGGTTTTATTGTAGATACAAGTTTATAAAATGTTTTTGAAAATTCAAATACTGGTATCATCATCTTTGCAATTGCATGTAGGCAAGTGAGGGTATTTTAAAACTATGTGACATCTTGGTTAAAAGGAACAGTTCTGCAGAGGCAGGACAGATATCTCTGTTTGCAGCTGTGTCGGTTAGATGGAGAGCCTACAAGAAACCTGGAGGGTGGACGAAGCATGTGACAATAATAATAAGGTTGTAAAGACGAATGAGAAACATCTACCTGCCACCTAAACTATTGTGGTCTGACTGACGAAATGTAGTCTTACTCATGGTGGCTTCAGAAAAACAACAGTAAAAATAATGTTTGCTTGCATTGATGAGTAAAGTGAAAGTAGGGTAATATATTAGTTGATAGTTGAGTGTCAGATCACTAAGCAGGACTCATACTGTTGATTGAAAACTTTTACAGTTTTATTTTGTTTTCTTTCTTCAATAATTGCTGAGTAAGGTTAATTAGGAACATCTGGGAACATGTTAATTCACTGTATGTTTTTTTTTTATCAGGGTTTTCACTAGTTTATACTAGAGTTACCTGCTACTGTGGAGTGTGAACTGATTAGCTTCGCTTGTGCATGATCTTGAAGAAGTTCTGAGCACATCTATTTCACGGTCTGTTTAGTGTGGAATCATTGAAGAAAATCAAGTGATGTTCTTACTTGCAGAATCACTCATCCTGACCACGTTCCTCATGGGAAGAAAGTTGTGGACCATATGCATCGGTGCAGGCAGTTGTTGCAGTTTCAGCAAAGATGGCGGATACACTTTCTGGAAACAATGCAACCAAAATTCCTTCCACTGATGTGGTCTGTAGATCATAATATTGAAAAACTTACACCTGTAGTGTATTAAATTATTTGAGTATTCTACAGTTATCCATGCCAAAGGATGTTCATTGTAACTGCCTTTTCATTAATCAAACAACTTTTGTCATTCATTGGAAAGGAAAAAAATAAATAAGTATTTAATGTAAATTTAATACTAGCTTTATTTTTAAATGCTCTAAGAGAAAACTTTAATTTTTTTTAAAAAAT
The DNA here is from genome assembly GCA_018389105.1 of Nautilus pompilius. Classification (NCBI taxonomy): domain Eukaryota; kingdom Metazoa; phylum Mollusca; class Cephalopoda; order Nautilida; family Nautilidae; genus Nautilus; species Nautilus pompilius. The sequence goes on from JACATO010001895.1 coordinate 1,900,218, forward strand.
AAATAAATAATAAAATAAGGTGAATTGAAAGTATATTACAGTTTTAGATTTTAATTTACAAAAAAGAAAATTTAACTTTTAAACATTTGCTTCAAAGAGGAATCATGATGAAGTGATAACATAATTTATGCTTCTATTTTGTGCTACAAAAAAATTAAAACCTACCCAAGAATCTGCTATTCTTATAATAATATCCACTGCACTGCATTGCTTTCTACTCTGAAAATGGTTACATCATCATCATATTGACCAGTATCTGCTAAACTAGTTTAAAAATCTGGTCTTAATTATAAACAAAATCTGTCACTTGTTAATCAATATGATGATGACAAAGATATCTAGTATAACAACAAATATGTTAATAAACAGTGCATGCATATATTCATGTACAAATCAAAGAGAAAGTTTTAGTTTTTTTTTCTTCATATCAATGACAGTGAAAACATGTAAGATGGCTGTGCTTTCTTCAGATGTTCCCAACAATTAATGAATATGCAAAAAAAAAAAAAAATTATATATATATATAATTTTTATAATACATCAAAGCAAACATCTTACAGGCTCTTTTTGTTGTTTGGAGACTGTACCACCTGCTACCAAAGATATCAGATTCTTTAGAAATACACTGAAGTTAGTTGCAAAGGATATAAAAATTTATTGATTAAACACATTTTTAAAAAGAATTCAATCTGCTTAGTTGAGGAAGACCATTGTGTTCTGTTTGATGGCAGTGCATTGAGCTTGGATCACTACTTATTTAGTACTACTGTGCAAGAATTCATTATTAGATTCAAATGGGAGAGATTCTTGAACATTAAAGTGGCTTTGTATGCCATCTGAATCTGGTTTCTCTCTGCCAATAATTTAGAAAGCTTTCCCACATTGCAACATAATAAAAAACCACAATTTCCTATTAGTCTGTCAGTAATATGTCCGTTAATTTTCAAAAGAAAATCCAAGGCTAATTTTCTTTGCTGTTGTACTTTTTTGGCTAAATTTCTAGCATGGTTTCTTTGGAAGTTTTATATTTTCTTGCTTTATTAATTCCATAACTAGATGGTTGATGATCAGAGTAGTCATGGGTTTTGCTAGAGTTGTATTTTGGAAAGGTTTTTTAAATTATCACCAGACGAAGATTCAGATTTAGATTGCATGCACAGCTTTAAATCCATTGTTAAAGAGAAGGGAAGAATTTTTAATTTTTTTGCAAGACAGAGTATTGAATCATTTTGGCAGTGGTAATATCCTTATACCCTTTTCTGGAACAACGTTGTTATGATCAATAGCATTATCTATATACTGGTGGGTACCCTGTCAAAGGAAGATGAATATTTCTTCATTGAATACTCAGAAAAGTTGAACAAATCTTATTCATTTTACATACTGAGTGACCATAAAGATACTTTCTGCAGTAAATGCTTATAATTCCCAAATCATAGCAGACATTAACCAAAGTAGGTATGCATACACAAAGGTTTGTTGGGGATGCATTCTCAGAGTTTGCAGATTTTTCTGTGGACTATGTTATTACATACATAACTATAGCAGAAAACAGTAAGAAATTTTACCAACATAATTTTATCAAAACAAAATTATATTAATTTTGCTGAACTGGTTTAACTTTTTAAAGTAAGAGTTCACAATGTCTATTGCCATTCTTTACAAATGCTTTTAGACATTGTAATGCATGCATGCAGCTATGCACAGCTTACTAATGTGGATGGCAAAAATGTTCCACTGAATGCTGGTTTTAAGATTAGCATTCATCTGCAGAAGTCATGGTACACCAATATTTTCAAATAGTCCTGAGGGTGAAAAATGCAGAAATGGTCTCTTGGTGATTCATTTATCGAAAAATAATTCTTCATTGTTGGTAGCATTTTAGTGCACCTTTCTTGAACACTTTGTGCTGTTGAATGCCCTCCTCATGCAAGATAGTTAATGCCATATTGACTAACAAATACACTATTGCCTGTAACAGTTAGTACACCATTATCTGTTGGTTCTTTAAAAAAAGAAGGATTGATTGATAACACTGCTGGTTAACTTAATCCACATAGTTGGTTTTAGGTCAGGATGGGTTCTTCAATGAATGTATGCAGGTAGAAGTGGGCTTCATCAGTCCACAAAATGCTGTCAATCAAATTGTCATCCAATTAAACACACGTCATGAATTCTAAAGTAAAGTTTAACCGCTTCCTTGTTTCAGCAGAAAGAAGTTCCTGCAGTTTACATATCTGTACAGAAGTATCCTTGGTGTCTTGTATATCATCATACTCTACATGGTTTAAACTTGATACGTGCTGCATTCTTCAAGAGGACTGATTATTTATCCAATTTATAATTACACTTTTTGAATTTCTGCAATAAGTTCCACTAGTGTGGGTAGGTGTCGTGGTCTCCTGTCTTCTCAAATTAAATGTTGAGATTATGCAAGGCTCTTTTGGCCACTTGGGCCTTGACTATTGCTCTATCTTAAACAATTTTGTATTTCATTTATTTCTTCCAGTTCACTAATCCAATTTTTATATTTATTAAAGTATTCTTTAGTGAAAATATAACTGTGATATGTGCATTTATTTATGTTTACTGTTTTATTACTATATAATTGTGAAACAGAGAGCACAATGGAAACTATTTTGTTTAAAACCATAAGGTGATACAGTAGTTTTGTCAGTGTTGTGGAATATTTTTGGAAAACTGAGTGCATCCATAGATTTTGTTTTCATCCCAATTTGATAGCACTAAATGTCACCTGAAACCTTATATAACTTTTTCTGGAGCAGAATTCTTGAGATAGGGGTGGAAATGAAGCATAGATTCCTGCTGGGCTAATTGTTGCTCTGTTGTAAAGTTTAATCAAAATTCAAAATATTGCTTGCAAATCCCACTTTTAATTTTAATATATTTCCTTGTTTTAACAATCTAAAAATACTGTTTCTTAATAACTGTGATTGCTCTTGTTATACAGTGACTGGGATTTTTTAGAAATCTTTATGCAACATTTCTCATCAAGACAGCTAAATAATTTAAATGAAGTGATGTTTGCACTCTGACAATATGCATTAGGTCTTTTGAACACCCTGTCGAAGCGTATTCACCAATTCCTTCTTCCCTCCCCCCCTATTAGCACTGTATTTTTCATACAATAATCACTTTACGACTCTTCTAAATCAAATAGTTTCAAACTTGGGTATTAGCGTATTATTATCAAGTGAAACATGAGTGAATGCTTCAGACTTCATTGAGCAGAATGATTCGACTTGTAAAGCGAAAAGTTTTTATTTTGATCTGTGATGTGGCAGCTTGTGCTGAATTACAAGATAGATCCATTACCAGGTGTCGTCATGATTTGACAGCTGCTGGAATGCTCGAACAGTGACATCTACCTAATCTAATTCAGGGTAATGGACTGGGGGTGGAGTCTAACACTTTGGTTGCATTGAGGAGTATGAATCATCTGAACTCACTTGGCTGACAGTAATGAACTTGAGTAGTAATTATTGCTGGAAGAAGATTGCTTTTACGTAAGGCATCTTGGGAACTTCCTTTTTCCTTCTCTGGAGTTGAGATTTTCCCACCATGTGGATGTAATGTGAGTGGAACAACAAGGAAGACATTGAAAATCTGTTGAATCCTAAAACTGGAACCTTGCATCTCCAAAAGACTTAAGAATAAGATCTTGGGAATCTTTGTGGTAGTCCGCATTAATTTTCAGAGGATGGCTTAATAATCTGCTGGATTGATATCCCAAACAAAATTATAGAAATATGTTGGATTCTAACAGAGAGGCCAGGAATATTCAAATAGTTATGTATGTTTTGATATAGATTAAGATGGCTTCACTTCTAAAAAGAATTCCAATTTTAGGATGTTTGTGTTTTAAATGAAACTAAGGGGATGATAGTAGAAGCATTTTAGTCCATTCCTGTCAATTGAGTTGCACAGTGAAAATTTATGTAGTCACCTGCAGGGTCATGTGATCTACATTAAATTTGTGAGAGTTGTGTGCTTGTCTATTTGGTAGAAATCATTGGGTGACAGTAGACCTCTATGCAACTGGCTTGTTACAAGCAGGATCTTGACAGTTAGAGCCATAAAGACCTATTGGGATGAGCATGAGATGTTGCTTCTCTGATTTCATTAACAAAAACCTCCACTTGCCTTCACTCAGACGCTTGGAGCTACAGTCTTGGGCTCCTATTCTGCGCTGACCTGAGTGGCAGTTTTGTGGTGTGTTAGCACTCACCAGTTTAGATGGCCACCATCTGACTAATATACAATTTTCTTTTTTTCTTTAAATTTAACTTTAAAAATACAGTGAAGTTGGTTATCATATACATTTTAGCTGGATTTATATTTTTAAAGGAAGAGCCTAAGAGTTGTATTTTTTGTACAGTTAGGGTGGAAAAAAAGAAAGTTTTCAAAAATGCATGGCATTCATTTAAGTTTGCAATACTAAATGCAAGCAGATTTTTTAGTAACAACAAGGTATCATTGTATTTGGATTAACATCTTCAATTTTTAAAATTCATTTTTGAGTACAATTTTATTGAAAAAAGTGAACAAGAGTTGCTTACACTTTAGTAAACTGGAGAAATGATAAAAATAAATTAGAGAGTAAAATATAAACCTCTGTATAAATGTTTTCAGATACTGTGTGTGCTTTCTGTGTGAATATTATGTCTGTTAGTCAGTCAAAAACAGGCATGATGGCCACAAAATTGAAGTATAATTGAAATTGGAGGATGTAAGGAAATTGGCGATAAATATCTAATTCTGCAAGGTGTCCATGAACAGTTCTGTCACCAAATCTTTTTTGCCTTCACTACAAACATCAATGCAGTTTTGCAGTTCAGTTATGCTAACTGATGTTGTAGATAGATCTCATCTTGTGCTCTAGTGGTTACCCATGAGGAACCTGGCTGTGATTGGTTTAAAATTGTTCTTGTTCTTACATGTTGATGCAGATGTTGCATTATCATTGGTTGGATATTATATTGTTGAGCATTCAACTATATGTATATATAAGTGAAAGAACTAATTACATATTCATATATTGATACTATAGAGACTTTCAGCATGTGTCTTTGTGCTCCTTTAAACAGAGAAGGTAGAGAAGTCAGAATCCATATGATTATCATACAGTATCATCTTGTATATCTATGATGCACTGGAAGTAGTTTGGGTCTTCTTGACAGGAGAGCTATAGTGTGTTCCAACAAATTTGGAAAGCATCAACATTTACTTGGATTTTCTAGAAGTTGATGAGGTTGATTGATGGGTTATTATAGATGTTTCAGGTATAGATTATATTACATCTATTCACAGAGAGAGTTCAGTGTTTTCTTAAGTTCTAGAGTCTAATACATTTTCAAGTGTTTGTGCATTTGTTTGTTTGTTTTTCACAGCCAAACTGTAAGACCTAGATGCCCAATATCTTGGGCGTAGGTACTTCAGAATCTGGGCAAGTTTTTAAGCTACTGCATGTTGGCCTTGAAGACCATTTTGAGGTCACCAAAGGCTGCTTTTCAAAAGCCTTTATAGATTACACTTAGCTTACTGCACTTATTCAAAATAGCCAATCTAGCAGCCTCAAATAATAATAAAGCTGCTTCAGGATCAATGCAGATCAAAGGATACCAGAGCCTGGCCTCAAAGGCCAACAAAGGCCACCTTTCGAGGTTCAGAGTTACTACAGCTTCAAGGTGCTCATTTTACTCAGAAGTGACAACAGATTTCCATTTTTCACCATTGGTCTTCAAGACCATTTGAAAGCTATTAATGGCAGGTTTAGATATCTTAGATAGTATAACTTTGAAACTAAGAATAAAAATTCATTAGTAGTTTGCTACAGGTATGTCATCATCTTATAAGCTGGCTCTGTTAGTCAGGTACTTTTTCAAATTCCTAAACAAGTCAGCTGACACAGAACCATTTTTCCATTTTAAAAAGCCAGTGTTTTCTCACGATTCTCTTTTTCAAGATAAAAATAAACTGAGCTCTTATGGAACAAAGTGAAATTTAAGTGTACAGCTTATAGAATATTAAGAAATGTATCATTAGCATCAATTCAGTGTTCATTCAATGATTGTGAGTTTAATAAACAAATAAAATTTCTGTTTTTCAAACTGATATAAATAAACTTTTTTATAAAAGCCATTTTATCCATGCAGCACCAGGTACCCCAGGAGTATTAACTATATCAAATTTTGAAATAATCACCAGTAATTGTTCACTTTTTTGCCTCCTGAGAAAAGTCAACATATTTTTAATACAGTTGAGATTTTTCTTCTCTTTTTGTGTGTCAGTAATTTCTTTTTAAAATTGTAAACAGTCTTTCATTGTGCAAAATGTGAACAACGGTCATGAGATATTGTGCCAGAGTTTGTCGTCATTGGTGGAGAAATCTTTTCAAATCATTGAACGTCGAGAAGATTTAATTGCTCAAACTAATGATGTCCAATGGGGCATCAGGTTCCTAATCTTCCATTGAAGTCTGAAAATGTAGTTTTATTTAAATTGAGAATGATGATTAAGTGAGAAACAAAGTGTGGGAACAGATGAAATAGCGATTAGTGTAGTGTGGGGCCCTCCAGGGAGTACTGTTAATATAATCATACTCCGTTATTAATGATATTAGTTCCCCCCTGGTGGCAACATCAAATGGTTGATGAGAAATATTGATAATTATGTGTAGTGGTAGGCAGCAGGATGAAAGTTGTTTATGTTTCAAGTTGCTGACTTCACAGCAAAGAGCTGTTATTGTTTTTGTGACATAGTTTGCAGGAGGTGGTGAAAATATATTAGAACAGTCAGGACTTGTAGAAGGCTTTTAGCGTCTAGCGATAACTTGGCGGGCTTCATGGCAGAAAGGTGCAGACAGGGGAGGGGATCTTGTATTATGAGGAGCACTGCCTGTGGACATTCTGCCAGTGTTTAATGTGCAAGAGTAAATATGAACCAACCACAATGGGAGATGCATATTGCAGCAACAAAAAGATGTAGTAAGTGCATTATGCTCAGTGTGGACTCCTGCATCATTGTGATGGATGATAGGGGAACAAGATTTTCTCACCTTTGGTGAATATCAATTAATTAGCAATACATTAACATGAATTATCACATACAGTGTGCAAAAAAAAAAAAAAGTAAATCACATTATATTATTTAATTAATGGCATGTATACGTTATTTTTAAATTATAAATTAAGGTTCCCAAATTTATCAGTTAAAGAGAGACAGATTTTATAATATTGAAGACTGATGTTTGGAGGTAGGTCAGTTACTCATCCATCTCAATACTTGGGTGAATAGTATGCACTATACATGAAAAATACAAAATTAGACACACTGGATGCAAATGTAATTTTTCTGTTATTTTCCATTCTGAGAGATATATGAAGATAAATGGTCATTTTTGTTTTTTATCTTTAAGTATCAAGAGATTTCTGAGGACCCTTCTCATTTGCTCCGCCCTCCTCTAGTAATTTCTATAGCGAATAAACTTGTTTATAAAGAAATCAACCCTTTTCCCATAATTGGCCCAGTGCGCATATAACAAAAGTCAAAGAGGATGTTTTTTGGGGGTGACTGACAATCACTAAAAGCTTGAGGCTTGAATGATGGATACTAACACTTGCCATTTATGTGGAAACCATTAAACTTCTTTTTTTCCTATTTGCACGGTTAGGGTCTCCATCTGGTGTTATGTCGACACCAGTCAGCCATCTGCCCTGTTTTTGGTCCTCCTTGCTTTTGGCTTTTGATGTTGGTCTGGACCACTACTGCTGCTTGGCTCTATGGTACTTGAGATGCCAGTTGCTGCAGCACATTGGAAAGCACTGTTATTGCATTATTTACTTGATTTTTCACCAGTTCTGCAAGCACGGCTGTATGGTCAGTTTCAATAAACATTTGAAATATCAATGAACAGTAAAAAATTAATCAAACATGGCCACTTGTAAAGCATTTGGTGCTCCTGGGAAGCTTTTGGTCATCTTTTTGATAGCAACATTTTTTTTGCTCGCAAGTCTTTATATCTTTTGCAGTGGCTGCAGTTTAGCTATAGGGTTAGACACGGAGTCCTCTGGCACCTGTTTAAATGCACTTCCACTTTTGATTTTATATAGTAGTTCTGGTTTCCCATTCCTTGTTTGTTTATGTGGACAGCGCTCATGGCGCTTGCCCACTAAGGCATTACTTTTCACAGTGCATTGGCTGACATAGTTTAAAAAACTGATAGACAGTTTTTCTCTTCTGATTTTTCCATTTTCAGACTGAGATAAAGTCCAGTGCATGTAGCCGGATTTTAGCTGATGAAAGATATTTTGTCCTGGACAAGATTGAGTTCGTTTGGATTTGTCAGCTATTTTCAGCCATTTGGTCTCTCTTTCTAACAGCCTTGCTTATCATTGATCTTTTCATCACATTCCTTACATTAAAAATGATGGATCTTCGTTGGGCTTCTTTCAAAAGCTAGTTTAATCTGTTGATTTACAAGAAGCTTAGTAAAGCAGCTCACTAAGATCCGTAACTTAAAAGGATGGATGTGGATTATGGCAATACTCCATATGTAGTCAATTAGAGAATGAAAAACAACAATTTTATGTCAAAAATTTTGTCTTCCTGCCTCTTTATCCATGTTTTGGTTGTGGTTTTACTTCTTTCTTAATTCTTTCCTTGCAGATATAGATTCAAGTTCGGTGTAAATAAGGAAAGATTTCATGGACTTAGTCAATTGGCATGGTGAAAAGGTTAAATGGATAAGATGTTCTCAAACATGCATAAAAATTGGTAATACAGATAGTTATGGAAAACAGACAAAACCATAAAAAATAATTCATTTTGCACATACATTTTTTTTTTTTTTTTTACAGTAATGAAAGTGAAAATAAAGCATCTTTTAATGATGGAGGGAGAAAGAAAGAAAATAAAATAGTGTAATATCTGTAAGGATAGTAACAGTTTTGCTGAATATTGGGGGTAAGGAGTATAGAAAAACAGAAAGGTTTGTGTAAATTATTACAAATATAAGAATGTTGTTATTTTTGTATATATATATAATTAATTATTAAGAATACAAGCAAAAACAGATTTTTCCATATAGAGATGAATGATTAACTTTTGTTTTTTTTTTTAATATCAATGAAATTTTGCCAGGTTAAAGTCTAAGTTTTCAAAGTAACATTTTATTAAAGTGCACACATGCAATTTTTTTTCTGTTTTCTGAGCTACTGTTTCATTACTGCTCTTGATCCTAGCTTACATATTTGGTAGATAACATAAAAAGTCAGGAGGCTGGCAAGTTTTTTCTTTTTTTAAGGTTACACGGTATATAACACAGCCCCCTTTAGCAAAAGAAAAAAATGCAGGTCTTATCTGTTTTAAATATCAGTTCTCTCCACTAAATATGGTAAAGTTTTTTTCCAGGTTGACACTAAACTATTGGTCAAAAAACAAAATCATTTCAAAAAATCCCAATAAAAACATATTTTATTCTTATGTCCAGCCAGCCAGGTAAGTTTTCTTCCACATCTAAAAATGAAAAAGTTTTTTGGACTTTCTGCATCCTAACATCTGGCACTTGTCTTGCACATGGCTGTCACTGGAGCACAGGGGACTGGGTGAGCCATCTCTACTATAAACAATTGATGTGTGAGTTCTGCTGCCCAAGGAACATTGTGAAGCACAATATTTTCTGACCCCTAGTTCCATATGATGCAGCATTTTTGAGAAAAACCACTACAAACAATTTATCCAACTGTTCCTACCCAATAAAACAATGTTGGGAGGTTTTTGTTTAAGATGCACTCTTTAAAAAAAGAGGGGAGAATTGTCTGTAGTGTAGTAACTAAATATAAGATGGCAAGTATGGGCCTGTTATTTTTTGGTGGATGTTTTTTGTTATATTAAACTTTGAGGGTGTTCATGTTTGTTTGTTTTTTTAAAATAATTAAACAACATGTGGTTAGGCTGCAGACCATTCAGAATATAAAGCTGCCCACTAGGAAATCAAGTCTCTCTATGAAGAAAGGATAAGTGGAAAAAATATCAATATATAGATTTTTGAAAAGCACTGAATGCAGTTGCATCCAGGTGTAACTTGAGGGACAGGCAAACAAACAACTTAACGAATGTCACCAGAGTACACAGAATTAGCAATGATATTTATGCAGTGAGAAGTGGAAAGAAGACCTTTTTGTTGATATTCTTCACTTTTTTTTTTTTTTTGGCTCAGCCAGTGAGTCAGTCCTGCTTTGCTATAAAAGCATTTTGTAGGGTCTGCTAGGATAAATTTGCTTCCCTAAAGCACTGGCTGATTTTTCATGGATCAAATTGTTGTATCTGTGACACTTTTCGCCGCTGATGTGATGTGCCAAAAGTAATAACTACTACAGGCGCATTTACTGGATAATAGCACTCTGACAATGATGTGGCATTCCCACCTCCAGAATTATATTTTATTTATTTAATTAAGTATATATATATATATATTTTTTGAATTTACATTACTGGAATGTATATCACCAACATATATTACCTCTGGGGATAATCAAGTTGACCAGTTTTGCCTAAAAATCTATATTATTTACCAAAATTCCACCATAACTATTTAATAATGCCATATTTCTTATTCTAAGTAAAAATTGGTTTTATACTTGCTCAATTTTCTTTTTTTTTTTAAAGATTATGTCCTTAAAACTCAACCTGACAGTATTGTCATTGTTTTTAGTCTTTAATCTAAAAAATGGTATGCAATATGCATAGATCTTTTTCAATAAAAGACAATAAGACGTGTTATGATTTCTTGCCATTAAATTTAAAGCAACTAGTTTTCCTGATTCCCTCATGTTATGCTGACAGCTTTTTCTACTCTAAAATAAGAAAAATATAAATTCCAATTTTATATTGTATTCCAAAATTCAAAATCAAAATAAACTTGAGAGTATCCACATACTTGGTCGCTTGATATCAGATTGATTTTCTTAAATTGTTTTTCTTTGACTCTGAGATCAGTTTTGAACGTCTAATGTCAGGTGGTTTGTGGATTTACATTTATTACCAATGATCGTTTAAATCCCTTTAAATACTGGGATTTAGTTTGTTCTTTAGGTGTAAAAATAATATTTTAAGTTCTTCTTGCTTTCTCAGCTTCAAATAGTCAGTAACATATGCACTGCCTGGTGTCGAATGGATGTGCGCACAACAGAACCAAATCAAACAAAACAAAACAAACAGACAGACTCATAATATTTTGAGATTGATAAAATTCAGAGATGTGAAGGAAAGAAAGAAGCCTTTCATTCACATCAAGTTGCTGTTCTTGGCTAACCCTGTCCTGACTGAGCTCTAAGGACATTTCAGAGGTGAGCCAGGTGTGTCAGCCTCAGTGACCAAGTGAGTTACCTGGGTACAGTTGGAGGCTACTGAGAAGTGGTCAAGGTGTAAGCTGTGGAACCTCCAGCACATGAAAGATCACTGCTAGAATCTTTTATTTTTAGATGTGTGAAGACATCATGCTAGAATGACCTAACCAGAGGCACTTGACCTTAGCAGTCCAGTAGTCCATCACACTGCTCTCACATCAAGTTAATCAATAGGAATGGATTTCTCCCTAACAGTTTTATCTTCAAGGGTGTGTGATTATTTTGTTAACTTGGTTGACATTGCTTGTCATATTGGATTTTCTCAAGTAGACAAACTTCATTCTTTATATTGCCTTTAATGACTGGTGTTAACCAAAAGACCATCTTTACATTGGATTTACAGGAAATTCACTGTTTTTCAATTTATTGCCATGTAAATATCACGTAAAAATGTTATTTTGGTTCTTTTTCATTCCTTAAAGATGTAGGACCCATATGAAACATGGAGTGAGGCTGACCTAAGTTGATGAGAGCTGACTGACACGGTTCACTAAATAAAATATCACATTACTGACATCTAACAGCTTAATGAGATATCTAAATATTATACAAAGATGGTTCCAAATTTCCTAAAGATGGTAAGGGTAGTTATCTTGCATTTCATTTTTTTTTTAAAAAAAAAAAACAATACATTAATTAAAATTTTTTAAAAATAGTACTCTTTCTCCCCTAGTTTTGTACTAAAATATCAAAACTTTTTAAAAACAGTGCAAAGGTTGAAGTTTCCAATGATGGAACTTCTAACTAAGATTTTGAAAAAAAAAAAAAATTGTTTTGCAGTTAAACTTTGCACTTGATATTCATGATGTCATCCATTTTTTACATCACTAGCATTGCATATATATTACTTTTCTGAATATTAGTTTACTTTTCCCCGTGCCCTTAAGCATGCAGCTATCTGTGGAATCGTGCTATACCTGAACTCTACTTCATAAAATTCACAGCCATTCTAATGAGTTTACTTATTTTAAAATACTAAAATTTTGCTTCTCTTTGGTGACTTGTTGTTTATTGGGTGTCTTTAGAACTAAATATATCAGATTTTGCAACAACAATAAAAATCTCTCCTCATTCACTAGTACATGCTTAGTACCTAAATATCTCTGTTAGCCTATCTCAATAGTATAAATCTCTTCGTACTTAGTTGATAAGATAGTAAGTGTTTAATAAGCTTAACTTGTTTTTTGTACTATGTATATTCATAATGCCTTGCCTTGTGAAATATACTTTTTTTTTATCTCATGAATCAAACAGACTTTATTCAAATTTTGTTTTTATTACAAATTTATTAGTATTAGTTAGTATTGTGGTTGTGTTTAGATTAGCTTTTCTTCTGGTTTAAAATATCGTAAAAACAGCAGACATCAAACAGAGATAATATAGGTGGTGATTAGAGTTAGTAATTAAACCAATGGGTAAAAGTTGATGTTAGAGCTAATTCCAGCTATCAGGTGCACAGTAATCTCTGTGGGAGCATGCATTCTCCAAACTAGCATGTGAAAACTGTGTATCTAAAGTGAGTAAATCATCATTTCTTATTATTATAATAGAATGATTGTGCATTTATTGTTTAAAATTGTTTTGAAACTTGCTGATTTTGAAAGTCATAATACTGTATTGTCTTTTATCATTAAAAATGATTTTTGCTTAGTTTATTGGCTAACCTTTACTCCAGTGTTCCTTAGGAAAGAAAATTGGGAAATGCATGGGACATGTGTCCTGTAGATCATGGAGGTCATTGGGCAAGCAGGTGGTGGTGCCCTCTGGTGGTTTGAATGCAAAGTGGCAGGGGACAGGCACACCAGCAACTAGTTGCTACTGGCCCAATTACTTCTGGTCAGAGGCATAAGATCTTCAGGGTGCTAGCTCAGAGTAATCTTAACACGATCCTACAAACTATACAACTGCATTGCCTTACTGAATTTCATAATTATTGTTACTTTAAAAAAAAAGACAACCATGACACTATGCTTTCCCCCATCAGGGTTGTCTCCCTTGTAGACATTAATTTATGAAAAATATAAAATAAGTGTATACTTTGTTATAATGGTATGGTGTTACATGATCAGAATAAACCAAGAACTCTGTTTAGAAAGATATGTTCTGGTAGCGTTGATGGACATAGAGATTACATTCTTTATCAGTTTTAGGGAACAGATGGATTAATTTATTTGAAATTGATAAAATGCTTATAAAGTTTGATAGAAAACTCTTTAAAGAACAATCATAAGAATGTAATCGTAATATTAGAAAATATTAAAAACAAAATCTTAAAAAATAGAACTGAAAAACTTTCTGGGAAAGTTGAAAGCAAATTTGTCCAAGTTTCTTCACAATGGTTATGCGACTGAATTCTTACCAGTGAAGATTTTTGGCTAGAAGAATGGTTGGTGTGTCATTATAAGACACTAGGTAGTCATTAACTGTGCTGGGAGAAAACAAATGTCAGTCTTTTGAATTTGTGACTGGATAATTGTGACAATTTTAGAATGAGAAAGTAGATTGCTTAGCTGGTGGAATTTTTAATACTAGCTCTCAGTTAAAAATTTTGATTTTTGTTCTTATATTTGTATTGATGTTATACTTTTTACTTATTTATTTTCTGTAATAATAATCATCATACACATTGCAATGTGTTGTCATTGGGACCCTTAATTTTAAAAAAAAAACAAAACAAAAATATGCAGACTAAATAGAATTGTTAATGCATGGAATAATTCACCAGAAAACTTGCTTAAAAGTCACTGCATAGATCAATTTTAAAATTGTGACATTAGATATTTCTCTTCCCTGGTGGGGGGGACGTGTCCTCGCATAAGCTGCAATGGCTTCCTGCCTCGTAACTTCTAAGCTAATTTTCTTCTCAAAAGGTTATTGCATTGATGATTATAAACAATCGGTTCCTTGGTAAAGGGCATCCCCCCCCTTTTCCAGTAGCTTTTTTAAAATCTTATTCAAATAAAAAGGTAGAGACAAGAAACCACTGGCAAAGCTTGTTTTTTTGTAGCTTGGTTAGCAAATCTAATAGAGAACCTGTAACAGGTATAAGACTGACCCTCCAAAGATGCCTGAATGTGGTAAAGTAAGACAATCAGCATCTGTGTCTGTGGACTGATTTCCATTTAACAGCAAACTGTACATTAATGTGCTTTATATTTCTAAGCTGTGCTCTCTGCATACTTGTTTGTAATGTACTCTCACTTGTGAAAGCTTATATCATGCTAAATAAATTCAATTGTCGATTATAGTCCACATCTAGACTTCATAATTCTGCTTATTTTGAGGAAAAACCATTTTTAAAATGACATATGGGAAGCTTGAAAAGGGATGGGGAGGGGATACAATAATCGATTAAATGTCTGAGATTACTTTGATGGAATAGATTCAGAGTTCGGACCTTTTTGCAAGAATTGAGAGAAGAATTAGCAGAACGTTTTCTAATTCCCTAAACTACAAATTTTGCCTGAGTTATTCCCCTTGGTTCTGACTACTCGTTAAATTAAAAGATGTCTCCGGCCACGGCCGAGTTAAGAAGCATCTGCCAACATGTTGTCCGTCCTCCCTTACCACCCCACCCCACCCCACCCCAAGTTTCTCTGGCCTATCCGAAGTTGCTGCAGGTTTTGTTATATAGTTTAGCCACCCCACCCCCCCCCCTTGTTATTTCCTCTGGTGACTGGAGCTCTATTGAAGAAAGTATAGACTGACAATTTCTCGTCCATCAAACGGCTTCTGTGTAAATTGTTTGTATCATTTGGGGAGAAATAACTGGAGCCAAACACACGGCGTTTATTGATGTTGCGGAGGAGACATCTGAGAGAGGCGGGGAGGGCCCGAAACAGTCGGCATAACGAATTATCGCAAAATGGCGCTAAAGTTGGGCCACCGCGATGGCGGCCTCCTTCCTGCGCAGCCATTACTTAATGGGAGATGTCATCTCCTGAAAGATTAGCTTTTCATTGTATCTGACAGAAATATCTATTGAAATATTATTTCATTAATCATTCAGGAAGGAAGGGTGAGGTGTCAGCGTGCGGTGGTGTGATGCGTTGTATCAAGTAAAACGCGGCTCGATTGAAGCAAATGCATGTTATGGATCGAGGAGGGTATCGAATTATTCTGGCAATAATCGGCAAATTAGTAATTTTCCTGAAACAAACCATTCCAGATACTGTCAATTTGGCTTCCCGGGCAAGCGGCGGAGTCCTCCTCCTGCTCCGTCAAATGGCACCAGGCCTGTGTTTGTTTCAAATATTGACTGCAATTCTCCTGAAAGCTCGGCCCCCGAGTTCGGCGAAGCCTTAATGGACGATTCATAAAGTGAAAGTCAAACACAACATGGCGGCTTCAAAGAGAGACGGCTCATATTTGCGATTACGCGGGTTTTTACCAGATTTCTTAAGTAGGAAGAGTAGCGGGTCATCGGAACTCTGCCGTACGATCTGACATCACTAATCTTTTGTTGTTGCTGTTGTGGCTCCATTTGCGCTGAAGGGGCTGCGTAATTATTGCTCGAACTCTGACCCCCCCTGTAGGATTTGACACTTAAGTGATCAGAAGACGACGGCGGCTTTCATGAAGGAGACTTATTTAGCTTTTGCCATTAATATGTTGGTGATTGAGATTAGAAAACGAGAAAATAGAATCCTGTTGAAAAAATGTTGTTTGATCTCCATAAACGCTAATGACTTTGTAATTATTTGCTCTGTGCGGTTTCAGGTCTGTTAAAACAGCTTACGATGGCGCAGTCTTAGCGATGTGAATAAACGGAGGGGAGATTTCAGATCTTGGTTAATGGGGATGATTTAAATAATTGGTGATTAAAACAAACAGAATGAAAAAAATAAATAAATAAATAATGTTAACCTTTTAGCGTGGAATATTAAAAAAAATAATACTGTGTTTGGGGGGAACCAATGGATTTATGAGCTGTAAAACCCTTTATTGAGAAATCCTGCTCACGTCACAGTTTATGTTTACAGAATACTGCTGTTAATCGCTAAAGTTTCAGTTATTTTAGACATCTTTTGACCAGGATGCATAATTTATAATGAAAATTTCTTTTGACTGTTAAGGAGAAAGGCCAGGGAGAGCAGCGTTTATCTGCCATTACTCGAGACAGGATCCCCCTTCTCTCTCCCTCCCCCCCCTCCATCTCTCTCTCCCCCTCCCTCCTCTCTCTCTCCCCTCCATCTCTCTCTCTCCCCTCCATCTCTCTCATTACAGCTAAAAGGGGTCAAGACAAAACAGAGCATGCAAATCTGAGCCTATATACTAATCTCTATGTTTGTCGTGATATCTGTAAAAAAAAAAAAAAAATCTTGAGAAGCAATACCCTTAAACTATTAAAGCTGTACAGCCCTGTTGACTAGCGCTGTGGGCTTTTCTGTTGTTGCATACTTTGTTGTCTTGCAAAAGTTTAAAGCTGAACATTGACTTTTCTATGAAAATAAATCTACAGGATACAGAGTTTTAAAACTCGAATTACTATAAGTCATTAATCTTATGTAAGTCAGTAAAGTAGTCCTGCGAATATATACTAACTGTTTTAATACTCAAACATTGCTATGATCCATTTATTAGAAATGAGCTTTTGATTCACTTAGTAAGCAATGGGTACTTCAAGCTTGGTTGCAGTTGAGAAAATCTTAATCCTGATCAGGAAATGATGACTCTCCTTAAATGATCTGGTTTTTGTTTGTTTGTTTGTTTTTCATACATCATGAGATTTGGTAGAAATAAAATATAATTCTTTTTTGCATTAAATAAAAATGTTCAAGATGGCTGATCAAAAAACATTATCTTTGTGAGTTCAAAGAAAATCAAGCATATTAAGTTGAACCTTTTTCTTTAAAACAAATTATTGATTTATTATGTTATAAGAAAAGTTGGTTTTTTTAAAAAAAAAAACTATTTCTGAGCTTAGGGAAGAGTATATATAATTCTAATAGCCATGTTATTTTGTTAATATTTAGTAACTTTAATTCATTTTCATATATACACAGTGAGAAAAGATGCCTGCAATGTTTCGTGGTCAGAGGGTTGGCAGCTCTTATTACTGTCATAGCAAATTTCATTTGGAGCAACTCATTTACTGAATTTATAAAAATAAAAACAAACAAAACTTGGACACTGGTCATTCTGAGTCACAGCTGATGGTTAGAAAGCTTCCTGCAAGATGTTTAATCTTTCTCCCACTCATTGTAATGACAGGTGCTGACTTTTTTTGACATCGCCACTAGTGATGGTTTTCGGTTCTTGTCAGAATTTACCTTAGGGACCATTGCTAATAGTTTAGCTTTAAAGACGGGATTAGCTTTCTTGTCAGACTTGAGGTTCAGTGGGTGACCATTGCGCACAGCGCACTAATAAACTTGTCCCCAAGTATGAAAATTACAAATTAAGTTAGTTGAACTAATGTAGGTGGCTACTATTTCATCATTGTTACTGCAAAGGTAAGGCTGGCCATCCTTGTTTCCTCCAGTGGGCAGGGTGACCTGATGTAATTCTCATTCCACTGCTACCTGCTATAATAAATTTCCTATTTGGTTACTTACTGGCATAGATGCAGTTTTTATTTTTTTTCTTTTATTTTAAGGTAACAAACTTTTTTTAAACAACAGTTCATCTTTAAGGCTGATAATTCATAAATGGAATAAAACGTAACAAATCACGTATTACAGTAAATGCTAACTCACAATTATAAACAACTTTATCATTTATTCACGATTTTATCAATTAATAATCACGAAATCTACTAATTATTTTCTAAAATGTAAGCTTATAGAATTATCTGCTGTTAAGCTGTTGTTAATCTTGTATTATTATATTTATTTATTATTAAGGGAGACAACTCTTGTTTTACACGTGAATCTGCATATACAGTCATACCTCGGCTTACATCGGTTTTCTGTTAATAATATTAGTAAAAACTAGAAGTCGACTAACGTCAGTTTATGCATCTTTACGTTACATGAGTCAGCGAACACATTAAAAACCCATAAACATTTTACAAAATCACCTGAAAACCAATAAAAAAGTGCAAAATCACATAAATGTAAAAGTTAAAATATGTAAAATAATTTATAAAATTATTTAAAAGATTAAAAAATTTTTTTTGAAATATTGTGTACAGTACACTTATTAATTTACATGACGTTCGGTAACTATAGTTCCAGCGTTCGCCGCGTGGCGGCGCTGTAGTTGTTTGTCAGCTGATTCTCTTGTGTTGTGCGTGATTGTTGTTTATTTGTTTTTTTTTTTGCAGTGTGCGTTGCTTGTTGTGCTGTTGATTTGTGGCTTTATTTTGTACCCCTTTGGCTCCGAAGAAAGTTCCTGCTGATAGTCCCAGTGCCGGTGTGCTGCTGCTGCTACATCGCCGGAAGATAAGCTGGCTATGACAAAACGCCATGAGGATGGTGGCAGGGTTGCCGCCGCCATTGCTCGCGCTTTTAGCCCGAATTGGACGACGGCACCGACGATGATAGGGCAGCCCGCCCGGTGTTCCAGCGATGAAGAAGACCGCCATCAGCGAGAAAAGGGCAGGGGGACCGTTTGACCCTCCTGTCGGGAGGGCGGCTTTAGGTTAGAGCCGCTGCTGGCGCATCACGCCCAGAATCCCCGAGGCCCCCCTCCCAGGTGTATGGATGGCAACCGCAAAGGCTTGTGGTGACTGTCGCCATTTTTGGGGATCGGTTCTTCAACCACTCCGTACCAGCAGTGGAGAAGTGTTGTAAGGAGGAGGAGGAGGGCATCCCGTTCAAGGTCCCCCTGCTCCTGGCCACCCGCAGAACATCACCGTCGTTTACCCCACCCTCTCTCTCTCTCTCTCTCTCGCAGCCGATGGACCAGGGGATCATTGCCACCTTCAAACGCTGCTACCTTAGCCGGGCCGTGGCTCAATGGAACTGGATGACGACGTCACACTCCGTGACTTTTGGAAGGGACACGAAATCCCCAAGAACCGCGACACTCCGCCATCAGCAGCCCATCGAGAGAGCGCTCGCAGTTTTCGAGGAGATGGATCCCGATGCTCAACGCTTCGCAATAATTATGGGGGCAGTTCACGACGCCACCGTTCCTTATGGGATCATCCTGCGGGAAAAGAGGAGCGAGACGGGCACTCTGGGCCAGTCCAGCGCACCGAAAATCAACAGGGAGAACTTGAATCATCTGCTGGAGACCCTCGGCCGTCGGCGTCAACGTAGTGTCATCCCCTAACCTCTGGCTCGTCAAGCACATCGATCTCACCCATCAGGTAGTAAACTCCTTGTTTTTTTTTTCCTTTACATCAGCATCAGTTAAAATGTATGAATGTTGAACTATCGAAGGACTTGTTGTATTCCTACGCGCCGATGTTAGGGGGGGGGTTGTTTATAGGGGTCTAAGTCGTTTTTCAAAAGAGTTTATTCGACTTAAGTCGCGAGTCTTGGAACGAACTAACGACGAAGGGCGAGGACTGCGTATTTAAAAATACTTTATATATATTTATTAAAAAAATCAGTTTATTTATATACTGATTGAACCAAAGTATAGATCAAAAATAAAAAAAAAAGGGTAACCACGTATTAAGTTCCTCTCATAAAATAAAACCACTCGTATTAAATGATTCTATTACGAGATCAAACTAAAAAAATACAAAGTAATACAACAAAAATGTAAATAGTTTTAAGGAGAACGACAACATAGTTTTCATATAAAACAAAATTGAAAGAGTTATTTCCTTTAATAAATTGCTGCACAAAGACAGGAAGGTGTAGTTTTTCCCGAATGACAAAGCACAGTACCCGCTACCTGGCTGGGTGACTGGTAGACGAGTAAATCTGCAGGGATTAGCAGTCTTTTCAGTCTAATTGGACTGCAGTTTTGTCAGTAGGAGCTGTCTCTGAAGACAGAAGTCTTCTAGATGGCAAACAATGGGATCCACAGCTTTGGCACTGTTAATCAAAGACCTACTTCAAGCCATTTAATTTGTTTAGCAGCCACCGAGATTAATAAATGTTTTTGTTGTTGGCTACTCTTGGATGTTACTGCTGTAGCTACACTTTTGTTTGTTTGCTATATTAAACAGCTACAGAGGCTGGTAAACTGCCTCTTAACCAGATGAGCCAACAGGAGCTCGCTGGTGGTTTACTGGTTGGCCAACTCTCTTTGTTCTAACACAGAGGAAGTCTTGAAATCTCCACTCACCGCCTTGATAAATGAAATGTCATAAAGTTCACAAGCTTTTCTCAGGAAGAATGCATATCAGACTATCGAGGGAGAGCAGTTCATCAAGTATAAGGCTGCTCACTGATGCTGATTTTTCTGATATAATTCTCATCTGAGCTGCTGTTTCTCTTCTTTTGCACCTGGTCCAGGGTTAGATGAGATCACTCTTCTGGAACATTTGCTTCTTTATAGTACTCTGAAAGCTACACCTGAAAAACTAACCAGCGTTACTCTTTAATGGTGGTCGAGATTCACGTTCTCTTGGTCTTTAAAGCTGCCGCAATCATCTGCTGAACACATTTTTTTAAGATGATCAACTTTTCTTTATTTACATTTTCTAAGTTGAAAACATTGTTCTGCTCGTACACTCATGGACTTTTCTTCTTTTTTTTTTTCATTTGCTGCTGTTTCATCCAGCTCACTTACTGATGCAAGTTAGATAGTTCATTCTGTCTTTTCTCCCAGCAGTCCTCTGTTCAGATCTGCTTCATCGAGGAGCAGGATGGATCTGTGTAGAACAGCCCTACTGCACAGGATGACAAATTTTAACAACTTTTTAAAGAAAAGTTGGGGGTGCTGGTGAGGGTATGCTAAGATTAGGTGTGTATTGCATAACAAGGATTTCTGCTTGACAGTGATAATAGCTCATTATAAACGCACCCATCTTTCCATGAAGAGGTGATTAGGGTTCTCTCGGGGATAAAGTCCCTCCAAGTGATGAAGGGGGTATGGTATCATTCCATCTGAGCCATCTAATCCTTATCTTTCACAGTTTATGTTCACTGCTTGAAACATTTACTATCAAGATGTTGAAGCAAATATTCATGTGTATTTGAGTGGACTTTCTTTGGGGTTTGGCAATAAAAATACTATTTTAGTAACAATGCTATAAGTGAGTGGAATAAGTCATCCTTGATAATAAATGAAAGCGATAAGTTTAACATGAAATTTTATCTTTTTATTTCTGATCAAACATCATTTATATTTCTTGTCAGCACTAACAGGCTTGGCGGTTTGAATTTGTTTAAAATAATCAGTTAAAACCGAATTTAATTATTTAGCTAGAAATTGACCATTGTTGTAAACTAAAACAAGAAAATGAATGGCTATCACTTACATTACAACTGGTATCCGAACAAATGGTTTTAATTATGATAAATACTCATTCTGAGTATAACCCTAACCACAAACTGGCTAAGGTCTGGTTTAATATTAGACAAAATTAATTACAGCAGCAGAATTCTAGATGGCTGGAATAACTTGCCAGTAAGTGGCGGTTCATTGTGCTAGCATAAATCAGTTTTCATTTCTTGTCAACGCTAACAAATTATTAGTTTCATTGAGTGTTCATTTATTAGGAACAATTGGATTGGGGAAATGTTTATTATGAAAGAATACAGGGCTTACAAAAGAAAAAAAAAAAGATTTTAGCATGAAAGAGGCCACATGAAGTTTTGTCTGTGATTTAGGAGTCTTTTCCATGATGGAAAGTAGGTTCTGAGAAGTTACATCAAATTAACTCTGTCTTGAAGTTTCCCTGATTGGTGCTTGTGAAAAACAGAGAATCATCACTCTCAGGTTGGCCTCTTGTATGGTTTGACTGCTTTTTAAAAAATGTAAAAGCAAGAAAAACATAAATTGGTGAATAAGATTATGATCAAGTAAATTAAACTTGGGTATTTTCTTCAATAATAACTGATGGATTTTAGGTTAATTTTGGCCTCAGAAAGACAAATTTTAATTATCAAAATAATTACAAAACACCGGTAAATTCTTAAATACACGTGTACTGTTTTTCTTTTTTTAAATTTGTAAGTAACTTTCTAATTTCTGGATTTGAGATTCAATTTAACAAATAACTGTTTAAAAAACAATATTAATTAATTATTTAGTCTTAATTTTAGATCTAAGAAGTAAGTATTTTGTGATTCCTCACAGTAAAGATTTCTCTGTACGTGTTGATAATATAGACTTAAATTCTGACAAAAATAAATACTGTGAGTAAAGTATCTGGAAATATCTTTTTTTTTTTTGTTTCCTTTAAAAATAGTTTAATTAATTATTTGCCATAATGATGATGAGTAGAATTTAATCAAATCTCAATAAAAACCTGTGGTATTTAAAGTTCTATTGGTGAAGCTGGAGTTTAACAATGTTTGTACATGTAGGCTCTCTGCTACCTGTGCCACTGGTCCTACAGTAAAGTAAAGTTGGTTCACCTTTGCCCCTGCTTTGTTAGCATGAGGGGGTCCATAAACATGCCTTACAATTGTTGTATACATACTGCTGGTGGCCATAAATGGTGACTCACCATTGAAACATCCCATCTTTTATTTATAAATCAAGTTACTACTGCATATGGCTACATGTATATAAGCATGCTGCTGTTAGGGAATCCATGCATATTTTTAAAAAGTTTATTTTCATACCTTTTTGTGGAATATTTTTCATTGACATATTCTATTTTATGTGTAATGAATCATTTCATTGGTTACTTCATAATTATTGCTGCCATTGCATTTCTTCACATGCACTGCACAGCTGTCTTTTTTGTTGTTCTTGTTGAACATCGTTGCGGGAAATGTAAGGTATCAAAGTCAGGGTCACAAAGAGGCTGGCTGAATTTGTTGAGAAGGAAATTATAGAGGAGATTTCTGATTAGAGCCAAGGGGCAAACTAGAAAACCCAAACAAAATGCCACAGAAATCAACTGGTTCAGAAGAGCAAGAGGAACCAGGACACCAACTAGCCTGTAACCAGCTGGTGATGGAGCCACACCCCACCCAGAATAGTTCTGCTGCTGCAGGACTCTCTACAGAGGGGTGGGGCAGAAGTGGAAGGGGATAAGATTTGATAAACGATTCTTTCTTCTCAACACCAAATCTGTACTAACTTACCTTATCATGTAATTTTATCTGATTATTTTTAATGAAATCTTGATTGAACAACTTTTTTAATGTGCACTGAATATAAATAGAAAAGAGTTAGAGCACATCATCACCAGCTGTCGTTAAAATGTTACTGGTTGACAGAGAACAGTCATATATTTATCCTTGTCACGTTAGTGGAATCTCCCTCATATAGTTGTTATTGCATTGATGGGTGACAGTTACTTATTTATTTAATTAACTAATTAACGCAGGACAACTAAGCTAATTCTGGAATGATTTTAGCTGCATTTTGATAAACATTATACAGAGAGTCTAATGAAAATGTGTTTTGGAGTAATTCTCTGAAGACTTCACCTCCCAGACTGTAATTAACTAAAAGCACGATGACTTGTTACAGAGCACTTCTGTCTTTATCAGAAATAAACTATTTGAATTCAGAGCGAGGCTGTGGTGTCAGACAGCTGATTTAAATAAATGGCCAAAATCAAATATTAATACAATTTCTCTGACTGCCATGTTTGTTTAGGCCGGACACAATGTAGGGCAGATGGTGGATGTGTGGAGGATGAAGATGCTGGAAAAATGCTGCCATGTCCTGTGCACATTTTAAACTCTTCAATAATAGTCTTAGGAAAAATAAGTAGCTTTGTAAAAATTGAAATTCTGGAATATTTAATGATTTTAATTTTTAAATGGCTGCAGATTATTAAACAAAACTCAGAATTACTCCAGTTTCTATTTCGTGGCTGAAGGGTTAAAGAAAAGCTGTTGGAAATGATGCCAAATAAACCATATTTCTTGACATGCTAACACTGCATCTCAGAAATGAATAAACATTATTAAATAGTCAAGACATTTATGAGATAAACTGTTAGATAAGTTAAAGAACAACAAAAAAGTTTGTTACTTCTGATTAAAAGTTAATGATTATGTTTTTGTTAAATGTGGGCATTCACAAGAACTTGCAAAAAAAAGTCAATAAAAGCAGGCAGTCAGCGAAAACCTTAGTGAGATTTCAGTTGACAGATTACTAATTACCAAATTATTTTAATACTATTTTTTCAAGAAATTTTAAATTGATTTGCAAATCAAAAATTCTGCATTTTTCACACTACATTTTGCTTTTTGCATTAAGCAAAAATCAACAACAACAAAAAAATGTTTAATGAAATTCAGTTTTTTAATACAATTTAAATTTGAAAGAAGGGCAAAATTATTACTAGGTTATCTCCCCTTAACAGGAACAAGTGATTAATGGAGTCTATAGTTAAAAGGTGTCCAGTTCTTCCTGGTGTGGTTTGGTTAAATAAACTTACAAAAAAGCAAAACAAAAATAAAAATTACAGTGTGAACTGACTTTGAAATTAACATCTGCCTAAGTATCTGGAAGTCAACTCTAATCTTGTTGAACCACTGTCTTGTCTGTTCAGATCTAAGGACATCTCAGCAGGAAGGTAGAAGAGGTAAGATGTGAGGTATCACCCCTGGTAACCAAGCGAGTTACCTGAGTGGGGATAAGGGGTTATGAGCAGTATTCAAGGTGCTAGCCAGCCAGCAAAGAATTACTTCTCAACCACATGCCCCCGACCAGGATTCTTTGGCTTGTCAGATGTGGGAAGAAGTTGGAGCACCTGGGGAAACTCCCCGTAAAGGGCAAGAAAAAACAAACCATGCTAGAAAGAAGGGTAGGCCAAATGGGGCTGGTCACAACTGAGCCCCCGACCCACAGCATTAACCTAAACCGCTTTATTATTTCGTATGATTTCTTTTCAAAAATAAAAACTGAAATAAAAAGACTGCTCATGGCACAGCAGATACTGGTGAGTTAGTCTGTCTCTTGACCCACAAGGGACCTGTCTGCCAGCACTGAGGCTTGGACCAAAGCTGCTGTATCTGTCCAGTCATCTCCACTTCGTCTCTTCAATTTACAAACCAACATTTATCATTCGAGGCAGAATAAAAGCTTTTTAACAAAAAACCCCAACTGATTAACAAATTAAAATAAAACAAACTTGTTAATATTTTTCTGTAAAACCAAAGATTTTTATATGAACATTTTTCTATGTTCCTAGCAGGTTATTACCTACTTCTTTTTTTTTAATGTGGACTGGTTAATTAACAATTTACCGCATTGAATAACAATGGAAGAGAATTGCGATCGTTTTTATTTTTAATAAAGAATGTTTCAAATGTGAAACAGTCTATGTAGAATTACCTCCCTTTGAACTAACAACATTTCACTAGTTTATAATGGAAAATAGAATGTTAATTTAAAACTAGATGAAGTGGAGGTGAGAATAGAGTTCCTTTAGTCTGGATTACTTTTAATATAACAGTGCCTATTAAAAATGTAACTGAGACACCTGTGTGTTTGTATTTTTAAATTTTCTTTGTTATTGAACTTTAAAGATTTAAATTTTCATTCTTGTTCTGTTCATCACTTTGGCTCATCTGTAAAAATTATTATACATAAATGAATAATTGCGATATCTTGTTAGCATACAACGCTTCTACCTGCATTGATTTGTGATTCTGGCCTTGTATTTTTGTTACACTAAATAAACTTTATATCTGTACACCTGTCAGTTGGTTCATTAAGGTTGTGGCCTCTCCTACAGTTTCATTTAAAAAATAGATCCTATTTAATGTTGTTTTGATAGAGACTGTCTCTGATTTTAAAACAGTTTTTCTTACCTTTCCTTTTGCTTGCTATTTGTATGTAATAACCGTTACAGACAACAGATATAATTGTTGTAGAAAAGTCAATAACAATGCTATAAATGTAGTCGAGCACCGAGCTTGGACAATCAGTGTCTGCCACATGGCCAGCATGGAGTCATTTAGCACAGTATTTGCTTTGATAGCACCAGTCACCAGCTAATAAAAATCACACCAACTTTGCAGAGGAGGAGATAGTAAAGATATACGAGTCTGTTGATCACATCTGATTGACCAATATACAAGACTTGATTGATCAGATTGTACATGACCTTAGTTCACCTTCTCTCCTGGGAACCTTCTCTTCATAAAACTTGGCATAATCTTGATATGTACAATGGATGTACATTAGCTACTTACTGTCTGTTATTTATCATAACTTTTCTATATCATTTCTGTGCCCTGTATTCATTCATCCCCACCTCTCTTTCTCTCTCTCTCTCTCTCTCTCTCTATTTCCTTCTGTATACATGTAAATATGCTACTTTTTTCCTATCTAAGCCAAGGCTAGAACTAAAAATAAACAGACCGATGAGAAATAATTAAAAACAATCAATAAATATATCAACTTGGCCTAAATCTTCAAGCTATGGGGTCAAAGTTAGCTCCCTTGAACCTGTCAACTTAATTTTGACTCAAACATTTTGGTCCAAGGTACCATCAGAACAAGAAATATCTAATCTTGTTTCCAAAATTGGAGAAGGATTTTTTTCACTTGTACTTCAGGATCCAACTTTTAGAATAAGAGAACATTTCTGAACAAATTATGAGTGGAGATGGTGACAAGAAACTCATAGAAATCTGTATTTGCAAAAACTGCCTTAAATGGTAAATTGTTCTCTCTTCATCGCTGTTCTAATATTACAAATTCTGAATTAATCTAATTTACCTGTTTTACACGTGACTTTTGAGCAGTTTTATATTCTTTTCAGATTTTTCTAAATTTGAAACTTTGAACTAATTTGTGTGTTTTGGATTTGTTTTTTTTTTTTCTTTATTTTTTGATTCAACAGGAAATTAGTTAAAATAACTTTAAGGAAATTTAAATCAGATTCTTCATAATCTCTGTGAACAATAAAAAGTCAACGAATATCTTTATTCACGGCTGCCTAGACTCTTTGTGCGCATTCACATTTTAATTGGATGGAGTGAAACTCTGCTAAAAACCAGTCGATATTCACAGGTAAATTCCTGTCGATGCAGAGTTTGATTTTTCCGTTACTGGGCTGAACAGGTTGCCAAATCTCAAACAGTGACGATTTAGATGAAGAATTTAAAATTTAAAAAAAAAAAATAGTAATGTTTTTACATAACTTTGCCTAGCATATCACCACTTCTCCTTAATTAGTTTACCTATTTCTGGTGGAGGATGTAAAACAAAACCACTAGAGAAAAGTAGGTAGATAGACATTAAGCAAGCGGAAACTGCTCTGGGCAATGGTGGAGACACGTAAAAGATGCCAACCGTGTGGGAAATGGTCTGTCAGCAGCATTCATGCTGTTTTGTTTCTAGTTGAGAAAAAAAAAACAAAAACAAAAAGATAATTATTTTTTTTGCATATTTAAAGATTGTGGTCAGCTTATAGTAGTTAGCCACCTTATTTTGTTGACCTAGTGATCAGGCGAGCTGCTAGAACTCAACTCAACTCAAAATTATTTTAAAAGTCACGTATAGCACAACCTTAATCGGGGTTTTCTGGAAATTGTGACAAATAAAGGAGCTGGAATATGTACATTTTTCTTCACTATTCCGTGTGTTTCTAGAACATCACTAAATATTCAGGTTTGTTAAAATGTTGGCTTTGTGAAACAGTGGTTCAGCAGACTGTATCATGCTGTAAGTAATTATCAGAGAACTACTTTCTAGTTCTGCAAATTAAATCTGTGTGAGAAGAAAAGAGAAAACAGGAAGGCATCAACTGTGTTGGTGGTATTTGCATCAATTATACTTTCCTATACCTTTAATGATATTCTGTTCAGCTGAATTCAAGTGCATTATTTAATTAATTTATGGCATAAATTAGTTTCATCCAGAAATAAATCAACTAACTGTGAACTACAAGGATCAGTGCCTTGAGTTTTTTTTTTTTAGAATTTTTGTGTACATCAGAATGTATAATAGGACAGACAAATTTATGTTTTATGAGAATATTTGATTAATTTCTGTGACAGATATTTCACTGAAACCAACTGGTAAGGAAAGTCAGCTTGTAAAATTTGCAGCAGTTCCCTTTAACCCAAGAAGCTGCTGTTAATAGGTAATTAGGCTGTTTTGTAGCTTAGAGCAGGGATTTTCCAGCTGAGAAATTACCAATCAGTGTGATTATCTAAAAATAAAAACTCTCCTAACAAAAGATCTGCCTGTAAATGATGGGGCTCCTTGGTTTTCTTATTTGCAAAGTCTGAGATTGGTGCTTGTTTGCATGTGTATGTACTACATGTGTGTTTATACACATGTGTATTGTATGTGTGTGTTTGCGCATGTGTGCCGTGTGTGATTTTATACACATGTGTATGTACTGTGTGTATGAATACTACACTTTTATTATATGTGGATGTTTTTTCATTTGTGAGAAAAATTGAATGGATCCCCTTTAAAATACCTTAACAACTGAAAAACATTGTATTATACCCCCAGTTACAGTCAGCTGACATGAACCTCTTTAGATCAGTGGTGGGGGAGAAATGCCAGGTGGGACAGCAGTGGTGCTGCTAAGTAGACAGAAGATATACCAAAGACCCAACCAAGTCTGTGAGTAGTCTCTACCTACGACCTTAGCTTGTCCACCAACTAATCTGTGAAATATTTGTGCCATATTTGTATTCGTTTTACAAAGCTGATTTTAATTGGATTAATATGGTGATAGAAATAATTCCAGGAATTCCTGCATAATCATCACCAAATCTATACTCTAATAATTATAAAATATACAAAAAAATAAGATGCAGTCAAAAATACCATATATGGGAATATCTAACATTTAAAATGTACAAAATAAATGATAACATGTAACTGTAGGAAGCAATAATGACAGCAGTTAAACTGTGTAGCGTAGTCCTAAAGCAAGGAGTCAACAGCATCATGAGATCATCCACTCTGGTTTAGTTCCAGTTCAGAAAAAACCAAATTCTGAACCGGTTCACAAACACAATCTAACTGTGTCCTTTTTACCACTGTGAAGAGATATGTTGACAAATAGAATAGTCCAGTGATTATTGTGCCAGACAGTGTAAATCAGTAACTTTTTAGAAAACAGTAAATTTAACCAACTAAGAAAACAAAATCACAGTCGTCCTTTGAAAATATTGTCACAAAGATCACCATACCTTACCCCACCCAAGGATCTGTTATGTCATATGTTTGTTCTTTGTGGTGATAGCGCAGACATGAGATCAGAAAAGACTTCACTCTAGCTTGTATTGATGGAACAGCCAGTTTGCCTTTAGCCAGTGTCTACAGTTCAGGTTGAGCATTTCTGGGCTGATGCCAGTATTACTGAATGCATTCATTTTTTTTTGCTTAGTCAAGGCTCGTAAGAAAATCTAGAACCGTATTAATGCTATTTTTGGACACAAATTTATGACAAGATGACCCTCTTATTTTACTGGATTCTCTGTCCTGCAGAAGAAACTCAAGTTTATCTTTCTTCCTGGCCTTTATTACCCCTTGGCTGCTGCTGGTCCAGTAGACAATATAAATGCTGGTGCACAGCTTGGTACGGTGAGTTCTCCTTCAGATAACAGCAGCTGGCACCTTGGGGCAAGAAAGGGGGCTAGTTTCAAGCAGAAAATTTTCTCATTTTTATTGAGTTCAGCAGTCTCTCCAAGAAAAGTGTTGACACTTCTGAGGTTCTAAGCTGACATTTCAGTCATATGCCATGGAAGTCCTTCATAGTTAGCTATTCTGACTGGAGCTGTTCTTAAGTTTCAACTTCTTATGAATAACCATATTGTGCTTTAGCAACTGTATGAGCAATCCTTCAATCTTTGGGTGCATCATCAACTGTTGCTTATTATAGTCCATACATCTCACCTGAACCTTTCTTTGTGACCAACCTCTCTTTCTGCATCAACATCAAATATTTCTCTAGTATCCTTGTTTTCCTTACTTTTCTGTTCATTGTCATCATTCATGCGTTTGGTTGTTATTTTGTATATTTACTTCACACTGAATATCGCAGTGTGTAAGTTCTTCAAGAATCATGTTCTTGAGATGGTGAGCATATATGCCTCCTCCTAATTTCTTTCATATTCATGGTACGCACTGAATTCTCATCTTTCACAAATTGGTTGTTGATACCAAAAAGAAACTGATCTAAACATGTTACACAGTCAATCTTAAGAGAAAGAAGACAACCTTTCACTTCTTTGATGAATGGAGGGGAATGTCACTGGTGACACTTGACAGTTTCTTCCTGATATTACGATACAAACCTTCAAGAAGTGGATCAGTTATCTTTCTAAATCCAGTGTCTTCCATTAAGCTGAAAGGTCTTCCAAACTGAAGCAGCCAAACCATGAACTGGTCGTGTTTTTAATCAGTTCTGCTCCATTGGTTCATTTTTTTTTCGACTCCATTTTAGGAAGAAAACAAAAGTGGTTGAAACTGGTTCACAGTTCCAGTCCAGGTTTAGTTTATTGCTCTGTTCTGAAATTGGTTGCCCAATATGATTACCTGTAATACTTGATAGGGATAAGCATGTGAAGTTGGTAAAAAGCCATCTGCGTGTCTTGCTATTACATAAATGGTGTTAAATACCCTGCTTGGCAAACTGATTCGTCGTTATTGTTTCTAATAAAGTTATTTTGCTGGAAAAGATTTGACACTGAGTAATGAATTCCTATTTGCTTCAAGTAAATGGCAAAGATAAAAAAAATTTGTGTGAATAATGAAATAAATCTTAGAACAGCATTCATACAGTTGGCAAACCTGGATGCTGTGGCAGTGGCATTGCACCAAATGTCTTTGAATGTCAATACTCTAATAATAATAATAATAATAATAATAATAATAAATTGTTGAAAGTGTCCTTTAATTATTAAGAATAGAGTTATATTAAAGTGTATTTGTTTTTTGTTTGTTGCTAACCCCTGAGTACTGACCACACATTTTAGATGAATTCTCAATTCAAATTTATTGTTTTCCAAACTTTTTTAGAGCTTGTGGCAATAAAAGAGGGCATCAGATGATTCACTAATGACTATAAGGTTGTTCACAGCTAATTCCGATTATTTCCAACCAACAAACTCATTTATAGATGGCCAGTGCAGAAATATGATATTAATAAATGTACACCATTAGATAGTGTCGCTACGGTAACGGTGAGCAAAGGTTGTAGGTCCTGCATTGATGCCAAATAATTCACACTGCTTAATGGCAGCAACAATAGGAAGCCATTAACGTAATGAGAATTTGATATGACATTAGAGGCATTCTGACCCATGACAGACAACTTCTTGCTAGGTAGACAGGGTTGTTTATCACAATCAATTAGAATTGTCTTCACTTTGCAGAGTATAACTCAGCAGGTTCAGGAAGAATTTTCCCATTGTAAATGAGATAATTTGGAAATTTAAAGGAATTTTGTTGTATACTTTTGATTTATTACTATTAAAAAACATTTAAAAAATTTTTTTTGTTGTATCATTGCCAAAATGAAATCAACAAATATTTTGTCAATATTGCAGATTGATGAGGGTGCAGGTAACTTATTGAGTGGATGTGCATTTATTGCTGCACATAGGTCATAGGTTCCCTGGTACTTTGAGATTTGATACAGAACCTGGGTCAGTTTCATGAATGGTTAGGTCAAGGCTGTAGAACCTCAACCATGTTCTCCTTATGTTAGGAGCACTTAGTCATTATCAAAATCTACGAATCATGTATAACGGTTCTAAAAAAAAAACAACATCTCCCTGTTTTTACTTTCATGTTTGGGTAGATAGTTGAAAACCTAAATTGATGAAGAGCAATTTGAATTTAAAGTTCCCCTTTTAAATCAGAAATTCTCTGAAACAGTTTGCCTATGCTCAGATGTAATTTAATGTGCTGGATCTTATCACAAGGGTAGTGTATTCGAGTTTCATCTTAGATTTCTGTTATTGATTTTATTTATGAAGTTGAAGTCATAGTACAAGTTGTTTTTTTAAACCCCTGGGCATCTGTCCCCAAGAAAAGTTTAGTGACATACTATACTTTTTTTTTGCAGCCATGACTGCTGATAGAATCATTAAGAACAAGATAACCTGGCACCATTCTTTAATCACAGTGGCTAGCATCAGTGCTTCTCAGAATTGTAATTAGGAATGTTCATATTCTTGGCATCTGTTTCATATTAGTGTCATTAAGTGTAAATAAACTAATACATTGTTGGTTTAGCCATTACTATCACATCCTTATACCAAGATAAACTTTCTTAGAAAATAACAAACAAACAAATTGTTTAATCTGTGAAAATAAGGTAGCTTCATATTTTTAAAACACTCCCATTTAGTTTGTTTGCATAACTAGAAAAGTTTCAAGTGGCTTTTAACCTTGTAATCTGACTTTAAATCTATTTGAAGATACAGAAAATTCTTGCTGTGTATGTAATTTTTTTCAGTATTACAGAGATTAGGAACTTGTCTGTCATCCTTGTTAGATAGTTAAGGTTCCGCTCTTTGATATTCAAAACATGTGCTGTTCACATACCTGCCACCGCCAACATCACAAGCAAGAGATTACAGAAATGTATCCGAAGAGTCATCACGGTGATATATTTGAACTTTAAATTTCTTTTATACAAATGCACTTTCATGTGCGTATTATTTAAAGCACTTGATTTTATTCTATTCTTGGTTATTGAGCTGGAAAAGTCTAGTCTCGATAATCTTGTGGCTATTCAGAAAAGTGCAGTCAAGTGATTATTGAAGAGATATAATAAGATGTCTGGCAGTACCAAGTCAAAGTAGGCCTACAAACATGAATCTAGATTTGTTTGAAGATCCTAAGCTCCGAATTAAAGCTTGTAACATGTGTTCAGTGGCTGTAATAATAATAATAAAACAGCATTCAGCATTTTCTTCTGAAATAAAATTGCCTATTGCTGGTGCTCAGTGGCGACACCAAAGACCTTCAAAGAACAGACAAGAATGTTTTTCATCTTTATAATCTATACCCTAAATATGGTCCCGTATCACTGCAACAGGATCAGTTGTAACCAGTGTGTTGTGTACATAGAGACTTATCAAAGATTGGCATCACAATGAAATTACAGCATATTACAATTCATCCATCCGGGAAGTTAAAGAGAGTACTGCAGTGTTGCCTTTTGTGCATGGAGTGGTGGTTCCGCGGCTCCAGGTTTTTGTACTGCTTTACTAATCAATGGTAATGTGTCGGGAAATTAGATCACAATATTTCAACGTCTTTGATCTCAACGTACCACAGCAGATACAGTCTCTAATATCATGTAATGATTATCAGCTTAGCGCTGGATTGGGATGAGAGTGAGTGCAGCCAGCATCCAAATCCAATATCATTAATGCCTAACTAGAATGTTGGTTTTGGATGAACAGATAGAAAGTGCAAACTACTTTCAACTCATTTTCAAACACATGTATTTAAATAATTTAAACTTATCTGTATTAATTTCATATTTACTGGAGTGACCAGTTTGCCTCAGGTTTTTTGTTCACGTTTACACGCTTGAAACTCTACTTACACTTTTCAGTCATCCATTAAAAAGTGCATGTAATACGATCCCAGTCTGATCTGATCTGATGCTAATGCACTCTGCTCCTAAAAAAAATAGTAAGTGTAGACAATCATTAATATTCTCAGAGCAGCCAAGAGCTGGTCTTATTTCTACAGGTCCAGGCTTACTCTTTTCACCTCCTTGGTCTAGTAATACATTCTTTTTAAATGTGAAGTTTATTTCAGACTTTAGATTTGAGATGTTCCATCTAAAAGATAATAATAATAATAATGAACCCTAGTAGCACGGGAAGTACATATAGAATTTAGATTTTTGGACCTGTAAGGTTTCAATTGGTGTTTTTTTTTTATTTGTCTCTCTGATAAAATTTTATTCTAAACCTTTCATGTGCAAACGACCACCAAGTGAACAATACAAAAAGCCTGCGGAAAACAAACCCTTAGTATTTTTAACAGATGTGGGTAAACTAAGTGGAAGAACAATGTGATTACTTACAGCAGCTGCAGAAAACCTGACTGAATTCTATGAAACAAAAAAAATTTCAGCTTTGTGCAATGGCAGCATAATGCAGCAGCTCCAGGTAAAAATAAAACCGTCATTCTGATATTCTGCAAGGCAACTTGGCAAATAACTAACAAGTTAAATATGCCTCACAGGTACTTCATGCAGGATGGAAGAATAAACCATAATGTAATAGTAGATGTTTTATACTATAAGTAAATGTGTGTCCAAGCAGAATGCCACACTAAAGACAGTAGTATAGCACTTTCCAGATTATCCAACTACTGGTGTCATCAGCCTGAGCTGATTTTGATCTCAAGCCAGAAAGTTGCCAAAAAAACCTCTCTCTCTCTAAAGGAAGAGCATTTTCACCCCTGGGAAGAAACCTTTCTCCTGTGGTAAGAAACGTTGTCAGATTTATCAGGTACACCATTGACAAGCTGTCATGCATAGGCTACTGCTCCCTCCATCTCTATAATTCTGTTTGATACATTCCAGATAAATTAAAATGGAGACCATCTTTGTTTATCTAATGCACATCTTTAATATAATCAAACAATCATTGAACTAATTTTGGTGTCAGTAAACATTCCCATTCTGTTACACTTTTTGATGTTTACA
The DNA here is from genome assembly GCA_018389105.1 of Nautilus pompilius. Classification (NCBI taxonomy): domain Eukaryota; kingdom Metazoa; phylum Mollusca; class Cephalopoda; order Nautilida; family Nautilidae; genus Nautilus; species Nautilus pompilius. The sequence goes on from JACATO010001895.1 coordinate 1,935,285, forward strand.
ACCTGAACCCTTATTTATTACTAATGTACAGAAATAACATTAGGAATTTATACTAAATAGCTGTGGAAACCGTGTTAGAGACACATCTAGTAAACCCAATCCAATCATTGCAGCAGCAAAGATGTTTCTGATGGCAGCCATAAATAATATTGGAGAGAGTGAACTGCACAGACATTTTCTTACTCCTCAGGTCAGTCACTGGAACTTACTCACACCCACAATATCAGGTCATCCAATACAAATCAGAAAGGAGAGGATTAAAAGAGAATCTTGAAGCTTTATTCATTAGCTTAATGAGTGATGGGGTCTATGTAGTTCATTTGATGGAAATTTCAGTACTCTAGTTTAAATCCTTTAGAGACATTTTTGTGTTAACCCTTGAATAAAGATCAATTTTGAGACTTCTTTATCTACAATTTGCAGTTAAGTGAGATCACCTATAATGCTAGAAAACTATAAAGTGCCAAATATTTCTATATTTATAGTGTATCCCTCTTTATTTCTAAACATTGTATTTGACTAAATTTTGTAAGCCCCCCCAACTTACTTGTCCTTAAATACCACACAAAATAACAGTATTAAGTAATCATACACAATCCCATGTTCTTAAATTTTGATTAAACTCTTTGGATTGGAAAAAAAAATTGTTGATTATCTTAGAATGATAGGGATTTTCTTTTCTGAAGCTAACTGGTGTTCTGCTGAGTTTTTAAGTACAAAGACAGCATGAACACTGTCAGTGTTGGATGAATCTACTACTAAACATGAGTAACTTATACCAATCTGTTCTTTGGCAATATTATCAACATAATTAATTTGCTAAATAGATTTAAAATTCCAGTGCATCCACTAAGGGTATCAAGCGATTTCATTATTGTCATTCAACTGAAACCTCTGCATGGCTGTTTAAGTTTGGGATAAATAAGCAACAGTGTTGCCATCTTTATGACTGGAGAGTGCTAGTAGTGGCTTCTGTCAATCTAGCAGTTTCTATACTGAAAAATACTGGAGTTTAATTTTAACGTTATATATTTAATTGTTAAATGCTAAATTCTAAAACTAGCAGACTCATTCTTGAATCTCATGCAATTCATAAGCCCTGTGGAAGAGGCTGTCTACAGCATAGTCAGAAGTCTATTTCCTTTGCAACACATTAATCCATCCTTCTGTGGATATTAACAGAAGGAACAAGTTTAAGAAGCTATTTTCTTTTCAAGATATTGCAATGCAGAGTTCAAGGACATGCACTGCTTTCATTGGATGACGGAAAAAGCCATCACTACTTGGTCTAAGAGATGGTAAATGTCATGTAGAGACACTTTTCAAATGGTGATACAAAGGAATCCCGAGAAATATTCTGGTTGTTTTAAAGAGACTATGAGTTGCTGCTGAATAATTCTTAATAAAAATAATAATAGATTAATTAGTTTTAGAAATGAAAACCTAACTTCTAACAATAATCAACTAGGCAAATTTGTCATTCACCCTCTCCAAGGAATGTCTGTAATGCTCTTTTGAGGAAATATACAACCTATCTTTCTTTTCAACTTCAAGGACCAGTTCAACATCATCAGAGCCAATCCCAAAAGAAGTCCAGTTATTCTGGAAATCAATGTCCGTGTGGAACTATAACTGTTTCCACTTGAGCATGTGCAGGTAGAGATTACTTCAATGTGAATATGCATGCCTGATTTATGGGATTGTAGGATTGAGATAAATATTTGAAAATGATCAAGCTATTGATTTAATGTTTTAGAGAGTTTAAATTAAAATCATAATTCATTAATTTTTCTTTTTAAACTACAATTATTAACTTTCTTCTCAACTTCCTAACCTCCCACCAATAACTGCTTCTTGCATTGGTTACAAAAAATACCTCAATGTTAAATGCTTAAGTTATTAAGAGAAAATAAAATCCAATTGCAATGACAAAAAATCTTCAGAAATGACCAGAAATAAATGAGCTACATTAAATACAGTTGTTGATAATATTTCTGTACTTTAAATAAAATTAATCTTTTAATATTTGATTTACAACTGACAAAACTAAAAACAAAAAAAACAACAACATTAAGAATCAGCTTTAAATACTAAAACTTCATTTTCCAGCTAGGCCAATCACCTAAAAACAGTGACAATGCTTCTCCACAAAGGTAGACCATTGGTACACTGTACACTAGCTCTTTTTATTGTTTAAATCTTTAGTTAAAAGGCACCAAAGACTGATACATTCTTTCAAACATTTATTACCAGTTTTGAAAAAATCTGTTTTCTTAAATATACAATGAAATAAAAGTAGACAAGGAATAAATAGAAATCTCTTAGGGTTGGTTGCACACAGTGAGTCCTTTGACACTGACTAGTTTTCATTGTACCTGAGTTTGTGTTGGGTCAGTATATTGCACTTGGCAAGTACATTGTCTGTCACTCTCTCACACACACACACACACACTCTCACTCACTCACACCTGTGCTGGCCACACCAGTCATCAATAAATACAATGTGTTTTTAGGTGTGTTTATTTATAACTGTACCTTTTTCTTAAGCTAGCTACCACAAATTGCTTCTTGTATACATTGGTGACTGCTTATCATTTATTCTCTTTCCGGTGATTGTTCCATTTCCAGTGTAATATAGTCACACACTAGAAATTTCAAGTACAATAATTAAACAACAGACCAAAGTAAATGTGAATAATACTGTAAATTTAGGCTTATGTGGCATTTACTTCAGGTCAATGAAAGACATGCTTAGTGAATGTAAATAGAAGTTCTGTAGTACTGACTGCATTCATCTTACAAAGAAAAGAGAATTTTACTACAAGAATGACTGTCAAATCAACTATTTGAAAAGGTGGCTCTTCTTAGTTTAAATGACACAATCTTACCAGCTCCTATTTTCTGCAATCTCTAAAAACCCAGAGCTACAGCTGATCTGACAGCAGTGATCAAATTTAATAGATATATTAAAACTGTAGCACTATTTTAATGTAAATTAAAGTGCAATAGTTTGTGTTTTGAACTCATTTGTGAATTAGTAGAATTATAGAATATAAAATTATTAACACAATAAAAGATGAAAATGGACTGTATAACAAACTTTCATTAAAGATAGTTACTGAAATCTTCCAAATATGTATTATTTTTATTTTTGCAGGTGGTATCTGGGCATGCTATATGTGAAGACAACATTTGTTTTGGGGGAAAGGGAACACATGGTATAAAGTTAAAAAAAATATATGACACATTCAAATAACAACTTTGAAAGAAATGCTTAAGATAAGGATGAAAAATAGTAGCAGTTCAGACATGTCTTATGTTAGTTTTATTTGTAATTATGAAAATTCTATATAATAAATATTATTTCATTCTCCTGTACATTAGATTGGAAAAATTATTTTCTTATTATTATTATTATTATTTATTATTATTATTATATATTATTATCAGTAAAAAGCACTAAATACATACAGCTGGTGTTTTGAGGTAGACAGCATATAATTTACAAAGATGCTATATTACGCCTCAGATTTTAATATACAGATGGTCATTGTTTCAGGGGGTTGGGGATACAGCATTGTTTGATAAGCTATCTATACAATGAATTATTACCTTACTTTTTAATGAATAGTGGCACTTGAGCAGCTGATGGATCTGTCCATAAAAAATGTGCGCGCAAATATTGTCACCAAAGAACTAAAACATAGTAGACAGACTGACGCACTGGTAGTGAGCCTCGTCTAGTAAAGATACTGCAGTGGGGTGAGATGAGGTTTTTATTTTTCCTACTCTCAGCAAATTAAGCATGTATGTATGTCATCTGTCAAAGAAAACTGGTCTGATTAAAAGCCTGGAACATGAACACTAATGCCTCCACATTTATAGAACAAAAGGGAAAAATACAGCTCATTGCTGTTCTAATGCAAAACCTATCACAGGCACAAAAAAACTCTGATCAGTAATTTACAGTGGAGAGACCATTCTCTGAAGTTAGGTGGTTCATGTTTAAAATAGCAAACATCTGTCAACTAATTTTCTTGCCTTTCTCCATTGATTTGAATGTATGAAGCTAAAATATATTGCAGTCAGTCAGTCAGTGATCCATAGTTGTTATCAGTGAAGCCGCCACTCAATCGTTGCCATTCAGGCATGCTGTCCATGCAGCGAGCAAGTAAACAGAACAGCTCGTCAAGGCTGTACACTGAAATTGAAATCTTCCCTTCTCTGTCACAGCTGACTGGGCAAGCACTGTCTTAAAATGCTTAGAAGATGGAGCGCAAACACAGTTATTTACACTGTATGATTCCATACTCGTTAGGTCTAATGAAATCTCATTAAACATGACAAAGGCTGCTAAAAGATGAGTGATCCAGATGAATAGATGGATGATATGAGCAAATTCAGCATCAGCAATGGCCTGTTCTGGATGACCGGGCTGTCTCAACCAGTGTATCACAAAAACAAGTCAGTTCATGTTGGCAACACTCTCTCTCTCTCTTTCCAAGGTTGTGCAGTCCAAGTTAAGTTGAAATAGGAAAGATTTGTGCTCTTTAACATCACAAACACAACCTCAGTGATTTGGAGGTTAGCAGCCAGTGAAGATCTGAGCAGTCAGGTCAGTAGTATGATGGAAAAGAAGTCAGTCATTTGGCTGGGGACACTATGGAACTGCTGTACGACTGACCATTGCAGGTTGGCAGAGCAAAGGGGTTCATGGCTGAGAAAGGTGATGAAACAATACTTCCCATACCTGTGGAGAGAAACAAACAAGTAATTACAGTAATGATTCTCATTTGAAAACTAGTTTACTAAAGATGTTTAGTTATTTTTAAACATTAATTGCTGAAGTTAAAGCAGTTAATAAAAGAAGGAACACAAAATCTTTTCTCTAGCCAATATGTTCATTGAAAACCATTAAAAAAAAAGGATGGGTTGGAGCTAATTCAGCACTGAATTGACATCAAGTATTAAAATCTATACAGTTATTAATGTGTAAATTAATTAAAAACAAATAATACTTCATTTATAGAATAAAAAAATTCAAGTTTCATTACTACTAATTATTAATTTATGACTACTGGGTGGCCCACCCACCTTGCAAGCTGGTCATCGTCGAACCCACTGCAGGGGGTGGGCTAGTGCTGGGTCGAACCACAGGTGCAAATGCACTTTTCTGTTTGACAGCACTGATCATATTGGCTGGAGAGAACGAGAAAATCCCGGAGCTACATCCTGCTGACAAACTGGAGCTAGGGGAAGAGTGTGGCAGTGGAGGTGAATGAGAGGGACCAATAACTGCAGAACAAAAACAAAACAGAACAGAAAATTAGGGATGGGGGAATGAATTACGTGGCATATACATGCAGCAAAATACCCTTAAAGTTACTATATAATGCAGCCTATGATGTTATGTTTACATATGCAACATAAAATTATATATATATATAATATATTTTAATTATTACTGTCAGCCATTGTAATGTATATCTCTCAATCCAAATATTGTTTGTTCACATTTTAACGGTTACTACCACTAATTGATTATTAAACTTTCCAAAGTGAGATGATGTTTGTTTTTTTACCATTCATCTATTTTCCATTTATTTTCTACAGTTTTCTTTTTATTCAGTAATCAATTATTTTTGTCACTCTAATCAGCTTTACTAACCCTTTCACCCATAACTCGACAATGTAAGCTATACTAAATAACAAAAGGTGTCTGTTGTCAAGTCCTATTAAGATCTTTTTAAAGAAATGTTTTAGGAATCTATTTTACCTTTTGTGTGGTAAACTAATGTGCATATGCATTCTAAATGAATGGGTTAATTAGTGTCATTTTTCCTTTTTAGAAGTTTTTATATCCTTTGGATTATTCTTTTAAAAGATGATGTGAAGAGTTGGATATTTTAGAATTAATGCAGATTAATTTTTTGTTAAAAAATGATTATTATCTGCTCGCAGTCATCCTCTGTTGAGGGAAAAAATAGAGTATTTAAAGGAAAACGAATCTCATAGACCTACATAACAAGCATAGTCTGATTTTTTTAAAAATACAATCATATAAATATTAACCAAAAGTATGCATCAGGCAAAAGAGTAAGTATGTTATTGCTTATATTTAAAGCAAGAAATAAAATTTAATTTAAAAATTGAAAAAATTTTTTTAATAATAAAAAGTAAGAGCGGACTGACTGGCAATGTTTCCATAAAATGCTTCGAAATAGGGAAGCTAGTGGTATTGAAATAACCAAGCCATGAACACAAGATTTGCAGAAAAACAAATGATTATAACAATAAAAGCAGCAATCCTCACATTGTGTCCCTTCTTTTCATATTAACTGTTTGACTTCAATAATGTTAATTAAGAACTTCAGACCCTAATAAAACTGCTAGAGTCTTCTAGAAATTATTTAATAGATTAACCTGTATCTTTATAATGCCATCTGTTTTGGTCAATTTTGGAAATTGATCATTGGCTCTATTAAATTTTGAAAACTTGCAGTAACATATTTCACAAGACAATGTTCAGTCATACAAAATCATTAATGATGCAGAACTTAAATGGGCAATATATAAGAATTAACATTACTATAAAAAAACTCTTGCTCAAAAACCAAAACAATTGATTTAAAAATAGTTTAAATGTATGGAGAAAAGTTAATACTTAATCACACAACAATCATTATTGTAATCAGAGGTAATGCTTTAATTAAATTGGTAATTTCATCAAATGTTATCTAATGTATATGTATGGTACAAATTACAAAACAGATGTTCAGTCTATGCAAAAATCCATTGTCACATTCTTCATAATAAATATCTACTCAAATAAGAGCCAAGATTTGTAGCTGGATTATAGAGCCATGGCAAAAGTTTTGCATTACCCTAAATTTTTCTAATTTTGCTTGATAAAGTAGAATTAAACCTGCTGAAGTTGCATGATAAAGTTAAGTTAATGTATTGAAGAGCATACCACATTTAGACAGTCACGACTACAGTGTCAAACTATGACCATGATTTGAAGTTAGATTTAGTTTTCATTTCTAGGGTGATGCAAAACTTTTGACAGTAATTAAATATTTTCCTATGAAACCACAGGTACTGTTTTTGTTTATTTTTCAAAATAAACTAGCAAGATTTCCACATTTTCATGTGTTCCTGCCTAGGAATTCATAATTATTTCAAAATGGTATAAAACAAAAGAACAGCAGACCAGAAAAGACTTAATTATTTTCTGGGCAGTCAACATATCCAATGTGTGGGCCTTAAAAAAAAAACAACAATAGGAAAAAACAATTTGCACACTATCAAGTAAAAAGTTGGTTGTAATCATCTTGTTCATCATTTCTGTATACAGGATGTACATCAATTAAGATTAAAAAATGAATATACATTTCTCTCTCTCTTTCACTCACTCACCACACACACACACACACACGGACGGACAGACAGACAGACACTATTGTTTTAAAATGTATATGCAAAGCATCTATAATAATTTCACATTATTTTAGACTAAAACACTTCTTTAAAGACTTGAATACCTATTTAAAAATTGCAGATATGTGAAAAAAATTTTTTAATTTAATTTACAATCAACAATGTCTTGAATAGTTCTTGTGAATGCACAGATCTGGTATATTGTGTAATTACTTTATATGCAAGGTGCTGAATGGTAACACAGCATTTACTGGTCCACTTACAAAGCCATGATTTTCATGCCTGTTAAACTCATCACTGAAGCAGAACCTGCAAATCACATCAGTAGGAAACAGGAGGGAGGTTCAGTATCCCATGTTCCAGAAGATTTGTAAGCTCACCTTATTCCATTAAGGACAGTTTTCCTAGCTGGTCTTTATAGAGTATTGTGACACAGATCATTAATCATTTTATTTCACCTCCCTTCTGGTGGCATTTTGTAGGTAATTTCTCATCTGTATGATAATGATGAGCCTTAATCAGCAACTGATCATCCAAATATCAGTCAGATTACCTGTTGTTGATTTTGAGAATGAGGTTGAAATAGTGCTATGTGCTTGATATTTCTTCTGTGTTTTGACTACTATTGTGCGGAAGGCAATAACAATCTTTAATCACTCTCCTGTCTCTGTTCATCAAAGTTTCTGTCCTACGAGCCATACCACAGGCCTCTGAGCTAATTTTATTCTTCAAACGACTAGATTTATACAAAACAAACTATACTGGACACTAAGGAAACTTCATAGCTACCTGGTCAAAGCCATGTTCAAAAGCTGACTGGTCTTAAATTAATAGTATTGCTGTATGTTAAAAGAAGAATGCTAATGTATCCTTTAAAACTCCATTTTGCACAATACCTGCATTGCAATATATATATATACAACTTGTGAACTAAGATGCATTTTATTTTTACTTCATTAAAATGTACGTTTTAACATTTTTGTGCAAATTATTATACATAGTTTACACCGACTAAAGAAAATAAAAAACAAAAATGATCAATCTTGCTAAATTATATGAAAACCCTGATAACTAAGTATTTTGAAATCTCTTTTTTTAAATGTAAATAATTTCACAATCTATATAAACAATTCTAGCAAATTTTACACAAGCAAAATAATAATAATAATAATGTCATTATTATTATTATCATAATCATCATCAATCTAAGCATGACTTAGGAAATTAAACAGAGAAAAGGTAAACAGAAGAAGCAATAAATCTGTGGGCTATGCACGCGTGTGTGTGTGTGTGTGTGTGTGTGTGTGTGTGTGAACCTTTACATTACAAAAAAAATGGGTACTTAGAAAACAAAATTAATCCTGAAAATACGGTCAGCTTATTCAAATTAAAACAATATTTATTAGTTATAAATTTGATCAAAATAATAAAAACTAGAATCTGAGAGTAAATTGAGTACTTTGCTTGCTACTAAATTTCTGGAGATTTTAATGTATTTAGCAATCTCTTGGTTAAACTGGTTAAAATAAGTATTTTGTTGTGTGAAAGAAATGTATCTTGATGGATTCAAAAGACATCTCTTATTTTCCTGGTAATAATAAATTTAACAGATATTATCTAACTTTTTTTTTTAAATTTTATCTTGAAAATATTTTCAAATTGCCTGTTTATACAGCCACTTAAAGAAATTCAACAGCTAGATTTCATAATTTATCTCTCTGCCTCAAGCAATTGTGTACTTTTAAATAAGTGCATACAGATGCCAATATCTTGGGGGTGGGGAGGCAGTGGCAAGAGCAGGCATGTGATCTCTCTTCCTCAACTCATTAATGCAAGACTAATTCTTAGGTTTTCTATTAGTTTACGTAGAATCCATAATTCTATTCATACTTAGCTCGCGGCGGCAGCAAGCATTTCCAGTTAGCAGTGGCTGTCCTGCGGGCTGCTGGCCCATGTACCAACGAGCCAGGATTACTGGACAGCCTTGTCATAGCATCAGCATCAGCAATATTGATATTTCACCATCCTTATGCTCCTTAATCTTTAAATGCACAATATCAGATTCTCAAATGACTCAGCTTTTTTGCCTCAGCTATGCACCAGCAATTTTCTTATCTTCAGGAATTTATAAACAATGAAACTAGGTGCAGAAATCAGTGTGATCTTTGTTCACCCCACCCCATAAGCAAACCAGCCAGCCAAGGTCGGGTTTATAAGCAGTGTGTTGTGCAGAACTACCCACCTACAGAATTTTCAGGCAATTTTGTAATAAAAAAAAAAAGAAAAAAGAAGTTACTACTCAGCACCAAATAGAATGAGCAATAATCCTATAAAGTAACTTTAAAAATTAGCAACAATTTTTTCGAATAATTTACAAGGCAGCAAAAGTTGCAGAGGTTATATTCCAGAATTAAATTCATTCTTTATTATGAAGAAAAAGTTTGATCGATGACACTGACTGAAGTTTCAATTTGCCTATCAGTAAAATCGCAGAAAACTATTCATTTAAAAACAAAGTGGTTAGGCTTTTTTGTTACACTTCTCAATGTCAGAATAGTTATGCAAGAAAATTAAATAATAGCTAATAAAATTAGGAGTCTCATTTTCAAAATCGACTTTTTCACACTGTAACAAAGCAGAAGCTTTTGAGTGCAACACTTGCTTATCATATGGTTCTCTCACAAGCTTAATTGAGGGTGGTCCAGAAAGTTTTGCATTCCTTAGTAACAATAAATCAACAGTGGAGCATCTTCAGCTGAGAATCCAGTTACTGCATAATAGAATAAGTGGGAAAAAATTCAACATTAACGATCGTTCCACTTGTCATTTTTGCAGTATAATAAATAATATTTAAAAGCATAGCTACATCCTTTTTTCAAAAGACAAAAATCAAATGCACAATGTGCATCTATTACTTTCAGTAGAAATTTTAACTGATATCAAAAAATTAAGTACCATGTATTATGCTAAATGTTAGCAATAAACTAAACATTTATTAATAATTAGAAAAAATAAAGAAATTTAAAGCACACCGCACCAAAATTTGTTGCTAACATCTGTAAACCTAAAAGAATGAAAATACATTTTAAAAATGTCTCTCTGTATATTTAATAATTCAATCTTGTTTTAATTAAACTCAAATTGAAATACTATCAGTAAAGTTGATTTCTGTATACTGTATATACATTGAATGAATAGGTAAAAACTAGTGTATATATATATATATATAACCAGCATATTTCCATTATGTAGAATATTTCCCATTTTGCTAAATTTTTTCTTGCCCAGGGTTTGTACAAGCCCCTGGCAAAGGAGTGATTTCCACACCTGAATAACAAGAACAATCAAGCAACAGCAAGCAGGTAAATAGTTTGTCACTAAAATATGCAGAAGATTATGTAAGAGACATGCAATACTTGGATTAGAGAAACAATATATTTCTAGATTTTACTGTCTGCACTGAGAATATCCTAAACAAATAGAAGGATCAAGCTAGAAAAAAGTCCATCCCCTTTTTTTCTCAAAGTAAATATGCCAGTGCAAAGAGAGAAAAGAAAAGGTTGAATCATAAAGGCCAATGACTTTTTGTTAATATGTGGTGCTGTTTGTAATGTTGCCAGGTAGCCATTATGGAAGCACATCAGTAGAATCTAAATGCATCAGTCCCTGGAGACAGTGAGCTGTGAATCCTGATGTCTGACCAGGCAGTGTTTGCCACCACCTCCTCTCTCAATATATCTGCCACCACGGCCTAATAAGTCTGTGTAAATAATTCCATAGTCAAAGCATATACCATCTGTTTGCTGACTTAATCAAGTTAATGAGTCTCTGTCAGGGAAACACATCACACTTAGCTACTGCCTGGTTCACCAGATGCAGGCAGGCTACTTGATAGTGGTATTTGTTTGTAAATTCATCTAATCTCTGACATACTTAGCCCGGCCACTGAGCACCTGCTACTGCAGCTCATTGGCTAAATTAACAGATCATCAGCACATCAATGAAGTGCTGGTGGGGGTTTAAGAATTTGGTAGAGCTTGGAGAAAAGAGGAGGGAAAAAAAAGGCTAAAGCAATTCCTTTAAATTCCTGCCAGTTATTCATCAGTTTTTTTTAAACCAGTTCATTTTATTTTTATGCTACATAATGATACTGGTGAAAAACGGAACTCACCCAAGCACCAAGAAGCAAAGATATAAACAAGGGTTTTAGAGAAAGTGTTTTACAGATAGGCAAACTCACATAGAACAAGACTGCCGTACGCCAAGTTTAAATACCCTGAACAGGGGAAACTGTGTAATTGGTTTTGAAAAGTTACATTGTCTTATGCATTGTTTCTCAATACTTAAAAGAAAATTCTGAGAAAAGAGAACGACGACAAAGAAAAAATAGTGCTGTAGTAGAGACTATAGGCAAAAACTGTACTCACTCATCAACCCTGACTTTTATTATTATTATTATTACTTTTAAGAGAATACCGTGCGGTATTTGAAGGACATTTTAATCAGCATATTGTCTCCAAATGCTCTTAGTAGCAGGGAAATAAAGAATGTAATCAATAATTTTATAAGTTTTGAATGGCTTTGTTTAATTAATCTAAAACAACAAGGTATAAAATATTTTTAAAAAGTTTGGTTTTCAGTCAATATTTATTCTTAATGCAAAGCCAATCAATATTGTTTTTTTTAGCAATAACCCATATTAGTACCCCTCAAGTTTATGCAGTTACAAAATTATTCCTAATGTAGTTATCATTGTTACTTAAAAAATCAGAAAAATTGTTTTTAAAAGAAACAAACACTATCTACTATTAAATCTGATTAGAATTCCTCCACCATACCTTCATATCATCTAACACAGCTAACTGACTGTGCTCTCTAACTTTCAAAATTGTATTTAACAATTATTGTAGTGAAAAGATATGCTTTTCAGGATAAAACAAGACTTTGAATAAAGCAGATATATTTTCAGTCCATCTATATCAAGCAGAAATGACCAAAATAAAATCATTTAAAATTACCTGTTCTAGAAATCTCAAAAATATCCTTTAGTCAACAAAACTATTTCTCTATCATTACTTATGAAATATAAAACGGGGGGTGCAAAAAATATATAAACACTAAAACTGGCAGAATCCATTATGTCTGATGTATAATTTGCGATCACATGAACATCTTTCCTTTTCTCACTGCATTGCAGACTTAGTTTTCTTCATGTCAGTATATTTTACAAAGTTGAAATGAATAATTTAATTTTGATTTTTGATTGTCATTAAAAAAAATAATAACTTATCCAGTGTCTGTGGAGTCCAGGAATGCAACTGCAGACCATTCCTCATCTTTTAAGGTGTATGGCATGTTGCTTCATCTTTCTACAGGATATTGTTATTATAGCAGAGAATGATTCCATGAAGGAATATAGGCAGTAGGGCATTCCAAAAGTTGGCTATGTAACTATCAGAATTTAGACTTCCTTGCCAAATGCTTGCCCATACCATTGCTCCATTATGCTTTAGCAACTTTTATCCAGATTTATATGCATCCACAAGATGTAAATTAGGGAAAGTACACCTTTAATTTATCTATGGAAACTATGGACTACAATTATGCAAAAGCCTGGCAATATACTTGTTGCACAAAGTATGGTAAGAGTCATTATTCACACCTGTCACCAATCACTCTCACCAGACATCCCATTTGGATAGTACAATAGTTGGAAGGGATTATTGGCAGTCATTACAAATTTGGTAAGCAATATCTTGTTTCGTGCATTGCAGAACTTCAAGAATATTGGTGCATAGTAGTTACCATAATTTCCTCCTAAATAGACAGTTATTTCATGCACAACACCCAGAAACAGCAAATAATTGGCAAGCATTGTAGTGTGTTGATTGGCTAGCTTTTGATTGGCCAACTATCCAAATACTTTTAAAAGAGAATATATCTTGGGTGATACGTGCTTTTGTATCACCTTTTCCAGGAAAATGAGTCTGCTTAACTTAGCAGCTATTCTTATAGCAGTGATGTTGATTAATTATCTAAATCATGAACCAACTCATCAGCTCTATTTTGAGGTGTTCAAATTATTATGGCAGAGCAAGTCAGCGGGAGATGCTCAAAGCTGATTGCAAATCACTGTTAGATAAATCCTAGATAATGCTAAATTGAATTTTCACATTAAAATTATCACAAGTTATTTGAAGTTTTAAAGAGCTGGAATATAGAAAAATTAAATTGACATGGAGGATTAAATGCCTCACTAAATATTAATTTCTGGATCTAACTATCACAGTAAGATAGGTTCATAGTCTAAAACAGATCTCAAAACTATTTCTCTACCCAAATTCAGAATGTTTATTCAAAGCAGCAGGGGGGCTCCTATCTTGTTACCCATTTATCTAGCCTTGAAATTCCCTTTTGGCTCAGCTAAACTAATTGTAAATCTGACAAGCATCTTATCTTTTTTTTAAATGATAAACCTGTCAAATTTATCTCGAGAATTTAACAATTAATTTTCCCTGTAAATAAAAGTAAAACCATTCATGAAATGTTTTAAACAATAAATCATAATGATATATGGTACTCATTTGAAGATCTTAGTAAAGTTCTCTACATATAATAATTTTTTTTTAAAGTAATGAAAACTTATCAATCTCTATGCCCCATATACATATATAATATAAGAACACAGTATAAAATTTACACAAATTTTATCAGATGTGAGTGAACAAGAAGATTTTACTTTTCAAGAATAACGAAAATACCAGTTCTGTTTCATAGAACAAGACATGATTACTATTCTGACACATTTCAGTTGTTAGCTGCCAAATGAACATATGTCTAACAAAGTGAATTATTAAGAAATTACCACCTCTCTGTCTGTGATTCACTGTAGATCATAATACCTGTACAATGAATGTCCAGCTAATACTTTACATTGAAGATTAACACTAGTTGGAAGATGATTGCTGCAGAATGACTGCGCCAAGGTTTTGTGGCAGGTATTTAATTTAGCATGCTTGATTCTTTCTCCAGACTATGAAAGCCCATTATCTTGTCATTTATTGCCTAATAAACCTTCAAATAAATCTAATTTCAATCGAACTTCTTCAACTCGAGTTCTACTTATTGAATTTCTGCAAAGCCTCAGGAAATCATTTTCTTTACAAGTTAATATAATTATTTTCTTTATGACTTAGTTGGTCAACCGGACCTTTTTTTATTATGTAATTAATTTTTTTACTGTTATTTTTGCAAGATATACAAGTATTAAGTCAATTTTCATTCATATATTATGTTGAGAACTTGTGAAAGTCTGTAAACAAAACTAGATTCAAATTTGCCTGTCTTTGTACATTTTTGGGGTTTTAGATCATGCTACAGCACTGTTTAGTATTTTTTATATGACACATCCTTTTATAGTAATATGATATAAATTTTGTGCCTGTCTACATATATACACTTAAATAAAAAGATGATAAACTAAACAAATTATATCTGCTTGATACCCCATTTTAAGGCAAAAGATGTCATTTATAACTTTTAAAACTTTGTCCCTTACATATTTCTTCTCCCGAATACATTCAAGCCGAGGAAAAAAAGCTAAATAAAAAAGTTCAGCTTACCAAGAGAGAAAAATGAATGCTGCTTTTTGGAAACCTTGCCAAAATGTACTGGATAGAATCTATTTTATTTTTATTTCATATTAACATGGAGATGGGTTAGTTAGAATAGGAAAAAAAACAGGAATGTTGCTGATATGTTTGGTTTAAAGTATTATTTAAAATTACAACAGACTTTTAAATTAAAAAAAAAAAAACAGCATAAGATAAGGTAAGATTGAATGATGCCATATTTTATGACTGATTCTTTATCCAAATAGTTCAACCCAGTTCCTTGCTGAGCTGAGAATTTTTAAAGCTTAACTTATAAACCAATAGGGAGAAAAGTGATTATTTTCCCTAAGAAAAACCTCTTCACTTTCAGAAGTTATGTTATGATATATATGAAAAAGCTCAAGTTTATATTTTCCAGATACTGTACACATTATAGAATTTAATAAAGAAATACTTTGTTTGAAAAAAGTGCCATTGAGACAGGGATTGGACTACAAATAAATGTTTATCGATCTTTACTTTCTCACCTGCAGCTACTGAAATGCCTCACCTTGATCTAAATAAAAATTATAGAAAACAAAGTATTAACAAGGGATAGAATATTATTTGTATGTAGATTTTTTTTTTACTAAGACAAAAGCCTAGATATTCATTCAGCTACATTTTATATTTCTGTACACCTTATAAACATCAAAAATAGTACTGAACTTTGCCTCATTTTCCTTATTAAAAAATCTCTGATGTGGTGGAAAACACACAAGAAAGGACAAACCAAAATAACAAAATCAATAACCAAAACAAAAGTCCTCCCTTGGTTGAGCTGCATGTTTTTCAGACTTCATTGTTTTACAAATGTGTCTGTTTCTTGACAATTTGATGACAGATTACAAAGTAAAGAACAAGTCAGTGGCCAGATTCTTAAAAAAACACCCAAGAAATCTCAAGTCTGAGCAGTACCTTTAAAGATCGAAGGAGAAAACGCCCATCAGTGCTTAAAATAAACAAAACTTTTTAAAAGGAAACCCATTGACACAAGGTGTAAATCACACGCAAACATATGGTGCCGGTGTTCCAAAGGAAATGAACAGTATGGAGGAGTGTGAAATTATTTCCAAGCATTAAAAAAAAAAAATCAAATCTTCAGTTTTTATTTAGTAAGAAAGATAGAACCACGATGTTGGAAAGAACATTTAAGGGTGCAAATAGGTGACGACATAACTGTATAATAAGGTCTTTGTCCCTGGCAACACAGCCAGATACTTGTTGTGTAGTCAAGTAAATGAAGAGATTATTACACTCTTAACAAAATCTTCGGCTAAAATATGACCCATCTTTTGACACTAAAATTTAGTAGTAACACTCTGTGAATGGTGATGGGGGTCACTTAGAGATGTTTACCTTAATCTAATTCCCTTCTTCCTGTAGTCACCTTGACATTGTTTTTACCACACAAGCTTTACCCATTTTGGTAATGTCTAACACACTCACTATGCAATATGTGCTAACATTCTGTGGCCACATACACTCACATTTAGTGTTCATCAGCACAGTCTTTCAGTGTTATATCTTATTTTAAATGGGCACCAGTTACCTTTGAAATGTCTGTAGGGTTTCTCTTGACATTTGTTTCCGTTCCCACTAATTTCAAAAGCGAACCTCCTCAGAGCTCAGAGAATAAACCTTACCCATATTCCCTAACCCTCCAGTGCTGCCGTGGTAGCCATTCATGCCTGTACTGTAGCTACTGCTGTTGCTGCTGTGTGGTGTGGAACCATTTGAACCGTAACCTCGTGGTGATACACTGGAGCTCTGGACCCGACCATAGCCTAAAAACAAAAAAGAAAAATAACTTTCTGCAGAAAATCTTTTTTCTGAATTTCATTACTCACTATAACAGGGCTTGGCATTTTAAAAAGAAGAGGGGAATAGAAAAGAGTGCCCCACCCTGCCCATTACATGCTGAGCCCAGCACAAACTGCTGGCAAAGATTTCTAGTTAACATCTTTAAATGCTACTCTGATTAAAAACTTTTCTGATCAATAGTTTTCCTCCTCCCTTTTTTGCTCCAGACCTTGATGAAAACTTCTTATTTGCAGATTTGCTGATAACTAAGAACTAGTTTGGCAGTTAATTACTTCATCTTGCTCTAAAGCTCCCAGGTTGCTGGTTTTAGGTTTCAATCCTTTATGCAAACCTTCAAAGTGAACTTTCAGAAATTTACAATAGCAGCAATGCTGGAAGACTTAAGAAGCTTATACAAAGAGAGAAAAAAATGAAGAATAATGATTAACTACATGAGTAAAACAATTCATTCAGGACAATTAAGTTTGTAGGAAAAACAAATGCAACGAATAAAAACTAATAAGTGAGGTTTTTTTTTTTTTTTATAATCTTTATAAAGGTAAACTAACCGATGAATATTTTTATTGCTAGTTAGTACCAGAGTTAGAAACAATATCTGATAATATAAAAATAGTGTGAAAGTAATGAATACAAAATTTTAGCAATTTCAAATAATCATTTTCACTTTTAGCAATAGTCAACAAGAATGTAAAAGCGTTGTAAGGATATTTATCAAACCTACTTTACAAATTTCAAAAAAGTCTTAGCTAAGATAAACTTGCTCTATGTAGGCAATGTACCATTATTTTACTGCTGTTCCCAAAGATCCAAGGTGATCGACCAATCAGGAAATATTTGAGATGATGATGAACCCAAAGATCCAAGGTGATCAACCAATCAGGAAATATTTGAGATGATGATGAAACATTTTAAATGTATTTATAAACAGTTTTGACCCTTTGGAGTATACACAAAGGAAATTAATTAGGCAGGCTAAAGCTCTCTGTTTCAACAACATTCTTTTACATCTACATGGGAAGTCACATAGCTTGAAATAGCCATTTTTTTCCCCAACAGCTACATATAGAGTAAATTAATTATATATGAAGGTAGGACAGTAGTCACTGACCTTCTTCCCACTGACCATTGGCTGCATCCTGGACACTCACAGCCAACTGACTGGTGTAGGTGTTGAAGCTGGACATAGCTGATGTGTTGTTCATGGCCGGAGAACGAGGAGCTGGCAGTGAAAGCTGGTTGGGGTTCCGTGGCATACTATATAAGGCCTCTGCTAAGTCAGCTGCCCTTTTTAAAATGATTTCCTGCAATTATTAAAATCACCTTAGCATTGTCAAAGCAACAAAAGAAAGAGATATAAAGTGCACGCGTTTGTGAACAGAGTGGTAAAGACCGATTACAATAAAAAGAACTGGCAATAATTTATTTTTTAAAAGTGCATGAGACATGACTTTCTTACAGTTTCTTTGAACTCAAAAGTAGATTTTGACCAATAAGGTGCAAAAATGTACAATGAATTTTTAAAAAAGTTTTCTAATAGGTGTATAGAAAAAAATACTATGCAATAATAGTTTTTTTGTTATTATAGTAATTTGAAATTAAAAGATGTTGCTGCTACGAGTGAAGAAACAAAAACTAACTTGTTTTCTAATAGTAAAACGAATACAATTCTCCTAAATTTTATTATCATATATATGGATTACTTTAATAATCCAAATTTGTTTTTCAAATTGTTTACAGAATTCCTATCCAAAAATTATCACCACAAGGAAAAATCTCTTTTCTTCAAATAGTGCCCTTTTCAACAAGTAGCCAACTCCTTTTTATATTTACTAATACATACATTTGCAAAAGTTATGCAACAGCATTTCAAATTAGCAATATTGGTCATTTATTCTCCTTGCACTTAACATTTGAGCACTGCCATCTCTGGCCATCTTGTTATCTAAATATGAACCCCACCGAACACTTTTGGGATGAGTTTGATTGCTATGTGGAGCTTCTTCAACCCTTAGAGAATGAGTAAGACTCCTATGGCTCACAGGTGACAGTCTATGATTGATACACAAGATACTAGACCCAAAATAACCCACAAAGTTAGACTTTTATGGCATTATCATGAGTT
Organism: Nautilus pompilius; assembly: GCA_018389105.1. Taxonomy (NCBI): domain Eukaryota; kingdom Metazoa; phylum Mollusca; class Cephalopoda; order Nautilida; family Nautilidae; genus Nautilus; species Nautilus pompilius. The sequence continues at coordinate 1,954,323 of JACATO010001895.1, forward strand.
CATCTGTGTTTTTCTTTGTGATTATTAACTCACAACACATACTGTAACATCTATGCTAGTTTAGATATATGCCAGTAATTAAATTTACTATGGCCTCAAACATCATTGTTGCATAACAGTTTTGATAAGTACATGTGTACACTCCAGTCTCATATAATAATGCAGAATCCAATATAAAAGTCATAGTGTACTATTTTGTACTATGTTCATAGTTCACGTATTCTTTTAAAATTAGCATTCTGACAGTTGCATGTAGTTTGTTTCAGTTATTCACATTTGTCAAGTGGTTGATTGATGAAAATTGTCATACTTGCTTTGATTGATCCAAGAATGAAATTAAAGGAATGTAATAAATAAGATTTGATCACTTTAATTATAAACAAACCATTCACTATGCTAGTGATCTGCGCCATAACACAATTATAACCATGTGACCAAAATGGTTCCACTCATTCACATTTATTTTTGTTATTTGTCAATGACTTGTATTCTGTGTAATTTTGATGTTTATTTAGATTAGTTATTGTATTCATTACTACAACAACAGATGGCCATGATTACTAATTGAGCAAATCAAGAAGGGAGAGATATCCAAGCATCTGCATCCAAAGAACTTGAGATTCCAGAATATGGCACTTAGAAGGTGGTTAAAGATGAGATAAAACAAGAGGAAATTTCAAGTGCCATGAAAGGCAAGAGACTTGAATTGCCTAAGATGACAGACTGAAAAAGTTGTCTATACATAAGTTACAAAGGAGTGTTGAGGATTTGCCATAGTGCAAGCTCAAGCAAAGTAGCTCTTCAAAAAAGCTAGATGGTGATGATGAAATATTTGAGACAAGTCAGAGATGGCTTCAGTGGTTCAAGGGGCACCTTAGAATCAGTCAGGTCATAGTGAGATAAAAATTAATGAGCAGAAAAGAGAGCTACCAACTCCAACCCACAACAATTAAACATTCTTGAAGATGGCAATTACAGTAGAGAAAACAGATCTACAACTGTGATAAAACAGCACTGTATTAGGATTTACTGCTGGACAAGACATGAGCAACCAAAGGAGATGAAAAGACAACCAACAGGTACAAGCAAATTGAGGATGAGATTACAATGCTTCTATACTGCAACAAGATTGGAAACCACAAGCTGTGAAGATGTCTGGGAAGCCAAGATGCTTTCATTGTCAGCATGAAAAATTTGCCATTTTTATATAGCCAAAGCAAGAATGCTTGGGGTGACATCTACCATCTTCAAAGACTGGTTCCACAAAGGATTTGTACCATCTGTCAGACAGCTTCTAAGGAGACAGAAGCTTGATACCAAAGCCATACTATTGATGAATCACTGCCCAGTGCACCTGCCAGTAAAAGACTTGACATCATAAAACAAGAAGAGCACAATATCCAAGATACAGCTTCTGGATCAAGATATAATTGCCACATTCAAGAGGAACTACAAAATCTTATTAAAGCTGTGATGAAGACCAGGGGAATGCATATTTGAGCAAGAGCATAGGCAGGTACACATTACTACTAAGTGCATCAGAAAATGATAGAACAAGGGACTTGGACCTGCCTTTGAAACAGATAAAGATCAGAACAACAATGAAAGTTTTCAGAAGAGGATGTCATCAGGATGGAACAACATGTCAAAGACTATGAGAGAATGAAGAATTCAATGAAAAAGACATGTTCAATGCAAAAGGAAATTTTCAGTGAATTTATTGATGAACAGATCAAGGACCATGCTGAGCCTACATAATGACAGTCAAGACGATTACTGAATGTAATACAAATCACCACTTCTGGCACCTGACCCAAGAGGAAGGTGTATGGATGAGTGTGATCCACCCTCTCAGTATCATCAGATGTCATCAAGGGCAGTGAGATGGTTTGAATTACATAAGAGCTACTGCTAACCAAGGTAACCTATCTGTGTAACATTGAAATTTGCCAGGTCCAAATCTAGGAAAAAGTGTAAGAGACAGCTTAAGCTGACAATTTTCCTACAAAAGATGAGAGTGAAACCAAGTCAGATAAACTTTATTTGTACTAGATATAACAAATAACAGCAGCTTCACAGTAGGTAGATATATATTACACGAGGACCATTGGTGAATATGCACTGCTAAATCTGGGTAACAAAAAAAAAATGGTTGTAAAAAACAATTGGAAATAAAATTGAACAAAAAAATAAAATTTTTAATCTTCTAAAATTTATCTGTTTTCTATCTTTTAGATATTTAAAATACTGCAGCATTGTTCTTCCTGTTTCATAAATTATAATCTGCATTAAATTTACCATGAAGAATTGTGGGATTTTAATAGATGACAAAACATCAATCATATAAGGTTTTCATATCAAGAAAAACAAATTATTATAAGCCACCTCAAGATTGATCACTTCCCATGCAATCAACTACATTGCTTCAACATGGTTGACTCTCCCTCTTGCCCTCTGTGTGAAGCAAGGGTTGTCTGTGGAGCATATTTTTTCATTGCTGCTCTAGGCTTGATTGGGGGGAATAATTCCTGGAAGGGATAGGGGAACTATGCTCTAAAAGGCACCCTGCTGGAGACCCATTTCTGCAGTGATCCATAGCTGGTGGAGGCAGCATACTATCGTCTCATGATCAAAACATGCATACACACACACACACTTGTAAGGTTTTCAGTTTATTTTTTCTTTAACATGGTCTCATGTATCACATGGTTTAGTTTACTGGCTCCTGCCTACCACATTATAACAGTGTGTGTATCTCTCTCCAACACACATACACACACGCATGCACGTGCGCACACACACACACACACACTCTCTCTCTAAAATTGTGGTATATATGAGGTCTTTTGAAAAATTATCTGACTTTAGGCTGGGAAAAAAAAATTATGTACTTGGTGGAGTTCAATTGCTAATCCCCTTCGAAGTAGGCCCTTGTGTCTCGATACTCTTAGCCCAGCGATCCTTCCACTGTTCGAAGCACATCTGGAATGCTTCTTCCAGAATGGCTCTCAGCTCTGCCGTTGCATTCTGCATGATGTCCTCTCGGCTCTCAAAGCAGGAGCCTTTCAGTGGTATCTTCATTTTTGGGAACAACCAGAAGTCAGAAGGAGCCATGTCTGGAGAGTAGGGAGCCTGGCGAATGAGCGAAATGCCTTTGCCAAGAAACCTTTGATCAGCTGTGACGAAAGAGCCGGGGCGTTGTCATGATGCAGCTGCCAGTTTTACAAGGTCCACAGATCCAGTCTCTTGTGCCGAACTGCTGTCGGAGGACTTCCTGATAGTATTCCTTTGTAACTATTTGTCCTTCTGGTGCATATTCGTGATGCACAATGCCTCAGTAGTCGAAGAAAACAGCATCACTTTGATTTTGCTCCGGACCTGATGTGCTTTTTTGGGCCTTGGCGATGTTGGGTGCTTACACTGTGATGACTGAGCTTTGGTTTCCGGGTCATACCCATACACCCACGTCTCATCTCCAGTTATCACGGCATTCTGGAACTCAGGATTCCTGTTGGCAGTATCCAGCAGGTCCTGCGCAACCTCAAGATGAAGTTGTTGTTGTTCCTGAGAAAGCAGCTTGGGCACAAATTTTACTGCCACTCTGTGCAAGCCCAAATCCTCCTTTAAAATTACATGTGCAGAATCTTTACTGATCCCAACCTTGTCACCAATTTCCCGCACCGTCAAACAACGATCCTCCATTATCAGGGTCTGCACTTTCTCGATAACAACTACATTGCGGCTTGTTGACGGCCTCCCGGAACGCTGGTCACTCTCCACCAATGTGTGGCCATCTTTGAACCTGTTGTACCATTCTTTTATTTGGGTAACACTCATGGCATTGTCACCAAAAGCCTGTTAAATTTTGCGAATTGTTTCCGCTTGGGTATCTCCAAGCTTTTGGAAAAACTTGATGCAAGATCATTGCTCCACACATTCCGTCATCACGGGCGAAATGAAAATGTGACAAGTAAGTAATACAGCACTTCACATGATGGGTACCTCACAGCGACTGATGCATCCAGCAAGCCTGCCAAAAACTACGCATGTGCATGAAGGCACATGGATCCACTATGCACACTTTTGCCTTCCTAACATCAATACCTCCCATGGGAAAAAATAAAGTCAGATACTTTTTTGACAGACCTCGTATATAGGTGCATCTCAAAAAATTAGAATATTGTGGAAGAGTTCAATATTTTTTGTCAGTTATTTCAGAAAGTGAAAATTGTATATATTCTCGACTCATTACATGTAAACTAAAATATTTCAAGCATTTTATAATTTTAATTTTGATAATTGTGGCCTACAGCTAAAAAATAAATAGAAAAAACATATCTCAAAATATTAGAATATTCCATTTTCAAGTTTGATTTAAATCACTATTTATGAAGTATGAATACCATGTATCTCTGTCTGGTTCAGTACACACAACCACAATCATGGGTTAGACCGCTGACTTGACAGTTGTCCAGAAGGCACTCATTGACACCCTCCACAAGGAGGGTAAGCCACAGAAGGTCATTGCTGAAAGGGCTGGCTGTTTGCAGAGTGCTGTGACTGGAAGGGAAAAGTTTGGTAGGAAAAGGTGCACAAGCAAGAGGGATGACCACAACCTTGAGAGGATTGTCAAGCAAAGCCGATTCAAGAACTTTGGGGAGCTTCACAAGGAGTTGACTGAGGCTGGAGTCAGTGCATCAAGAGCCACCACGCACAGATGTGTCCAGGAAATTGGCTACAAGTGTCGCATTCCTAGTGTCAACCCACTCCTGAACCAGAGACAACGTCAGAAGCGTCTTACCTGGGCTAAGGAGAAAAAGAAGTGGACCGTTTCTCAGTGGTCCAAAGTCCTCTTTTCAGATGAAAGTAAATTTTGCATTTCATTTGTAAATCAAGGTCCCACAGTCTGGAGGAAGAGTAGAGAGGCACAGAATCCATGTTGCTTGAAGTTCAGTGTGAAGTTTCCACAGTCAGTGATGATTTGGGGTGCCATGTCAGATGCTGGTGTTGGTCCACTGTTTTATTAAGTCCAAAGTCAACGCAACCATCTACCAGGAGATTTTAGAGTACTTCATGCTTCCATCTGCTGACAAGCTTTATGGAGATGCTGATTTCCTTTTCCAGAAAGACTTGGCACCTGACCACAGTGCCAAAACTACTAGTAGCTAACTGGTTTGCTGACCATGGTATTACTGTGCTTGATTGGCTAGCCAACTCGCCTGACCTGAACCCCATAGAGAATCTATGAGGTATTGTCAAGAGGAAGATGAGAGACACCAGACAAGTTGAAGGCCGCTATCAAAGCAACCTGGGCTTCCATAACACCTCAGCAGTGCCACGGGCTGATCGCCTCCATGCCACGCTGCATTGATGCAGTGATTCGTGCCAAAGGAGCCCTGACCAAGTATTGAGTGCATAAATGAACATACCTTTCAGAAGTTCAACATTTCTATATTATAAATCCTTTTTTTTTTATTGATCTTATGAAATATTCTAATATTTTGAGATAGTGGATTTTTGATTTTCATGAGCTGTAAGCAGTAATCATCAAAATTAAAACAAAAAAAAGCTTGAAATATTTCACTTTGTGTGTAATGAATCTAGAATATAGGAAAGTTTCACTGTTTGAATTAAATTACAGAAAAAAATTAACTCTTCCACGATATTCTAATTTCTTGAGATGCACCTGTATATATATTTTAATGTTTACAAGAATAAATAAAAAAAATACTCTTATTTAGTTTAGTTGCATGTACATACAAAGATAAAACAAAATAAAATAAATTAATTAGTTTAATTAATCCTTTGCAGGGACTTCCAGCATTTATACTGTTTTCATACAGTGTGCAGTAAATCTTGTTTCAGAAAGATGAAGCAGCAGCAGCCACAATTCTCCATCTCATGCTCAGTAGAATGACTACACCACCAGGTACCCAAGGTGAGTTTTCTTCCTAGTAAATAAGCAGCAAGATAAAGCTTTGTTTGTTCTTTTTTTTTTCATTGTCCTCCTTAGTATATACCCTCCAAATTAAAAATGATATCAAAAACACTTACAGAAGCAAATAAAATATATTTTCATTTATCAGGTAACTATAATTATAGAATTGCATACAACAATGCAGTTTTTTTTTACCTTTGGCAGTCTCTCTGGATCTCCAGGGTGCCGTGGAACTAATTTCAAAAGCCTCTGAAACCCATAATCTATTGTTGGTTCTGTTAAGGCTACAAAGAGAAATACAATAAGTAAATCTTTGAATTTGCAGGATTACAACTACAGAAAAATCAATTTGAGACATGTATCACGCAGCTGAGTGCTACACATGTGCAGTCCAGTTCATCCATAAAACTTTTTTTCATAGGTGAACATAAACCAGCAATATGAACTATAGTTGATAGGAATGAATGCACACAAATATATTAGCTGAATATTCTCATGACTTTTATGCTAAACTATCCCTACATTTGTTTGAAATTTTTTTCATTATAGTTATTCTTATAAAAATGAAAAGATGATTTGTAATAAAAAATGCTATAATAAAATCTTATCAAGACACTAATTCTGTATTTTCTGTTGCCAGCTTCAAGAGAGCTGCTCCGTACTCCACACACATTCTCCTTAAGTAGTCCAAGTACCTGACAAGCAGAAGAGTGGGTTTTATTCACCTTACAAATTACTCTTTGGTACAATACAATAGCACGAATCCCATAAAGCAAACAAGTGCAGTACAATAAGCAATTGCCAGTATTCCCCTAAGTACTAGACTCTGAGAAGAACTATGTAAGGTATCAAGGTCTCAATCTCTGCTATCAGGATATTGTCATTCACCCAATAACAGAAGTAATAAGCTTGGTTTTAAACTTGACATTGACTATGGGCTATTGACTTTTTGCCACCTCAGATGCAAATCAATAGATGAAAAAATGTATAAAATGCTGGTGGAAACACAAAGGTAGGAAGAAGTGAACACTTGGAAAAGTGCCAAAGCATAACCATGTCTCAGTTAAAAGTGTACAGCACTTAAGTAAGAGTCCTTAGGGGAATATTTTTGTAATGGTTTATAAGGCCTGGCAGCTTGGCTTTGATACTGTGATGGGCACATAGGCTACATACTTGACAGAGTGCAACCCCAGGGAGTGCAAGTGTCAACTACTTTAGCAGTATTAACGTGAAAGTAGTTTTCACTGCACCACACTTCCAAATGTGGATGACACCTATGTTGGTGATAGACCATATTCACAGTATTCATAGGCTGACCTCAGTTGTAATTCATTTATTAACAACATGCCAGAATGATGAATGGAATATGAAAATATCCCGTGGTACAAATGCCACATTTTAATGGACAGCAGTTATACAAATGAGAGCCATATGTCAAGTGAAAACTTAAGTTTAATAGCCAGCCAATCAAATCCATAGGGAGCTGTCAGGATTGAATACTTTGCAATTCTTTCCTGCTGCAAAGTGAGAGTGCTATTGTGATCATGAAAATGTCTGGTTTAACATTCATGCTGTTTTAAATGTTTCACTTTGGTTACACTAGAAAACTGTATGGAATCTTGTTTTTAAGAGACTTTACAAAGAAATTTGTTTCATTAAATGTTGTATTAAAAAAAAAAACTGATCTGACCTTTAATTTTAAAAAATTAACTTAAAATCATAACAGAAAAGAATTTATAAAAACAAAAAATAAAAAAGAGCAGGATTAACTTAGACAAAATTAGCAAAACTGAGACACATTCAACACAAAAAATATTAAATTATTAAAACACAGCATTATTTTACAAGATATGTTAAGTTAAATAATGTTGATGTTATAAAGTAATATCCTTGACTTACTGCAGTTCAAAGTTATACAAAATTTTGTAGTAAAGAAAAGGTATAGCAGTAGACATGGCAATCAGAATCCATTGACAATTTTTTAAAATTAAAACAATTAAACAATGATTGCAATTTTAAAATGTTTAAAAGTAATTTTTAATATTCTTAAAATTTCTTGTTCTTGAATTTTTATGTATTCTCCTTTTTCCTCAAACCTTGTGCTGACATTGGCGCACAAAGGCATCCATCCAAGGAAACTTCTTTGTTTCAGTTTCGTAAACCGAGTGAAAGATAATAAAGTGCAGAAGTTAGCTACATGCCTACCTCAGAAATCCCAAATAGAACTCTTCATTTTTAGATGTTGGGAAAAAACTGAAGAATCTGGTGAAAACCCATGTGGCTGGCTAAAGAGCATATATACATACACACACACACACACACACCACACATATATATATATCCTTAGTTGTTACTTCTAACATGTTTGTCAAGTGACTTTCAATAATTTTTCTCAGTTGCAAACGAAGTCACATACTCTCAAAAATCTCATTTGAAGTGTTTGGTACATTTTTAGTATAGGGGGAATTAAAATAATGTCATATTTTAAAATTTATCATCATTTATTGTAAATATACAATGTACTACTGTCACTTTGAACCTTCAAAAATGAGAACCCCGAAATAGCAAACAGATACATACATACAACTAAATACCTGCCTTGCCATTTTTATAAGCTAGTAAAAATATTTGTTTTTATTTGAAGGGAATAAAATCATCTTAGCTTTTATTATTTTTAATTCACTACAAGATATTTAGAAGTAACACTTTTTTATCTTTATAAATGTTCTCTTTTAGTGTCACTAACCTTACACAGCCTGAAAAAATAAACCTGCTAGATATTGTTTGTGTGTTGTTTTTTACTTTGTTTATTAAACCTTTAATATTTAGAAGACCTTTTATTCACAATGAAATTTAATCTTCAGAGTAAGGGGAAGTAATCCACATTAACCCAAAAAAGAATAACAACAATTCATTAATTTTGTAAGGGGAGAAGAAGAGAAGCTAGCTTCTCACCTGACCTCTCCTTGAATAATGATGAGCGAGTAAAACTTCAATACTGGCTTCACCATTAGACCTTTAAGTGTTTTTCTGCAAGTTCCATATAGCAATTACTCTGTATAATTACTTTCTAATTGCTAACAGACTATCATCTACCACATATGGTAATAATTACTTGTTTTTTGCTTCTTTTAAATTCTACATGGAGACTTATCTTATATACAATAAATGTTTCTTCTTGAGATGTTTGTCTTTTTGCTTTTATTTCAAACGATAACAGTTCATTTAATTTTAAAGCTTTCTTTTTAATCTGAAATAAAACAAACAAACAAGACCACCCCACTAAAGTCCTGAAGAACATAACATACTAATGAATTTGTTTAAGACAATATACTTTTTAAAATATAAGTCTTTAACAATAAATCAGAAATATGGAGATAATCTAGATGACAATTATTTTTAGAATCAATCAAAACTTAACTACATACATATGTAATAATATTTTTAATAAACCTTATTCTCTGCAAGCATTCTTGATGAAGATAAAGAGGACAGATTGAGATGGTATTTGGCAATAAATGAGCACGTTTAGTGGCAGTACATCTTTTAAAAATCTTTTTAATAATGAAACAACTCTGGAAATATCCAGTGTAAACAACTTTGTTTTCAATCTCCATGTGATCAAGCACATGAAGTTGCTTTACAGAGTTTTTATAATAGCTGGAAGCAATGTTGTTGTTTGCAGCTATACACCATATGGTTTACAGTAATAAATAAATCAATGATTTGAAAAAGAAAAAAAAAATTCATAAGATTTTGTTCAAAATTATTGGATTGTATCACTGATTTGACAATTCATAACAAACAATATATCTAGCTTTGTTGAAGCATTATCACACTCAATAGCAGGCATTCACACACTAGGAAAGGAAAGCTGCAACTTACAAGGCTTAAGGGCATTCAGAAATGTTCATGGCTTCCTTTTCAACTACTGTGGCTTTGGCTCAACTAATAATGCCTACTTTGTTTGTTTGTTTTTAAGTTCAAAGAGTAAAACAAGCATAAAAATGCTATCTCCTCTTGCAATGACTACAAACACTGGCTACGACATATTCTCTTTGAAAACACTTAGAAGCAATTCAGATGACACCTCATAACTGAGGAATAGTTTTTGACTAATTAAAAGACACTTCATAGAAATTAACACTAAAAACACAGAGGAAAAGAAGCTAAAGAATTCTAATTGTGTCTGAGAAGATAATTTCTTGTTAGAATTTTTCTTTTACTTGAATAGTTTTTGACATTTTTAAGTTCAAAGATATGAAATAATAATTGTCAAACCATATCAGAATGTCAAACATCTGTATATTACACCTGTTATGTAAAGAATAAATTTAGCAATTATCTCTGATTTAGGACTGTCTAAAAATCAAAAGTGAAGATAAAAAATATCTAATACACAACAAATCTGTTCTATATGAAACAACAACAAAAAATTGTTAGCTGCAGAAACTTTCTAGATACAAAAAGTTCCACACCATTTATAACCAAGAAATGGTTTTAAAACTTGCTTTTGGTTAGAAATAACAGTTTGTATTTTCAATGTATAAATCTTGTTCTCTTGCAAATCAGCTAAGAAATAGTCTATCCAAAAAAGAAAAAGAAAGAGCATGTCCTTACTATTTCTGTAAATAGGTTTTTATTTAGAAATTTTAATGGATTATTTCATTTTTCTGAGATAGAAATAACTTAAATGTTAGGTTGCTGTTGTGTCGTACACCAGTCTCAACAACGAAGACATTCATGGTGAGGGGAGCAGGATAGTCCTATGGCTAACTGCTAAAGAATGTTGCCTATTCTGTGCCATGAAGTGCTCAACAAGTCTGACTTTGGAAGGGAAATCCCTACTAGAACTTTTTATTTAAGAAAATTGAGAAGAAACCCTGTCAGAGAGCTAAGTATGACAAACTAAGCCAGTCTCAATTGCGAAGCCCTCAAGTTTGGCAGTTAAGCAGCCTAACCACTGTGCCAGCCCACTTTGCATGGTACCAGTTATTCAAATTGAATACTGTGCAAGCCTTGGAAATGATTTTGGCAATAGAATTTTTTAAAAAAAATTTCTCACCATTAAAGCTTAGAGAATTTTTTATTGACATACTGCAGCCTTATGATAAATAAACCAGATGCAAGAGTTTCATTGTTAGCATCAGCAGTACCTGATAGCAAAACTAAGCCGGCACCTTATATAAAAATTTATTGTAAGTTGCTGATACCTGCAGTATGTAGAACTTGAAAGATGAGACATTTCTCAAAGAAGAATTTGTGAAGTTTACTTACAGGGTGATGAAAATTCTCTTATTGTTGTTGGAGATGTTGCACAAATTACTGATGTAAATTTATCTTGATAACTTTGGAACTATTTACTGTACAAAAGAATGATTAGAAAATACATTTAGTGGATTGTGAAAAAACGAGATTCCATGGTAAAAACTTTGCCATAAAAATATTTTATTCTATTTCTTTCATCCATTTTAATTATGACTTGCATATGTACAATAAAACAATATGTAACTAACAGATACATTTGTGACTTGAAGAATGTGAGTGAATTTGGACGATACAAGGCCCATTTTTTGTAGTAAGCAGTGTGAAACTAAGCATTAGGCACTCTAGGTACAATGCCTTTGTCTACAATCTTTCATTTAAGTATTTTGATTTACATTAATAGAAACAAAATAAAAGTAACATATATAACTATGATGCATCTTGGCCGATAAAGATTTTAATCCAGCCCTAACTGTACAATAAATGTGATTTTAATATCCTCACAGTCTGAGATGTTGTATCACCTGGCAATCATTTTAATAATACCTGCACATGTCTTTAGACACTTTGCAATTTTTAGGGCTATAGAATTATTCATCATTGTAGTACCTATTATTCACATCTTCAAAAATATATAAACCATTATAAATATCCAAAGATGCCAACAAATGCATTAGAGTTACTTTCTTTTCACATGATTGACAGTTACATGAATTCACTTGGCCAAGTGTAAAGTAGTCCACAGAATACTGTTCAGCCTGGTGTTATCAACTCAATATGAATCCTTTTAAATAAATAATTTTAATGATGAATGAAGTATCTTTGATGAAGAAGTTGTCTATCTCTTTTTTCACACATGTGCTTATCTCGCAATCACCTTACAAAAGGCTGACTGATGAAGACCTTTTTATTAAAAAATTTTAGTGATGGTACATTTTCTGTGTACATTTTCTTTGACAATAGTAGTCACATTTTCACTAAAAATATAGGTTTAGACTTGGCAAATATCTTACATAATAGTATTTTTTGCACTAACATTTGTTGTGACCATAGGTGACTCTGCAGTATTGATGCATATAGTCTAAGAAATATTAAGTTGTAAGTTCTTGTCAATCCTGACTTTTTCCCACTAAAAAACTTTGGCTGATTTTCAGAAATTAGTTACGTGAAAGAAATTTGGTCAATATTACTTGAATGTTATTTTAACGAACACAAAAATACTATAGTTTTTTATTTTATTTTTTTTCTATTTCATCAGTGGAACTGAAATATGAAACTTCTCAACTGAGTGAGCAAAAAAACATTCATAGATTCAGATGCAAATCTGTTTCAGCTCAAGATCTCTACACATAATACCACCACATAATTATTTCCAAGCAAGCTTAACTGTGGATACTGTAATGTTTATGGAAGCTAGAATCATATTTAAAATCTAGCAAGTAGTTTTTGCTGATGGAATGATTGACAGACAGTAAAGACCAATTATTGAATTTAGTGACAGTTTTAAACCAATTGTCACAAGCAAGTAGAGGGTTAGCTGAAACATAAAAAATCACAGTACTACCCTAATTGGCAATGAAATGCTGTTCGGCAAATTTATGATATAAATGAAGCACTGGAATAAGTGAACTTGTTATACCTAAAGAGTCTTCATTTAAATTTGTATAGGTCTTGTACTGTCCAATTTGGAAAGCCTCAGCTTCCTTTACTTATAAAAATCAAATATCTTCAAAAGTTTGAACTAATATACTCTGCACATTCCATCATAATATCAATAAACATTAATATTCTCTAGATGTATAAAATTACAGCAATAAATTCACTCAGTAAATACAACAAATTTGGTTTATAAAAATGTTCTAATTAAAAATTAGTTTTTTTACAGCCTTGTTCAGACAGATCATCAATATAAATATTTTTTTTTAAAAAAGAGGACTGCACTTAAGAAGTTTTTAATAGATTCATTTAATGATACATTTTAACAACAACAAAAATGTTCAGTACTCACCTGTATATACAAATCTTCCAGGAGCACCTTTGCAAAACTGTTTTGATTTGTAGGATAGTGTGACTTCAACTACCCCTGGAATGTGTCGTGGAGGTGTCTGCACCCGTATTGCATGAGAAGTTATTAGCTGGAAAACAATAACAAACATTTTTTTCCCCTCATATAATCTGACCAGAGAAAAAAGGAAAACCTCCACCAAAACAGCAATAAAATTGGTCCAAGCATCATTCTAAGAAAATAATTGGATATTACAGACTCCTGAGTTTGCTTACTGAAGCATGGGTCCCGACGTTTTCATGTGTCTATAAAAACCAGTAATAAATCATGTGCAAGTAGGTTTATACTAACTGCATTCAATGCATCTCAACTTGATCTAATGGAAAGATCTGTTTTTATCTGGCACTGTCATATTTCTCAAGCTAATAAGGTAATCATTTACAGGGTAACCAGCTGAGACAGACACTGCCCATGTAAACACCCAGCTCAGCTGTGCCTCTACAAGTATTAGACAGTATCAAATTTTCAAATTAGAGAAATGTCAGTTTTTGAGCCACAGTCTTCACACTTCTAATGATAAGTTTTAACAGACATGATAAACAACACCTTTGTGCCAGAATGTCATTTCTATTTGTTTTAGAATAAAAAATCCTAAGTGTTTTAAATATTTCCACTGCTTTCCATATTAAAATACCATTTATAGCAATTACACTGAATGGTATATAAAGCAAAAGAGGTAATAAGGTCCATTATCTAGTGATTGCTACTTTTTGGGTACTTAACCAAATAGGGTTTATACTTATAAGGAGAGCTGTTGATATTCTGTCAGTAATCCTAAATAAGGACAGAGAATGGCTGCTTCCAAACTCCTACAAAGTTTATATAGTTTTCTACGATGAATATATAGTTGCCTCCTCTGAATATTTTGCCATTTTCAATTTTGAAAAATAAAAACAATATATGGAACATTGGTTAATGTCATTTTATATTGTTTTAACAGCACATCGTGGAGGACAGTATTACAGTCAATTGACATCTACAAGTTTATCTTTAATGCAATGTCAGCAGTATATCAACATAAATTTCTTACACCACTATCACCCAGTGTGTTAATCACTTCTATAAAAGTCTAACATCAAGACACAAACTCATTTTGATCTCTCAAATAAATACTAAACACCAGTAACAATTTCATATCCACTAGTTACTTGTAGTGTTTTAGCTCATTGGTAATGACGTATACTTCAGTAACAGCATCTTCCATTTGCATTTTTTTTTTTTTAAATGCTATTTCAATTGCATAAATTCTACAAACTGTTGACCATCACGGACTAAGTCAGTCAGTTGGCATTATAATTAAAAAAGGGTTTTTAAAATGCTAAGAAAATGGGAGTGCAAAACATGTCAGGAAAGGAGGATTATTTGTGAAGTCTTCATCGACTGAACCGTGTAAGTGCTTATTTATCAAAGTGATAACAAAGTTTGTGTTTACAAATAAAGTGAATATGAACATCAAACTGACAGCATTTCCCTGATATATGAATATGCTCTAAAAAATCACCTCACCCTCGAAATTATCTTTTTTTACCACTCTTTGTTACTTGTCCCTGTTGTTAGGAAAATTTGTGATGGTAAACTACTATTAAGCACCAGGAAGGGGCTTCACATGGCCATTTAATGGGAAAGTAGTTGGGATAAATAGAAAGTCAAGAAATAAATATGTCCCAATAGGTTTTCAAAATTATTCTTTTTAATACCTAACTTTAAACTAAACTAGACGATTTTAATAGAAAAGTTTTCAAAATATTCTACTAGTAACAAGCATATAATAATGATAATGATAGTAATAATTCAAAGAATTAGTTTTCTTTCCATTGAACTTGAGACATATAGTAAGACTTAGCACAAATGCACTCTAGCATTATTTGTTTTGTAAAAAATAAAGTTTTTGTGTTATTCTTTACTGCCTTTCTTTTCAATCTGTGTTCCATTTCTTGCTATATCTATAATTTTTTTCTTGTTATTAAAGCATAGCTAGGAAATATGCATAAAAATCTTGTAAAATTATCAAATGTTTGTTCACTAGTACTGAATTCTGTGGAATATATAACATCAGTAACAATTTTACGTCTGCTTTTACTAGATTAAAATCTGAAAAAGCACAAATATTTATATTCTATCTTACAGAATAAGCAAATTTCTACAAAAACAGAAGTTGTGCAAGAAATAAAATTGTTACTTCATTAGCTATATTTAATTATTTTTATAAAAAATGTACATGAAGGGAAATTCTAACAAACAATAAAAATCTAACATGTGATGTTAGTGATGCTGTGTTAAAAGCCATCTGTTCCATGATATTTCAATGTGTTTGTGTCAGACAGCTAATTGTAAACTAAATGGAAGGCAGAAGAAAAAAGGGAGAGAAGAGTCAGACTTAGAAAATGAGGTGAATGTATAATCACACAAGAAAAAAAAAAAGTTGAGATGTCAGCAAAGATGCCAAAACTTCTGAAACCATTCTGAAGCGTTTATTAGAGGATTGGAGATGTTATGATGGAAAATTATCAGAATTCATACAAGGCTAAGTAAAATTGACAGGTGATTTTTTTACACGCTATTAGAAAGTACTGATACTTTTATCTGTGAACAGAAGAAATTGTATTTGCAAAAATCTTACTGAATGTGATAGGTGGAGATTAACCACTTCTTTGAAACTTCTCCATCAACTGGTGTTGCCATGGTTACAAGATGATGTCTTTTGCATTGTTAATGAATTCCATATTATGATCCAAGGCAGTATCATGACACAGCAATGGAGTATCTCTGCATGAAACAGTAGTAATCAAGATAGACTGACACAAGAGAGACAAGCTGCTGTTGACAAGATTGAGAGCACCCCATGAGCAAAGCATGCCATTCAATGCCCCACTCTGGGGAAGGAAATTACTTATTATTCAACTACCAAGTAATCATTAAAATTACTCATATTAGTTTAAAACAATGGGTCCTACTTTCAGCTAGAATTTTAAAAACTTTCTGATATTTATAACTGCTGTTGGTACTAAATATCTGGTCCTTTAAATGAAATTTTTAGATCATCAATCAGGATTTCTATTCATCAACATATTCCCTTTTTTTTTCCTTTATAACTGAAGTTCTTTTACAATAAATGTTTTTTGTTTTACTTTTACTAGAGATGAATTAAATGAGCAAAAATAAAAAGCAATAATTAATTATTCTTTAAAATAGTTTCGATGGGAAAAGAAACAAGGAGAAAGTAGAGGATGACTGCAGTTCTAAGATTGATTTTTTGTGTGATTTAGTATATTCAGGTTTCAATAATAATAAATAGGGGCATAATGAACTTAACAATTTAACTCAAATCTCAAAAAGTAATGATTTCATCCTCAGCATATTTAGAGAAAACAAACTCAATATAGTCAACACTATATAAATTGCTTTAAGAGATATCAGAGAAAAATATAAGGTATAATAATATAATATCAGTACAGTACGTAAAAATGGAGAGATTTGATTTCCAGTTTCTGTACTATAAAAAAAAGAATCGAATCTTATTAGTAGAGATGTTCAAATGAAACTAAGCTGGATTCCATTACAGCAATTCTACTTTGGTTGAGTTCCATTTTAACATCCCTATTAAATAATGCATTCTTTTAGTATTAACTCTTTAATTTGAAAGTTTTAAATATTTATTGCAGCAAAATAAATAAAATATTTAATGATTTTACGGTTTATTTGTGTTTGTGTTTCTACTTATTAGTTTTATTTTTAAATAAATTTTTTTCTGATAGGTTTTACACTATTAATTTTTTTGGTCTCAATACATGACACCATTTTTACATTATAACATTAAAGCAGTTTTACTGATGTTTTGGTAAATAGGATGTTTGAGACATATTAATTATTTTTCTTCTTCATAGCTCATAACCTGGTTGTACTGAAGCCAGCCATCCTCCAGTTAAAATTGCTTTCACACCTATAACTTTTATAAAATATTGATGAGTCATTAATATCTATCTATGACAAATTACCTTATCAATATGAACCTAGAGTTGGCATCAGCTGCAATTCCTGAACTTTCATCACCAACTTCATTTTACACAGAAATCCATATCATATACAGCTGCTGATTCTGGTGCAGTTGGGTACAATGTAGCTCACTTGTAAAAGGCTCTAATTTATTAAAATTTTTAAATTTCGACATCAAAATACTTATGGTGGTATAATACCAGTGAGTGATGCACGAGATGTTTCAAAACAGAATTAAATAACCCAGTCTATTTAATAACAGTAGAATTCCATTACCTCGACAGGACACTGGAGGTTGGTGGTAATGGGCTTGTGTTAACAGTGATAATCAATACACCAAACCGATTTCAGACATGGTTATTGTTATAATTGTCATCCCTAGCTTAATCAGAGTTACATTTAGCCTATTTGCTGGGCCCTTAAGGAAGGAAGGAAAGAAAAGAGATGAAGAAATCATCTTGTTTTAAATATGCCAACACGGCAAAACAAGTTTCATTATTACTGTTACTGATAACTTAATGGCATAACCAGATGATGTAATACCATCAAGAAAAAATGGTTAGATGATAAACAAAATTAAACAATTCCCCTATCATGATAAGAAAATTATTTTTAAGAGTGCTTATGAATTCCATTAGATATGTAATTAATAAAATTAATGTTATCCTGCTATTCTATTTCTGCCAATGTATAAAGCTTCTCACATATAAAAATAGAAGTTTTAAATGTTTGGATAAAAATGTATATATTAACATTTTAGAAGTCTCAAAATCAAAAAGAATTACATTTTGTTACTGATAAGATGGCAACATATAAATGCTACACAGTTGGCTTACATCCTGATGAACATGCACAAGTCTTTTTGTGTATGCAGGCTGAATCTTTATATAAGACAGGCTTTAAAATCATTTATGTGAGGGATCTGAAGGTGAATGGTAAATCATGTTTCCTGATGCCACTGAAAGTAGAGACTAGTGAAGTCTATGACGTACAGAAAGCTTCTCAGATGGAAAGGTTTTTTTGCTAGTAGATAAATAACCTGTTTCTAGATCAGTGTGGAGACATTTTCACTTGTCAAACAGTTCTCTTGAATGATTGCTGTTTTTTTTTTAAAGTCATAAAATAAAACAACAAAGCAACATTTAAAAAAAAAAAATGAAGAAAAAACGAGGTAGTTAGTTCATTCCTTGGAGCAGAGATCAAACAACAAAACAATCTGGTTACTCACTTCTAAGACCTGATAATTAAATGTTCATTCAAATACTACCCAGGTACAGGGATGACTACAAATAATTCTGAATTCATAATTTTATGTTAACAAGAAAATGTGTAAATAGAATACACTAATATGAAAGATTATGATAGTAAAATGGCTTTTGCCTATACAAGAAAAAATAGGATTAAAACTTAATCTAATTATCTGTGAATTAGAAGAAATTCATTATCTTTTGATTTTCCTTAGTGCTAATTATTTTTGGTATTTAAATGGTCAGTGATATAATGGCCAGCTGTACTGGGCTAGTACATCAATTTAGTGGAGCAATTCTCAGTTTAACAATACAGTCTGAGGTCTTCAAGTGAAGCTGCCCATTTAGAAGTATCTCTTACAGATGGTATGCTGATAAGAAGCTTTCATACTCAGCCTCACAGCAGGACCTAGAAAGAAATAGGCAGGTTGGTGACAGAGGTAAGACATGCCTGAAGTGCCTTGGTGATTAGATGTCAACAAAATGCACAGCAATGTGACAACTTCAACAAACAAACTGTATCCATTGGATAACTTAGCAAGTTCAGGTTGATGTCATGCTACAGTTTACTGGCAACAGATAACCAGCAAAAATATTACTACTTATTAAACCATGTAAATAATAAATAATAACTAAAAAGCTAAAATAACTATAACTATCATTGCAATAATACTAACAATATCTTTGTTGCTTATTTTCATATTTTCCCATAGTTTTCTTTATAAATTTAACTTTGATTGTTAAAACTTAAAGACGTAACTGATAAATAAAAAACTTTTATATCTATAATTTTATTCTTTTAAAAAACTATTCCACAAAGTTTTTTTTTTTTTTAAATTACAAAGAATATTCTAAAATGGTGGCATTTATATAAACCATCATGAGTTCCTACTGCTTTCATTATTAATCTAGGTAAATCAAAATAATAAAGAGAATTCTTCAACTCTCAGAATATACCTTTAACAGTTCTATCACACAGCTAGATACACATAAGTGCATGTTAAGTAGTAATCTATACAAAGATGAGTCTTGTTAGTTCTCTTTTTCTATAGTTGCTTTGAGTTTTACCAGGGGTGTACAACATAAAGCCCATGGGCCAGAGACAGCCTTTCAATCAATTCCATCCGACACCTTTAAATGATTTCTGAGTAAATGAAAGATCCCAAGCTGGGCTTCTTTTGATTAGATTAAATACCTAATGTCTGAGTTCTCCCAGGTATTGTATTTGTAAGTTTTAGATAGAAAGAAAACACTATTTCAGCAAGAACCATGAAGGTGTTTCTTTATTCACATATCACAAAGGCAGCTCTAAAGTCCTTTTGGACTCTCTTGCTGCATGCTATTATGCAAGATGCATCTGAAATTTAGACAACAAGAAAAACATGTTGAAACTGAGCCACGATATACTTAATGGTTGATAAAAATGCCTTTGTCAAAGCCAACTACCAGCGAAGAGAGAAAATTTAATCTCAAACTCAGAAAGTCCAATCTAGAGCAGACAGAAAAATATTACTTTGTTGAATCTAAGCCTGGTGTCCTAGCATGTCTGATTTTCTTTGAATGTGTTGTAGTTGCCAAAGAATATAACATTGGCATTATGAGATAAAACATCTCATATACAAAGAATTGCAGGGTGGAACCCAAACAACAGAAACAGAATCCCTAAAAACACAGCTACTGAATCAGCTGTGTTTTTGAAAGGCAAAAGAAATCTTAAACATGCATAATAGCAAGTTTCAAAATTATTCAGGTCATTGCAAAATTAGCTAGTCTTTTCACTGATAGTGAATTTGTAAAAGAGACTGTCTGATGCAAATATCAGATGTTGTTTGCAAAAAAACCGGAGATGTCTTGCAGTTAAAAAGCAAAACCAATGATCCTGCACATTTCTCTGCTGTCCTGCAGTTTCAGAACAAGTAAGCCATCCACAAACTCTTTGCCTACCCCTTCTCTGTGGATGTGTCCACTGTATCAGACAATCTCCAGCTTGAAATTATTGAACTGCATCATCCACGGCAATGAGGAGCAATCACAGAGATTTCTCTCTTTTAGAATTCTACCAATCACTGAACCACAAGCAGTTCCCTAATTTCAACAGAGAGGCACTAAAATTAATTTCAATGTTTGGCAGCACTTACAAATGTGAGCAAGTGTTCTTCCTGATGAAGCTGAAGAAGTTTCACCTAGAACAAAACTGACTGATGATAATCTGCATGCAGTGCTCAGAGTTGTCACTACCTCATCACTGGAGCCTGAGATTCTCCAACTTATGACCAAAAAAATGCTGCAACATCTCTCACTGATTTATTTTTATTTTATTTCACATTTGTTTTTGTTTTTTAATTTGTGCCTCAGAGTTTTAAGAGTATACAAAAAACTTACAAATTATGATATTCACTTATTATAGTCACACACACACACACACGTCTTTTGGTAGGTGATGGTGTACCATGTTGAATGCAGCCCATTCCTTTGTGAAAATACATTGTGCACCCCTGATTTATATACCTGAAGGAGTGCAAAGATCTTTTCTAGAGGCTTCTTGATTATAATAAAATCAAACATAATCCTGTTAATATTTTCTCCCACCTTAATGTTAAGTTTCTTTTCTTTTTTCAATTGTGGACTTATAATAGAATAAAGCCAATCTTATAGAGAATGAGTAAACAAACTGATGTAACTGGTGGTTTTATCAGAGCAAACCAGCCAATTTTTTTTAGACTAAACTCAAACTGTTAAAAAAAAAACAGACCAAATCTTTTAATAAGCAGTCTGAACATTAGAAAGTTGTGAACTCTTGTTTATGATAACAAGTGTGCCTGTACACCTCTAAAAGAATTGATGACCTCCCTCTCAGTTTAAAAGACACAAGTCAAAACAGGAGAGATTTCCAGTTAAGCCCTGCCTATGTTTATATATTTGTTGTGTTGAAAGAGCTCCATAATATAAATTCCCAAATGGGATAAATTTGATGACACCAGCAAATTATACTTTGTTACAGGGGTCATCCAACGCAGTATAAGTGGTTGATGAAAAACTTTTATCAGGACTGTGAGCTTAATGGGTTAGTGTCCCGATGAAGTGGTGATTGCTTGCTCGTGACTGATACAGTGGAGATTTTAATCAACAAAATTCATTCCAGGCAGCAGGTGCATTAAGTCTTTTCAAAAATGAAGGACAATTACAATGCTATCGACTCTGACACTTTCTCTGACATTTTACTCCGAATTAATTATTTTTGGTATTCAAATGACTACGCCATCTCATGGCGTATCATTAATGATTCATGGTGATTACAAGCAGAAATTCGTGAAACCACTACAGCCATATAGCAAAGCTAATCCAGTTTAGCTCATGTTGCCAACAACCAGATAGGTTAACATGCTAAATGGAAAATATGCTGCACTCAATCGGCCACCACTGTTTATTTCAAATAGTAAGATTATGCCACATCATGTAGCAGTACGGCTGTCATCTTGACTACAACAGCCAATCACAAAGTATGAATTATTTACATCACATTGTTGAATAAGGATAAACATATCTGTGTGGCATTAAGCCTGGTACCAGCTGCTATTTTATTTGTCAGGAGATTAATACACAATTGCTCAATGATGAGACCCCTAGGTGGAGGCAAAGTTACAGAGGATAAATAATTTATGGACACAGTCTTGATGAGTGTGGTTGTTTAGAATGGCTACAGAAACTAACCTTTCCTATGAATGATAGTTGTCTATCATCCAAATAAGTCCCTAGACAGAAATGGAAAATTGCAATCAGCTTTTCTTTTTAATCCATACTTAATCTTACAAATGCCAAACTGTCTGGCAAGGAGCTAATGCACTGTAAAGTTCTTTCTAATTCATTCAACATAGATATATCACAGACTGAGAGCAAGATTCAAGCAAATAAAATCAGGTTGTTTTTAATGCAAAACTACCTTATCTGTGTTGTCAGTGTCTGGCATAGAAAAATTAACAAGTCGCCAGCTATAAATGCCATGTGATCACCCCAAATGCAGATGACTTAAGTGCATAATTTATAAGTGTGGGGGGTCTACATTTGTGCTTAACCCATACATTTTTTGTAAGTAAGAGTAAGTCTGGACAGCCCCTCTCCTAGAATAGCATGCAGTCTACGGGAGTTTGGTACTACTTGCAACCTGGTAACTGGTATAACTAAGTCAAATCTTAATTATAACCCCTGTGGTGGTACCATAAAATAACAAGACAATTTCTAAGTTTGAAGCACCAGTTGCCGTAAGGCATTACTCTTGAAACATTGAGTAACCACTAAGCAAGCGAGAACTCCAACAAGCCATCTTTATATAATGCGTTCATACCTACCTGCTGTAGTGCAGTTTGTAAATTTATGATTTTCTACTGCATAAAATCTTGTATTGCATAAGTTAAATATGTTGTTGCATTTATGTATAAACTATCACCAGCCTAACCTGGTAGTTTAATAAACTTAAAGAGTACAAATTTCAATGTAGAGGACATTATTTTCTACAACAATTCTGATCTATCCATGAAATACATTTATGATGTTTACTTATAGAATGTAAATGTGAACTTGATTTATAATTATGAGAGATTTCAGTGAAGCATTTTCACCTTGTATATACAATAGATTATTTATAAAATTATGGATATTTCTCTCTCACTTTATTTTACTACTGTTGTACAAAAATGTAAGTACATCTAATTATATTAAAAATTAAACCTGGTGTTGCTAGGATGTTTCCAATGGTAAAATTAGTTTGAATTGATTTTGTTAATTTCTATGGTCAGAAAACATTTTATATGAAATAGTGTAAAGCATGAAGGGTTGGAATATATTCTAGTTTAAAACTTATCCACTTTACTGTTACAGAAATTATTTTTATCATACATATTTCTTTAAAAATATGTAAAAACAAAATATTCCAACTTCCACAGATCACCATATTAATAGATGTCTGAAACAAATCTGCTCTTAATGTCATGTGATCCCAGATGCTTGGTACTTTTACCATTCATGTCTCAGTTACAAACTACTGAGTCATGGCAAAAGGATTATTAGTGTAATCCTGACTAATACATTAATTACTAAAATGACTTGAATGCATCATTACATTAGCACTAATGTTACACTGAGAAAAGCTCTTAGCTACTACAATTGAGGTATAGTATGATGTCAGTTATTAGATTTCATGAAAACAGAGACAGCACAGACAAACTGATATGAATGATAAAATGACAACATCAACATCATACTGGAAATTTAAAGTCTCTCTCTCACAGAATAAAAAGAGGAAAAGTCGAAAAAAAAAAATTTTTTTTTTTCAAACAGAGCCAAACTTGTGTTATTAAAGCTGACAAAGAAACAGCAACAACAAAAAAAAGCTAAGTGACTGCAGGTTAAGCAACAGCATTTCACTGTAGCTAAGTTTGCCCAGTGCTTGCATTTCAGTGATGACAAGCTTTTCAAGCTTTTCCACATAAATAACCAAAGAATCACATCATTAATGCATTTAAACAACAATTATAAAATAAATCTAACATCTGTGAAACACTATGGATGTTTAAATGAAACCCAACCAAAATGGCATCACCATAATATCTGGCCAAATTTCATTTGAATACCCCTAGTAATATTGACCCCCCCCCCCTGGTTAGATCATAGCTATTTCCGACCTGGGAATGTTCAGTTATTTATGATCACTACATTACCATGATAGTTCTGTGAGAGAGACCCTTTGATGGACCCTGAAATACTTACCTCACTCCACACTAGCATTGTTCCAAAAACTACTTGCAGACCATCAAAGAAATTATCCCCTATGATTATTACTGTCGTCCCCCCCGTTGTCCAGCCTTCACTAGGACAGATAGCTTTGATACAAGGAGTTGCTGAAATAAACAAATAAAATTACTGTTCAATTAAATTTTGATAAATACTTAGCTTATATATATATATCATCAACACCATAAACATCCTTACAAAAGTGTGTTCATTGATTAACCATAGCTTTTGCAATTTGTAATTTAATTACACTTGATGAATAAAGAACTGTAGTTGTTTTCTCTGCCAGTTTTCAACAAGGTATTGTTTATTAAAATTGTATCATTTTAAACAAAGTAAACAAGCTTGCCATTATTGAAATAAAATCATTTCATCGGCCCTGCAAATATTAGAATAAAGGAAAAAATAAGCCTTAATATTAGCCTGCAAATATACAGTTAGTAGACTGATGATGAACTCTTTTTAAAATTTGATTGCCTGTTGCTGTCAATTTTCTTTATCTCAAATAATAAATAATAATATTGCTAAAGAAATACATATCTCATTGTTGCTTACAAGTGTCACATCCCCCCATTTTTTTTGGGACATGATCTAAAAAATATAATGGCGGCTAAAATCTTTAAGCAAATGTCTACCTTGAAAGTAGTGATGATAATTATGTCTTGAAAACTGTTATCATCAAAAGCTTTCTGCATGGTAATGACAACAATGTGCAACCAGGTGAACACACTATTAAAGTTAAGCCAACATTTCAGTTTGTTTTCGTTTGCTAACTGTCCAACTACTCTCCTCCTGATACCCCAGTATTATAAAAATGACTGTTGCTATACTGTTGTGTAATGTTGCTTCTTTGTCAATTTAAAAAATTCATTTGTATGCTTTTATTATGAATATGCATTTTAAAGCATCCATAAACACTTCTTTAATAGAATAACTCTAAAAAAAACATTTCTGAAAGAGATAAAAAGCAACCGTAAGATGACCATCATGCTACCTACCAAGAAAAAATCAGGAATATAACGATATTTTAACGATATTTTCTAATGTAGCACAGACAAGACTTCAGATTTTTCAATTAAAAGAAAATTCGTTTAAAAAAAAAATGTGTGTTCTTCAAATACCACATTGGTTCTAATTGTCACCTGGGGATTTATTGGAATTCATCCAAATTTGAATTCTGAGGTGGGCAATTAATGGGGCAAAAAAAAGAGTCTAAATCTGCTGAAAAATGAGAATGAAACCAAAACTGTACCATGATCCATTGCTATGTAAGAACTATAATATACAAGGATATCTCCAAATGACAGTGCAAGTCGAGTAACACTGAATATGCATGACAGACAGCATAAATCTGCTCAAAAAAGGTATGGGAAAAAACACAACCCTTAATAAGCACTGGTGAAGCAATTTTACTCAAGTTGCTTATCAGTGATATATAGAAAGGAAAAAAAAAACACAATGTGTGTGATCCAAAAAGGCAACTTGTTCTGAAAAATTCCATCTCTCTGAGAAAATAGAAAGAAATAAAATAAAAATTAAATGGATGCAGATAAACTGCACATAATTATACAGTTCTATCACTGGATCTAAGCTTACTGAATCATTTTTCAATATAAATGCAGACTTCATCATGGCACTGTTGTTACAGCTATTCATCCTTGATATTAGATCCTTTTAGCTTCTCACACTGCACTTGGCACTTCACAAACCTGGAAACTCCAGTGCATCATCTGAATCCAAATCCATGTCCAATAATGTCATTTTCTGTGCTGTCTAAAGTACTGGATATACCTGTCTTCATGAAATTTTTCCTGATCATATCAGGAAACAAGAAATTCAATGTATTGTTGATCCATGGCTCAGGCTATCTCATATGCCAACCCTTTGCGTACATGTACTCTTCATTTATCATCCATTTCTTTTAAATGTTTTGCTTGATTTCCAGGATACATCAGCGAGTTGTACGATGAAGCTGGTACAACCACCCAGAATCATTGCAATGTCTGAGTTACAGCCATCCTGCATATGCTTGCTCACTGATTTTTTTATTGCCTCAGTACTGTGCCTTAAATAGTCCTAAACATGAAGTTTTGTTGGGCATGGCAACCCCAAACATTTTGCAGCCAGTAGAGAATGATATTTTCATTTATACAATCACATGGGCTTAATCTGACAAACTCTAAGAATCAATGAAACAATCAGGAGGAATGATTTTTTCCACTGGTCACTACCCTGACCATGACAGTCACTATCCTTTTCATACCCAGTTGTTTTAGCTAAGACATTTCCTACCCAGAGTAATGCAGAATGATATTATCTGACATGCTGAAATAAAAGCTATCTGATCAAGCTTACAATATCAGTAAATGTGTTTGTGGAGTCATCACGTTCTAATGATGTATCAAGGAAATTTTTCCACTTTCTCCTCCTGGTGTTGAGGTAGTTTTGTCTCATAGAGGTGGCATACCATGGCACTTGCACAGAAATCTCCACAGGCAGTGAAGATAAAAACTTTCTGTGCCTCAAGTTTTGTTTTCCTGTGATTTGTATACCATGATGTCAACATTAAAAAAAAAAAAGGGTCAAAAAGTTATATCTGCTTGCTTCATCATCTTGAAAGATTTTAACCATCAACAGATAGCCACTTTCATGTCTTGAGTAGCCCCTAATCACCTCTCTCTCTCTCTCTCTCTCTCCATTAAATTTCCTTAACTATTGTAGTTTATGCATTGTTTACTGCATATAGCTTGAACCTGATCATGTATCTTACTGTTTTTGACATTTTACCTCAGGGGACAATATATGATGCTTGTTACAAGAATTTTAAATGAGTGAGTGAACTCATGGATGGTAAAAACACAGTAAACAGTGATGATTTCACACAATCACTGTGCATGTGCTACTTAAATACAAAGCATCCCATAATCAACAATGTAACAATCACATGACCAAACAAGGTACACTTTCCATCCCATGAACACTATAGGGATACAATGTAAGTAAATAGACAGAGAGATATGCCAACAAATAATAAGCAAATATCATGAATAAATAATCATTTTATCACCAGCATAGATACTTCATTGGTGAAAATGACTTTGAAGCAGGCATCTACACCTGATTTTCATTTAGTATCTGTAAATGCAGTGATCATGTCTATAGGGTGAATTGCTCAATAGACAATATTCACATGTTGAAATATTCCCAAAAGTGGAAATTTATTGGAGATATTCATTAATGAAGCCAAATGAGCATTTTACCGGAACAGGGGTAGCAATTAGAACCAATATGGTCAATTAGTTTTTTTAAAAAAATAAAACATTTTCCCTTTAAATAGTATGTTAATTATTGTTACCTTATTAATCATTCAGTAACTGCCTTGGCACATTCATAAACATTCTAGAGAGGTTTTAAAGGTTAATCAAACTGAAATTTAATATTTCTAGTTCTGATTCAGTGGGTAAAAGTTAAAAAGATAATGAATGTATAAACAAATATTATAAACTCTGCAAAGTCTCTGTTTTATATTATGTTTCTGGAAGTTGGTTGGTTTACCTGTTAGTGATCATGTGATCCAAGTCAAAAGTGAAGCTGTTTGGGTCAATTCTATACCAAGTCAGTTTATTTTAGGCAGTGATAAAACGGGACCTATTAAACAAAAAAAACACAAGAAACTTCCAAAGGGTACCCTCCAAATTACAAAAATGATTCTGAATGTAATTTGAATGAAAATACAAATACAGATAAAGGAGCAGAGCATCTAATAGATATTTTTAAACCTGTTACTATTGTACTTGGAAACTATTCCGAGCATTTACAGCGTGTTTACTAAAATCCAACTTTTCATTTTTAATTCAATCTCCTTCAGCCCCTTTTATCTTTATTTGTAAATGGACCTTTTAGTGTATTAAGAAAGTTACTCAAAAACAAACCCAGTCCTAGTAAATCTAGATTTTAAAATGGCAGCATCCTGCATAATATAAATAGGTTTTCAGTGGAGATTTACAGCATGTAAAGTTAAAAAAAACAAAAAAAACAAGTCTTCAAACTTAAATCTTCTAAGGTTGAACCCCACATAAAAGTTTTTGTTTGTTATCTTCTATGTGAACAAAGAAACAACAAACAAACGAAAAAAATGTGCTGCACAGTGCTATGTATGCTAATATGTATAGCAGACTTAATTACAGAACATAAATGACTAATTGTTGGTTAACCCCCTTTTCCTTTTCATTTTTTTTTTTTTTTTTGCCTTTTGGTTTAAATGCAAAATAAAGCAGCCTCATGTGACTAATGGTGATGGTTCACAGCTGCAATTAAGTGAAATCCATACTCTCCTACATGAATGAACTATCTGTATAATAGCTTACAAAAAACATTTAAGCAAAATTCATAAAATTTACAATTTTAAATATTCAAACTGACAATGTTACTAAAATTAATTTCTGGTTTTTAATGTTTTATTTTAAATACAGAAAGACCATAAAACTACTCAAGGCAGTCAGTTCCTTATAATTCCCAAAATGTAACACGATAAATGAACTGCGTGGACATATACAGCAGATCAGGGGAATGTATTCCCAAATTTTGCAGATTTGCCACGGGGGAACACTACTTACATTATGTGACATTACTTCATTTTTCTATGTAGATAAGCTTATAAAGCTGTCAGATACTATACGTAGCTATATACCATGTGTTACAGCATCTGGAAGCCATTACTGAGAATGGCAGCAAACACTGTGAACACTTACTGGAACAATTTAAACCAGTTTTAAAATTGTAAATACAATTTTGTTTTTAATATTTTGGTGTTGATAACTTAATTTCTCACTGTTTTATGTTACAGTCACTTATCGATTTCACAAGAAATTAGTTTTTTTTTAAATTGATATAGTTGATTTGATGCCATAGTTTATGTGGCAACCCCCCCCTACACAGAGACACATCAATGGCACAGCTGCAATGCATCCCCTACACACACCCCCAATGTATACACACTTCTGTTAACATGTGTTATGGTTTTGTGGTTATAAGCTACTAACTGTAGGGAGTAACTTGCTTCATAGTCACCCAATATAATTAGAGTTATTAAAACAAAACAAAACAACAAAAAGAAAACATTGATAGGCAATCTTTCCTTGGTAGTTTCAGTAGGTGGAAAAGAATCTATTTCCTTAAATTGTAGAGACACAGCTTTTTTTCTTTATTCTACAGTATCTCTAGTTTGATATAAAATTGATAAGCCTGTCTAAATAAAAAAAAAAGGTTAGTAGGAGGAAAATTCTCCACCAGTCATCGAAGTAATGTTGCTATTTTTCCATTTCTATAAAGGCAATAAAACAAATAATTTAACAGTATAAATATTTTAAGTTTTAAATAAAATTTTTCTTTTAAATGCCACCAAATGTAGACATTTCCCTGCCATATAAAGTTAGTGATCACCATAAATGTATTTAACTAGTGTTCTCCATTATCTTGCCAAAAATAAAAATTCCCATGATTTCTTCACATCACCTCAAGGTTAAAATATAGGTCATTCAGAGTATGTACAGATTGTCAAAGACCTCAATATTTCTCCTGCATTTTTGACACAGAATCTATTGAGGCATGACTGCTGTAGCAAAGCCACCTGGAAAGCATTCTATAGTGATACCACAATAAGAACGTACCATTATTTGCCATGTCCACAGTCACCAACAGAATTCTCTTGCTATCATTGCCCATGGAACAGAAATAAGCCAAAGAATGATACAGTGTCATCTCTACTAACATGGCTACCAAGGATGTGTAGCATTCAAGCACCTTCTGTCCAATAGGAATAAAATCTGTTCAGAAAACAAGTCTGGCAAGAATCCCCAGTATTTGCAGCATATAGTCTTTACTGATAAGTTAAAGTTTTAGAAATTCACATATGGAAGTTGCATGTGGATTAGGAAAAAGCCTAGCAAAGACCTTAAACCAAAATGTTTGCAAGTTGGTAAGGTGAAAAAAACAGCTGATGTTTATTGAAGATATCTTAATTCTTTTGGGTACATCGCCATTTTGAGGCCATCTACCATTGTACCAGCAAAGCATACTGAGATTTGGTACCAATATTCTTTAGAGGATGGTGCTACATGCCACGCCTTTAGTGTGACCACTTCAAAAAGAAATCAAAGCATTCTTCTCTGGGTACAACAAAACCATATGAATTTTACCAACTATCTGTGGGAAGCATCCGTATCACCAGCTGAAAGTAACCTGTCCATGTCCTTTCAATATAATGAAATTAAAGAAAGCTCTCACATGGATATGGTAGCATCTGGACCTCAAGGATTCATTACCAAACAGGAGAGACTCTTCATACTACAAAAGATGGCCTTGCTCAAATATTAATATAAAGAATTCCATTCTATTGCATGTCTTTATTTATTTGCAATTTTTTTCAACAAAATTAAAATACTTTAATAATAACAAATTACCAAATTATTATGGTATGACCTTGTATTTTAAACTTGTTGTTATGATATTTACTAAATGATACTGAACATTATCGGGTTGATAGAAAATTCACTCCTGTTAAAAATTTTCTAAACAATTTTTTTCTAATAGGCATAGAAACTTCATTTTAGTGTCATTTTAATGATAACTTGGAATAGTTAGAGAGAGATTTTGACAATTGGCAGATAAAATGTCACTATATAACCTTTTTTAAATAGGGGGAAAATTCCATTTTATGTAAGTGAAATGAACAATATCGTCTCTGTGAATTAATAAAATAACATCTAGAGTTTGATTAAATTAAACATTTCAATAGAGTAACATTAAAAAATCAGATTATTTTTCTCTGATTAATACACTCATCAGTGAGGTGAGATGGTACATTATAAAGTCCTTATAATATGCAAAGGTGGAAACTCTCAAAATAGTGTCATGCTAGAATTCAAAACTTTGAAAAATGCACTCATTTTAGTCATTGGACATTTAATATGCATGTGTGCACGAGCACATGTGGATGCATGTGAACAAATCAGTACTCAATAACTTTGCTTTTATCTGGTCCAGATTCTTTCTGTTTATCACTAAAGAGAATGACAAATTAGATAGTGTGCCTGGTGTATACAGTAACATGGAGATAGACTAAGGAAGATAGACAGACAGTGAGATTTTTTTAAATTAAAGTTTAAAATAATTTTTGAATATAAATGTTGACAATGACTTCATTTATAACATTGCTATAAGCAACTTTTACAAGCAACTTTTACCAATGTGTTTGTCACTCTATTGAATTTGACCAAATTAATGTTATTGGTACACTAAATTGATGGATTTTTTCTGGGTATTGTTTTAAAAAAAATTAATAATAATAATAAAATATATCATTAAAAATGTTTCATTTTATTCTTGGCCTGCTGAATAAAATGGTCTATCTGGCAGCATAAAATATACAAAAAAATGCAAAAAAAAAACAAAAACAAGTTACTCTATTTATGCAGTGGTATTAGAGGATTATGTAAAATCAACATTACAAATTAATTTTTGTCCATAAGACTGGTTACATTCTGTAGAGCATCTACAGATTGTTTGTTAACAAGTGATAATCACACAATAGATATTTCTGAACTATTTCCAAATATGAATCATCATGTTGGTTTTCTTTTTAAAACCCAAATAATGACTTTTAAGTGGTAGGTGTCACAAAAGCATGCTAAAGACATTTAATGTACAAGAAAACAGCAGAAATAATGGATTGCTGCTTCCAAGAAAAATTGTAGTGTGGCACTTTCAATGGTGGTATCAGACTGTAAAGAAATCTTGTGCGAAAAAAATGTCTACAGAAAAATCTGCCTCTATCTTAGATTCAATGTGTTGAAGTCAAAGAAAGAGGTCATAGATCAAAATCTATTGCAATTGTAAAATATATATATTAGAAAAGCTGAGAATTCAAAAGTTAAAATGAAGTCTACAAAAGACATTGTAAATTGAAAGCTGACAGACTATTTCATCTGAGATCTGAATAAGCTAAAGCCATTAAACAGAGGATGAAAATATGAATTGACAGCGTACTGTCCCATTTGTAGAAAAATTACAAAAACTTAGTCTAGGAGACAAGAACAACCAACCTCATCAAAGATTTCAGTTTGCGGTGAGCACAGGTTCCAAGATGAACCCCACAAAGCATAAGAGCAACAGCTGGAACAATAGTACATAGGTATCTTTTAAAACACAAATACATGTGAAAAAAAAAAGAAAAAAGCAAGAGAACTAAGTTGAAAACAAATGTTAAAGTTGTCTGAGGAAAGAAGCCAACAAAAAAATAACTGGAAGATATGCTTTATAAAAAAGATGTCCAAACAGTACCATAAGCAGGAGAAACAAAACCCTAGAAGCATTGGAGAAAATAAGAGTTAAAAAAACCCCATAAACAAACAGTTATGAATATTTCCATGCTTTTAAAAGTTTTTTTTTGAAGTAAATGAACTGTATACACTCACTGGCTGACCACTATATTAGGACCGCTATACCTAATAATGAATTGGGTCATCTTTTGTCAAAACAACAGTTATTACATAATCCGCACAGGATCTTCAAGGTGCTGGGAGGTGTCCAAAGAATATTTCTTCATCCAGATATTAATATTGTATGCAATGTATGGAACAAGGTAGGCAAAGAATCATGATGGAAAATGTGTCTTTCAAGTTCATCCCACAGATGTTCAATTGGATTAAGATCTGAAGATTATGCTAGCCATGGGAGATGCCCGATGTTCCTCAAACTATGAAAGCATAATGCAAGTATGGCAAATAGAATTATTGTTATCTTGAAAGTAGCTTTACCCATCAGGGTACACATGAAGCAATACTAAATGTACTTGATCAGAAATGATGCTGAAGTAAGCTTTTGCATTCATTCTATCTTCTGAAGGAACCAAGAGTATGCCAATAAAACATGCCCCAAATGCATCACCAGAGACCTGGACAAATCAAGTGATTTGTTTTGAACTTTCTCCAAATTTTGCTTCTCCCATTTGTGCAATAAAAGGGTGACATGTGATATGTTATACAGTTTCGCTTTTTACCAGTCCTCTGTAGTCTAATGTCTCTAGTCCTTAACTACATGTAACAACTTTTCATGTTGTTTGTGACCAAAATTTCCTCCCCTAACAGATATTTTTCTTCACCTTTTTCCATTGCTCGTAAACTTGAATGACCAACATCTTGGCCACTGAGATACCTGCTAAACATGCACTCACCATCGTGCCTCTTCATTGACATATTGTTTTTTTCTTTCTCAATTTCTATTAGACTGACTGAAAATGTGCTCATCCAAGTCATATATAGAGCTATGGGAAATCACCTCTCAGAGCATGTGATCAATCTAATTTGCATTTGCAGCTCGGATCAGTATAAAACTGAAAAGTTACATAAATTTATAAAGTGGCCAGCCAGTGTATATGGGGATACAATAAAAGGTTCAGTAGAAGGCTCAAGCATAACAATCATCCCTGATTTGGTACAATCATCATCACCAAAAATATTCTTAAGATCCTTGCAATCAGAATAAAGAAAGGGAAACATCTGGTGAAAAGTAACTACCATATTTTTCAGGTTATAAGTCGATTAGGTCAATTTTCACATTTTCCAAGCCTTCATTCACATATAAGTTAAAGTGGTGCATAAGCTGATAGTACAATCATATTTTTGTACAGTAATAACACTATAAAACTTCTGTCAGGGTTATAAAACAGTGGTGGTGGATAACACCA
The DNA here is from genome assembly GCA_018389105.1 of Nautilus pompilius. Lineage (NCBI taxonomy): Eukaryota > Metazoa > Mollusca > Cephalopoda > Nautilida > Nautilidae > Nautilus > Nautilus pompilius. The sequence continues at coordinate 1,988,363 of JACATO010001895.1, forward strand.
AAGTGAGAGATTTGGAGAAGGAAAGGGTTTTAGGCAAAAGAACGAAAATGAAGCACATTGTGTCAAAACAAAGTCAAGTAGGTTTTTGACATTGATCCATCCAGCTTTGCAGCCAGTTTGCGCTTTTCAGAATCCTTTGCTTTTCACCAATTCTGAAGCACATTTCTCACTAACACCATACTGCTGTTCTGATGCCATCTTTCCACCACTGTTTTCAGCAACATTTACCACTTCCAGTTTCAAAGCTGCAGCATATGCTTTCCTTTTCTTTATATCAGGCATTTTCAAGTAATGGTTGGTACTTTTTTCAACTTCGGCAAATTGAAGCTCCCCTAACGCAATGATGTCTGTACCCCCTTGGCACTAAGTAAGAGGGAGGTAACTGAATCTGAGTCAGCATGCACCCACACATGCATGTACAATCATACATAAATTTCCCCATGGTGCTTAGGGTCCTGTGTTCCTAGTATCATGATTTCATCCATATATAAATTGGAGTGGAGTATAGGTCGATGGTCAAGCCCTTGCAGAAAAAAGTATCGACTTATACGCCAAAAAATACAGTATTCTGAAATATAAAACCTATTTATTGAAATGAAAATTGTTACTTTTTAAAAAGTTAAAATTTAGTATGAAATTCCATAATTAAAACTTCAATATTTTTCAGGGGTTTTTTTTCCATTTCATTGCAGTTCATATACGTGTTTAACAATTAAAAAATATTTTATCATTAAGGCAAATAAAAATAAGATATATCAAAATTTTAATTTGAATGCAGAAACATTCTACTAAATATAAATACAATAAATAACATGACAAAAACAAATATGTACTTCTTCACTGCTGAGTGTGAATATGCTACTAAATGTCAGAACTGTTCTATGGTAATTTAAAAAAATATATTTAAATAAATAAAAAAAAAGCTGAACACTTCAAAAAAAAAGACTTTAATTTTTAGTGCAAAGTCAGAATAAAATATGGAACTTTTGCTCAGTGAAAATGATTCTTATAATATTTATCTTGCCTGTCTAAGCAAGCTGAAAGCATGGGTGCTGTAGCCAAGGTGCTTTGTTAATTATTTAGTGTAGTACACAGTTGGCATCCCTTGCTGCAGGCTAGGTTCTGCCAATAATTATCAACATTAATTAGCCGTTTGTATGGTAGGTAATTTCCTCTGGCTGTTTTGTCTAACAGATGGCCAGGGGTTGAGACATGACATGGAATGACATTTGACATTTTGAAGGAACAAAAGTCTGCTGCTCTTACTATTAACTAGTTTTTTTTTTTTTATCAACTTTCAACATTTAAAATAACAATTTTAGTAGAAATTATTTGCATTTAGTCACTTTCATTATTATTTGTTTGTTTATCTCTTAAATTAGTCAAAGTACATTGATATATCGGTCAGACACTTAATTAAGTGGTTATCTATTATCTAGGACACCATGCAGTGAACTCTAGCAGGACAGGTCAGCTATATGAAATCCCTTTATAAAACTATATTATGGGCACTGCACTGACAAATTATATTAAACAAAATCTAAAAGTATCATACTCATTAAGATAATAGAAATTAAAATATATCCAACTAATCCTGGGAATTTTTTTAAAGAGAAAACATTCATCTCTGCCAATGTAAATAAGTTATTTATTGTTTAATTAATATAATTCATATTGACATCGCAGTGAAAAATGAATAAAGGTTTTTCAACCTGTGAAAGCAGTGTCGCTCATAAACGAGGAGCTTGCCTGACTACCTTTCCTCTCAAATACTGGGACAGATGGTAGCTCACTGAGTCATTAATTAAGGCCAAGGATGATAATGGGAATTATGGCAGCAGCACAGGAGTCTTCATCATTTGAGCTGTGATGTCCACACCAGGACCACAGTCCTTTGGTGAAGACTTCATGGTACGAACGTCACCACTGGCAAAACACTGCAAGCAAGCAAGCAAGTGAACTCCGATGAAGGGTAATTCAGACCTAGTCTATTGATTACTGCATCAAATTATAGCCTGCTACATTTGTTGACCTAATGGAGAAAGAGTCACTTCAAACAAGGTTTTACGTTCTAAGGTAATATTATGCTTATATCATCTATCTATTGCCTGATGCAAAGTAAAGACAATAAAAAGATTTTGTTTTGACTTTTTTTTAATCCCTCTTCAATGACCACAGATGTTTACAGAGAAGCAGGGCCAGATGGGGATTACAAATGGGCTACTGGGCAGCTGGTCCCAACACTCTTCTGAATCATGCCCTTTTGTCATTATAATTAAGCCTATAATCTCTGATCATGTGGTAATTGTCTAGCTGTAATATGAAACCCACGATGAGATTCTTCATCTATGTCATAATTAGGGATGAAAATGAAATTATTCTCCTCCAGCCTTCTCTAAATTGGAATTGCATAATGAGCTGTCCCCTCATCAGTCATGTACAGCAATCAGACACTGATCTACAAACTGCATGTCCATGAATCACAATATTTTTTCCTTCTTCCTGTCTACCATCTTCAGCTTACTAAAAACCATCTTCAAATAGCAAACAAAACACCAATCTACTGTAAGCATCAGCTGAACTGTATAAACTGCACAGTCAACGAAGCATTCAAACATATAAAGTTTATAAAGAAACAAAATGTATTAAACAAACTAATGCTTCAGATACTAATTATCAATTCAGAACTTTTAAATTGTGTTCACTATATATGTAGCATGTATAATTCTACACAAAAATGAAAAATTATAATTTTATGCACACATATGTCCATTAATACTGATTAATTTTCTTTAAGTATAGGCAGATGGTTTTCATTAGATTAAAACAATGATACAAGCAACATGATACTTTTAAAAAAAAGAGAGAAAAGATTGAAATTAAAATTTAATTTACAGCAATTAATGTATGCTTTGCCACTCATGGTCCAATGTCAGTATTCATAGCATAGGAAAATTATAACAAATTTAGAACCTCTCATATTTATTTTCCAATAAAACAAAAGAGCAGATTTAAAGTATTAACAAACTTATAGAAATAGATACAAAACAGTTACCAAGTAAAATAAAAGATAAGCTGGAATAATTACGTTAAAAAAATTCTTGTATTGCTTTACTGAAAAAAAAAATTTACAATATATATATATTCTTTTGGGGGGGTTTAAAAAAAGTCTAACAAGTAAATTGTAAATAATATTGACAGACTAATTAACTATCATTATTTAATGATACAACAAATTATAATTCTTGAGGTAAAAAATCATGTTATGATATCAATCATTCAAGTTGAAACAGTAAATAAGAATCCATAATTAATAAAAATATTTGTTGCCTTAAATGTTAGATTTAAATTCATGCAATTGTTATTATTATATTAAGTATCTTTTGATTACTGAAACCCAAATTAGTTGTTACCACTATTAAAATTGACAATAATCCTCACATTGGATTCACTTTCTTCTGTAAAAATTAATATGGGTAATTTTTTTCATAATAAAATCAGTATAAAATAGTTCATGGCTTGTATTTCTGCAAATTGATTTATTTAAAAAGGCAACAACAGCAACAAATTAACAGAAAGAAAGAAAGATTAGATTGACTTAAATTATGTCGTACTTTCAATGTCAGACAGGTTACTACATAACATTAAAATTGAATTCTTATTTCCGGTTATTTTCATTATTTGAAAGCACTAATTGATTATAAATATCATTCAAAATTGGCAACTTAAAAAATTCATTAAACAGAAGACAAAAGTAAGGGAAAAGAAAACTTGGGAAATTAATTCAAGCTTTTACCAGTAAGATTAGGCATATGAATGACTGACACATGCAGTTTTTCCATTTATACAATCCTTAGTCTTTCCAAGTGTAAGAATTTTAGTTAGTTAGTTTGGACTCATTATGTGGACACATTCACTCTTCTATATAAATGCAAAACAAAGAGGTGAATTTTAAAAAAAAATTACCAGTAAAAGTAAAGAAAATTGCCTTTAAATGTTTGGGGAAGATACTAATATTACAATTGAAATAACTTCTAATCATAATTTTGCAATAAATATAACTTTTCATAATTCATAATTGCATCAATTATACTCACTCACAAAGAAGTAATTTTTAATATAACTGGTCAGTGACTGATTGACTGTAGTACTGTCAATTCTTGACAAATCCTGTCCTGACTTTCAACATTAATTCTTAGAAGTTAACTCATTTATGAATGGGATTATGCTTAATTTGTATTATTAAAAAAAAAGTAAACAACCCAATGATTTAAACAAAGTGGCAGGTGAGATAATGTAATATGCTCTGTATACGGTAAGTATTAGATTAAAGTTTGTAATTAAAGCTACTTAATTTTGATTTTTTATTTCAACTATATCTTATTTTGTTTTTAATAGCATTTTTAAAATTATATTTTTTTTTAATATTTTAAAATAATTATTATTATTTTGGTTGCTTGACAGCAAGGCCATATTTCCAAGCTGCATATTGTTGATATTAATTTTAAAATTTTGAAATTGTCATTTGCACTTGTCATCATAACAACTGTGGATAACTGTAATTCTCTAACAAGTCAACATTTATATAACAAAGCCTAACAATGGCTACACACAAGTCTACAGATGTTCAGGCCTGCACAAGGAATTCACAAAAGTTAAAAACAGTAAGTATAGCAATTATGGTAATAATGTTGTGGCACAGCATGTTGTGACAATAAACAATAGTTTTCTATCCAGGAACATGTGGTAGATTAAGTAAAAGATTGAAATTCTTGTGTTCATCACAAAGGGCTAAGTTTTGGTCTAAGATTTTAGCATGATAATACCACCACCAATGGAAGTGATCACAATTTACCTCAGAGAACTAAGGGTTACAACGTTGGACTGACCATTGATTTCAGTACAGCAGGGAATGAGGTGGGCAGATGGCAAGAGATAATCATACCTGCTACTGATGCAATGTCGAGACTCTGATATGATACCATTAACAATACAGGTGCTGCATGTGTTTCCAACATTATGAATTAGGTTTTTGTTTTTAACCTTTTACAAACTTATGTTAGGACAATCTGCATTTTTAAAAAAAATTTCTTTTAAAAGTAAATTAGATACAAATCTTTCTCTGCTGCCTGAGCTCTGGAACAGTTTCTATAATTAACCTACTGTTTTATCTCCATTTAACAAATGAATGAAACAAAAATACATTGAATTTTTGAAAAGTTATACATTTTATTTTAAATGTTTTTTTATAACGTTTTGTTGTTTTTAAAGAAAATATGCATCATCTGGTTAGATGTAATTTTCTTCATTTTGATGCTTTCATTCTAAATAATGTACAAGATTTATCATATGTTGGAAGTCTAAAGAAAAAAATAGTTCTGGCCTATTGTTTGCCAAAATGTTGTTCACACTGCATACATGAAGATGTATAAGCTCTTTTAAATCAGCTCAGTTAATCTTTATGTTCAAATTTAGGTATTATCTTCTAAAGGTGATATTTTGAAAATAAACTTCTGCATATCCTTAAATGTAAGAATAATCATTTCATGTTTTAGAAGACATTTTCTGTTTTTCTTTTGGCAGGAAAATTCTATTTATTTATTTTTTTTACAAAAAAATTAGCAAACAAATGTAACAAGTCAGTTGACAGAACATGTAATAATAAATGGAAAAAAAAAGAGTACAATTTTGATATATGACAACATTTTTTTAACACATCAAAGAATTAAGTCATTCAATATGCATAAGCTTTGTATTTTTCTATTTTTTTAGTAAAACAAAAAGTGGACAACTGTCAAGTAAATGGCAGAGTGCTACTAAAATCAAGCCAATGCTACTTTTCAAAATGTAAACACCTACAGGACACTTTCTAAATGATGAATAGATAAAGCATGATAGTACCATCTTGGGTGTTTGTTCAGAGATTTTACAAAACCACAGCTATTCTCAATAGCTGACCTTCACATCTGTTGAGCACATACAAGTGGGAATTCTTTATTACATCCAGTCTTGACTTTGACCAACAAGGGCAGACATCTGAACAATAGATCTATAAGTTCCCAAGACAACTAAATAGCACCTAGGTGTGTACAACCAGGCTTTTAATGTACCCTTCCTTTGCAAATCCTCCAGCCACTACTTCTAGAAGATAACTAAACAAAATATATTATTTTAGTTGCAAGGTAAATAAATCAAAGATAGGGTAAAGTGAGGGAACACTTTTATCTGAGCCCTAATATCAACTACTATGATTTAGCAACAATTTGTAGTCTTGCCAAAATAGTTTGAAAAAAAAAGAGCTGGAACCTAAAAAGTTGAGCAATAAGATAAACACCTGATTCTTTAAACCAGTATCTTATTCAGTCTAATTGCTACTATAATAATCTCATAAAAGAAAGATGAAAAAGGAGCTTTTTATTTTTTTCCTTATAACTACACTAGCCATCTGATAAAATCAAAAGCCAGCTTCTTATTACCTAGTGAAGATTCTGCCAGTAAAAGATAATTATATTTTGTATCTTTTTTTGTGGTCATCTGAGAATAAGTGTGATAGGCAAGACATTTCTTTTTACAAGCTGATCTGTGAAAAACAGTATACATTTTTATTCTCTGTAGGTTGTTACTGTTTAGAAAATGAAAAAGAAAAATAGTGTAATTGAGTTTAAAGGCTTAAGTTGATAATGTATAAAATAAACTTTAAAATATCCAGAGATTTTACCTCCACATTGTTTTTTTCACAAGAAAGAAATAGCAGACTTTGAAAAAAGCTTGTCATTTATTAAGTTCATTCTCCATCTGAGCTTTTGTTCACTTTGAATTTCTGTTACATCTAAAATGTTTGTAGACTAATTTAAAAAATGTTTCAACAAATATTTGAAACACCTGATAGCTCTTTCACTAAAACTGACTTGCTGATTTTTCTTGTAATAAGGTTTTTTAATAAAAGTAGCAAAGCTGCCAACATTAAAAGGTACCATTATTTCTTTAAAAAATAAGTTGCTCATTTTTTTTTCCCTTTAAAGGTAACTAGACTTGATCTGGGACACTAAAGTATACACAAAATCAATATATAAAAATAATAAAAGGTTGTTAAACTTTATAAGTTTAAAATGTAGAATGCTTCTGTGGTACTTCTAATATAAAGGAACATTTACTCAGTTTTGTAACAGTACAGCAAACTGTTTGAAAACCTCATGATAAAATAAAATTAATTAATTAAAAAGAAAAACAGCCTTTTATTCATTATTGCCATTTGAATTCTTTTACACTGGATATTACAAATAAAATGCTACCATATCTTAGATTAAATTAATGAATAACTATCAGAAAACATTTTATATTACCATAAAATGAAGATATTTCAAGTTTTTTAATGTTATTACTAAATGTGATATGTGGAAAATGTACTATAAATAGTCATTTGTAAGTTTATTCAAGAGACTGCTACTACTAGTACTACTACCATAAATTGATACTTAAATACTATTGAATGTAAGTACTTAAATTTTTTAATAAATATAGCTTATGAATAGTTATTTTGTATTTAAGCAAATAAGATTGAACGATGTACCACTGAATATGGCAGCTAGGATACAGTGCAGCATTACTCAAAAATATTAAGCAAATGGCTTTGTAATGCAGTGTTGTTTTTTCCTATTTTATAAACATTGAAACCACTCAGACTTTATAAACACCCTGTACATATATTAAATACTCCTGACTTGAATTTTCTTCCTCCTCATTTTTAGATTACTTATTTAGAACTTTTGCTTAACTGTAACAGCTAGCTCCCTAAAACATTTGCAGTTTTACCTATGAAAGGTGAACTGTCAATCATCAGAAATCCAAATAGCTAAGACTATAATATTTAATGTTGGCTTTTTTTTTTTTGTTTTCCCCACCTTCCTATTTTATTTTTTTTAGCTGTTTGTGTTTTTACAACTAAATGTTGTTTTGAGCAGTTTTAATGTTTGTAGTAAAAAAAAAATTAAGTGAGTACACCTTGCAAATTCTCCACCTCATTTTGTAAGTTATTAGCCAAACCAAAATGAAAACAATTTATTTTGAGTCAGAAGCAAAAATAAAGCAACAAATGTGAAATAAAACTATTCTACTATAAGTAAATGGTAATAGAATGACAGAGATAAAAGGAAAATTCTGAGAAAGTGCCTCGTCTAATAATTATATGTATTCACATTTAGTGTATATCTTTGCTAGGACTACTAAGAATAAAATTAAAATCAGAAAAGATGTGCTGCTAAATGTATTCACAGAAGTCTTAAAAATCATTTGTATAATATATCTTTCTTTTTAAAAAAAAGAAATAAAGTAATAGCAAACAAAAAATATACAATTTTGAATTTCTAATGTTAAGAACTATTTTTAACAACAATATGCACCCTACTTGGTCTTTTTTTAAAACTTTTGTTAATTATTTTAAAATTATAATCCAAAAAAATAATTGCATTTTAATACTGGTCAGAGACATTTTGATAAATACTACTAACATGATGATCATAGTAAATAATTGGGGAAAAAAATTTTATTGATTAATTTAATACAATTGCAAAATTAAAATTTAAAGAAAGAACAGGTACTGTGCAAACTTACAGACCTGCTTTTCAATCTGGCTAAAGATATGCCATTATGAAATATGTTCAAAATTTATTCATCAGCTAGATAGAGGGATACATGGGAATATCCATCTCTGTCAGTATGAATGCTACAGAAAACTGCTTCATTTAATGCAGCCACCTTTTTGGCTTTTTGGAAGCTTTCCCTGTATTTAAAGCCATAGCAACTTGCCATGCAACAGTCAGCTACTTAGATACTTCTGCATAAGTTTTTTTTTTTTCATGTGATGAGTTGAGATATGAGGTTTTTACATATCCACTGTTCCCACTGCTAACAGAACTGCAATTTAAAATTGAGTTCTTCTCTGTACATTGAGCAATTTGGAAATTATATTTATTCTTTGTAAATGTTCTTTGGCACTAATAATTTCATAGGCAATGAAGATCACCATCACTAAAAGTGTGTTTTGATTTTGCATAAAAAAAGCATTTATTTATCACTACCAACAATTTTCTATCCAAGAATTTGCCAATGTTTATTTGGACAAATTCTTTAAAATACTGATGGATTGCTTTTACTTGATTTGCTAAATAAGCAAGAACCACAGTAAAACTTACTTTTCATAGCCTATAGTAGTTGTAATTCTTACAGTTACCGTGCTAATAATGTAACCGTCTGGTTGGTGGTGCATCAAAAATTAATGGCACTCTGTGTTACTAATGATAAAACAGGATTATTTTAAGCCTTTCTATAATCTCTTTCTCTCTCTGTCTCTCTCTCAAATGTATGTAAATCCTCTAATTTTGTTTCCCAGCATCCACTGGTAGACTACAGGACTACTATGGTTGAGAACCTGAGTTTGATACCTGTATGGGTCAAACTCAGGCATTTGGGATACCTCCTAGCATAGTTTCTTCTTCTTCACAAACTAGCCACATGTGTTTCCTCTCTCATCTAAAAAATGAAGAGTTTACTAAGGCTTTCCCCGCCAAAATCAAAACTACTGGGTGCCTTGTGGTCCAAGATTGGCCATGCCTCCAAGTGAACAAACACAACACTATACATCCTTACTAGGGTTGTCACCATACACCAGTGTATGACACAACATGGCAAACTTTGACCAATCTGCTGATAATAAATTGACAAAAGTATGTAGCATCAGTTTGGTTTATCTTTTTTTTTAAAAAATCCTCAGTTTTCTGGTGGCTTTCCATGGTTTATAGACTAATCATTATTGTAGATACAGGCCTGCCATAGTCACACTGACAATTTACTTATGAAACACTTGCAAAGTTTTTAGAAGGCGAGCTTTTCTATTAAATCGGGGCTGGTGAAAATGCTAAATCAACCCCCCCTTCTTTTTTTTTAGCCAATAAATGCATGAGTTTAAAAAAAACAAGAAGCAGAAATGCAAGTGAGGCCAAGAAAAGTGATCTCTTCAGTTTTTGTTGTTGTTTGAATAAGCACATTTTTGATAAACAACTGCATAATCTTAAATTCAGTTAACAACAAGTAGTAAAGTTTTGTAAATATATATCATGCTAATAAATATGCAAGTGAACTAAACAAAATCTGCCACCGGAAAAACAAAACAGAACACAAACATTATTTTAATCAAATTTAATTTAAAATTTTCAACTTATAAAAATCAAATATAATTAGATTGCAAATTATTATTATTTTTTGGCACACAATGCTTCATTTCCCCTAGCTGACTCCAAAACTGCAAGCACCCATGACTTTTTAAAGCAATCCCCTTGGTGCAGCAGCGCAAAATGTTTATAGCTAAGTATGGCCTTGATAATTTTCTATTTGAACTTATCCTAGATTATTTATTTGCTGATTTTGAGAGGCAACGATAAAAACAAAGCTATAAATAAATTATAGGAACAGTTGTTGTTCAGAATCTGGCATCATCAAAATTCAAAAAATTTAGACGAGTTTTCAATTTGATTAAATGGACTTGCATACTCATATATTCAAGTATTTAGTAGCCAGTGAAAATGCATAATTATTCTGTAATTAAATAGTTAAAATATATGGTTACTACCATTTAACTAAGCAAATAAAATAAATAACATAATATGATATTGCATAACTAACATTAAAATTGTAAGTAGTAACATATTTTATCACTTCTCGGTTATCAGTGTGTTTTTCTGGGCAAAAGAAAAATTCTCCATAAAAATATTATAATTTAAATATGATCACAGAACGTATAATAGTAGTTTAAAGTTGATCCACTTTTCAATTCCACGAGTTGTTTATGCAGACTTTATGAAGTAAATTTTCCAAGTATTTGGATTGATTATATGTGGACTGTACATACAAAACTGCAGAACATAAAATGGAAAACTAGATCTTAAAAACTCACTTTAAAAAATATTTCTTATAGAATGCAGTCTGCCTTTGTACATTTTCACATTATGAAATCAATATTTTCACATTCAACTGTATAATAAAAAGAAAAAAATAGAATATGAATAATAAAATGAGAGAATAGATACTTATCAGCCTAACTTGTGTAATTTACATACTTTATGTTTTAAATTATTGATCCCTTAACTCTCTATTCACCTCTTGGGAAAGATGTATGATACTGAAAGTCTTTATAATTTCATGACCCTAACATAAAAATTGAACAAAATTAAAAAGCAGAAACTAACATTGGTCAAACCCAAAGATAAAACAAACTGGTGTTAAGCCAAGTTTTTGTTGATGGATATTTTAGTTGTTATGTTTAACTACTAATATGGTACATACAGGACTTTTTAACATCAGTTTTAGGTTGGAAACAAATGATAAGTAGTTTTCCTGATGCGAAAGTAAAACCTTTACAGTAGCTGCAAAGTTGATAAGTGAGAAACAATCCCCTGGTAGCTAAAAATGATCTTAACAAACAGATTAGACCAGACACTAAAAGAGAGGTGAATTAGCAGAAGTTCACAAGTAAACCCAGTGCAATCTGCAGTTAGTAAGCTCACTACAAATGTAATCTCTAACTTGTTAGCAGCATGATAAAGGAAGTTATACATCCTCCTCCAACAAGTAACAAAATTCTTTAAAAATGAGCGTGGTAGGACTTCTACATTTGACAACTTTTTCTTGGATTTATCCTGGTATTTTGTTTTAAAGCAGATACATAGTTAAATAAAAGAGGTTGCTCCTTTGTAAATAATAATCAGTGCCTGTTTACAGTGTTGTTTGTGCTGTTTTTGCTTTAAAAGATTTGAAAATTGTGTATATATTTTGAGAAATTTTGCTAAATTCTCCTTAAAAAAACAACAAATTAAGTACTTTTTAAAAATATTATTTCTCCCATTTTACGCTTATTATAAAAGCATTAAAAAGCCTTGAAAAATAACAAGCTTGGTGGTTTTGTTGAATAAGAGCTAACATTCAAAACTAATATAAATTATTGTGAATTTAACAAAACAGACTGTAATTTAACACCAAACAACTCAGCAGGTGAAGGAAGAATTATTGGCAGAGACAGACAGAGAGGAGACCTACATGGAACTTTCCCATACCCACTTTCTCCTGCTGCATGTAATTATTTATGGTGATATTAGATGCCATCCTGCCAAAGCTACTGTTTAATATTTTATACCTTCCAATGCTGTTCTAATTGAAAAGCCACAGTCAATACTTGTTCATATGGCAATTAAATTGACAGTACCAGTGAAAGGCAGACCTGACAGCATCTGTAGTTTCAAAAGATAGCAGCTTTTGTTGAGGCTTTCATTATCTGAAAATGAATAACAGACATCTATCTAGATGCCACTTTGCTAAGGCAAGGCAAGGCAAGTACTGTCCTGATGTATATTTTATGTGTGGATAGTTTTTTAATAAAGTCTTATTTTGGCCAATTTTGTTTTACATAATGCAAAAGTAGACCATTAGAAATGTCAGAATTTTATTCAGCAAGTCAAATCTGTTTTATGTTCAACAGTCAACAGTATTCTGCAAATACCGCAAATGGGATGTCTTGGATACTAAAGCTAGCAAACATCACATTAAAATGAAAAGAAAACAATATGAATAATGTATACAAGAAAGCATAATTGCCACGTTTGTTTGAATGCATTAATAATAAATTGTATACATGTAAATATGGTCTGTTTCACAGTTTAACAATGTGTATATGTTATCACCAAGAAAAGCTATTTTATTTGTATTTTTTTTGTAGATCTGATAAATCACTTTTGACCATTCCATATTCAGTTATTATTTAACTACACAACATTGCCATTTTGCACTGATTATACCAAAGCAAAGGCTAGGGGAGTAAATAGGTTGAAAGTTACTCCTTGATGAGTCACGACTGTCTTCAGCATTACAATGAAATATGACAAAAATGATTCCATTAATTATAAATATGTAATACTCTAAAAAGAGCACTAGTCATAAATAGTTAAAACTTTCTTCCAATGCAATATTTAAATATTCTAATTTATGCCTATTTTTAAAAATAATGAAATTTTTGTAGCTCTAACCCTGATAATCTATTTGTTGCTCTACTTTAAAACACTAAGAGCTATTTGTTGAGAAAAATGGGAAAAAATAAATTGTTCCTTTAATAACAAGAATGCCAAAAGAATGTCTTGTGGAAGATTTTCTCATTATTAAACTGTTGTTGATAAGGGAAAAAAAAATTACAAGCCTCATATTGCATAAAATAGTATTATTTTAAATTCAAATTTTTAATAGTCTTGACAATGCAACAATCCACAATAACATGATGTCAAAAGACAAACTTGTAGTTAAGTGTTTCATCAGTTCAAGGATCTAAGTATAACAAAACTTTTAATGACATATCAAATAGAAACATTAATAAGAATCTGCTGGCCCTTCATAACTTATCAAACATAAATAATTTTACAGCTTTGCTTAAGTTAAATAACAATTTTGTTGAGATTCTAAATTAAAAATAAAATTAATAAAATATAAAAGAACCTGCGAATGAAATCTCTTGATGGTACGAGTCAAAACTAAAGAGCTATATGTTCCTTGAGAATTAATGTAGACCATACATGCTTGATGCACAATACCCAAACAGTTTTTAAATTATTATTATTTTTATTTTTTAAACATGTCTGGAAGCCCGTTTCTGTCAGTTTGTATAAATCAGCTACACAGCAAGCACATATAATAAATCTTACATATGAAATGGCTTAAAAGCATGGGTGTTGGAGAGGCTCTTCTCATGAATAAAAGATATTAAAATAAGTGTTTGTCTAGGAACAAAATAGTTTGAGACAAAAATTTGCGATCACAAACGGTTTGTTTACTCAGACTGTACATAATTAGAAAGTCACCTAAGTTAATTACAAATAAATCCAAATTAACAGTAGAAATATATCTGCCTGTTTTTAGTTTTCTGTAAAAGACCATATGAAAGCAAGTTCAGATACATAATCTTCTGCATGTAGTTTCTTTTAATTGAATGTAAAAACCAGCAGGAACTTTTTAAAAATCCAGCAAGCAGAATGTTTGATATTTAAAAATTAACTGAACATAATTATTAGGGAATGTAGCAAGCAATGGCTAATATTTTTAAAGCAAACAGCTGTTAAACAGTTTGCTATTTGAGGCACAAGTATATAATTGCATAGAACCATAAACAGATACTTAGTGACTCCATAATTAAGTTCAGTATCACATTTAAGGGGAAAAGAAGTTTATTTACCCACCTCCCACTTACAAAAAGTCACATTCATTTCTGCTGGGATATTGAAAGTTATGCACCTTAGTAGTGCTCTTCTGTTTCGTAAGGTATCATCTTCTAGACCTAGATAAAATAAACATACTTCCTGTAGATGTAATTATACGTCAGTAGATTCCAAGCTCGTGACTGCGAGTTATGCTCTCACATTTATAATAACTAATGATTCCAGTGCATAGTTGTACAAAGTTTAACGATAAAAACAAGAGACAGCAAGAAGACAATGAGAACCATAAAGGCCTTAAGAAAAAAAAAGATTTAAACTATTAAATAAATGAAACTCTGACTGAATTATTAAATGTGTGTGTATGTATGTATGCTATTTCAAACACCAATTTAGCTGGCTACTATTGGTTAACAAAGTCTAACATGCTAATTATTAACAGAAGTGTAAAAACAAACAAAAACAAAAATGCATGTGGGTGCGTAACTCTAGTTATTTTTGCCAGTGTTCAGAAATCCAAGGCTCCATATTGTGATTGATAAAAACAATAATATTCCTGCTTATCACATACATAATCACTGGAATGAATTTGATACATTGAAACATTATTTACTAAACCGGAGTGTCTTTTGATGTTCCTTAGGCAAATTGATAGACATCCCTAATACAGTAAGGAGTGCTTATTATGAACACACAGGGGACAAAATCCCACTATTCATAGCATACAAACTTCATAATAAGTGAACTACATCCAGTTTGATATAAACCTGCAAATGACTGGAGTTCATAATATGTAAACTTTAAACAATGGTAGTATGTATTAGTAGCTAGTTGGTTGTTTGTAGGTGTAATATTGTTCTTTTTTTAAGGCACAGCACTTATTTGAATAGACTCCATTCACTTTCTACATTTTTCAATACAATTTGAAACATTGTCATTTTTATACAAAAATATCTGCTATCCTGAATCTCATTTCTGTTTTTTAACTTTTATACTGTTGCATGAAATACAGTGTTTGATATGCTGGAGGTTTTCAAATATTTTAAAGTCAAAGAATTAACTCTCAAACACTGCTTATGGAGGATTGATTACTAATTCTAAACTTTCTCCATCAATGTAGTTATTTTATTATGTAAAGTACAGAGTACCAGCAACATTTATATCATGCAGATATGTAATTAGCAGACTGGACTATATGTGATTTTTAAGAAGCATGTAGATGATTACCAAAAATCGTATAATGTATGGCAATTTTATAAAAAGTGGAATCACTATTAAGAGAGAAATCTATTTAGTTTACAGTCAAACTAGTGTAAATTATGCAAATAAAAAAGTTAAAAAAAAAAACACTCCATGAATTAAAAAGTTATATAGAAAAGAAAATTTTAATCCTGGGAAACTTTACTTTTACCGTCTGGAGCCGAGTTTTCTATTTCATTTTTTTAGTATCATGCATTTCTCTTTTTTTTTTAAAGTAGACAAAATCAGTTCTAATAGTTTAACTGCAGTATTATTATTATACACTTAGGAGACCAAAACAAAAAAACTCATCTCTCCAGAAACATAATAAAGGTTAGTTGGTAACTCTTAATATAAAGTTTAATTTAATGTTATTATCAACTGCAAAACTAAAAAATAAAAATTTTTTGTCATAAATCTGATTTATCACTATCATTGTATAATTAAAAGAATTCTTTGATATTATTAATGCTGCATTATATTCGGATTATTTGTGGTAATTAGCAAGTAATATGACTTTAGGTTTATGAGATTCCCATTGGATAATGGAGCAAATTTTATGATCATAAATATACTGCAAAGTAATCACAATTATATTAAAAATATTTAATTTTTAATTATTTTTTTGTGACCAAAGGATAATTGCATCCACAGGGGAAAAAGGGTATGTATAATTATTATTACTGTAAAATAAGAAAATTCCTAAATGCTGGAACACTACAATAATCCACAAGCAAAATGTTAGTCAGTAAGTTTTAAATGGCTACACAGATAAAAATATGTTCAGTTCTTTGAATTTGATTGGAAAATTACCTGGAATATTTAAGAAAGTTAAGAGAGTTTAGACCATTATCAAAGTCTGAAAAAATGAGAAAGTAAAAAAAAACAAGTTGCAAAATACTCAATTATACATCTTGACAAATTAAGTATCACTGATGATGAACATATTGTGTTAACTAAATTCCACTTTGCAGATTTATTTTAATTCATCTTAATATTTTCGAAAGGTAAAGAATTTACTTTAACAACAAAACCTTTTTTTGCAAAGTGACCTGGATGTTGCTACTTCCTTCAGTTGGGCCAGTTGTACAACTTTCCATTCTCCTAACTATTCTAATGGAGGTAAGCTATTCACACTTATCTAGTCAGTCTAGTCTATCCTTCACTGTAAGTGTTGCTTTTGGCTTATTTATTCTTTTATCTCCAAATATTTCAAATAAACTTTGTAAATGCTATTCAGCAAAAGTCAAACTATTAATACAGTAACATACATTTTAAAAAATGGCACTGATCAGTGATGACTAAAATAAATGGGGATTTAATTCCCAGTAATGTAGCTATTAGCACTGTTTGAAAATATATTAAGTCCCATTAACAAATAGTCAGTTTGGCAGAATCTGCTTTGTTTGTTGTAACTGTTTTCAAAGGTTAATTAATCTGCAATTGCTCACATAAAATCCACATCATGGCCATGGCTTTTCTGATAAAATAATTCAGGTAGCATTCCCAGCTGAGATGTATCTACAATTATCTGTAGCATGTGTTCAACATCTGACATCCCAATGCAACAGGAACCAACCTGGTTACACAGTAATTATCTCCTGCAAACTGTTTATTTCTCTTCAATAAATCTATTTATATTTCAATTTGTTCTGGAGGCCATATGCATTGTAGTGTAACGTTAATAATCATAATCAAAAGAAAAACAAATAAGTCTGGAAGTTGATCTTTTTAGCTATGACATTAACAGCTGAAACTTAGCTAAAATAATACTGAGATAAAAATGACATTAATTAATATTAAATTTTGATTTAATAGAAAGTGATAACTCAGATATCTGAACTATTAAAAATATTTTGTATATATATTTCATTTATGACCTTTATGTATTACTTACTTATATGATAAAATGGAATACTTCAGTTTAGACAGCTAGTAAACTGATTAATACTATTGTGGTTATCAGAATGTAGGATAATACAAAGTAGAACAATGTGAAAACTACTGTAGGCAGGTGGGCTTGTACTCCTGCTTTTTGGAGTATACACCAGAACACCATGAGAAGTCTCACAAAGACAGGCTGACACAAAAATAACCCTTTTGCTTAATAACTTAACAGTATCAGATAATGAACCAAAGCCAGCAGTACCAACTGTCTGGAAACTAGTTAAAACACAGCTAATTAGTGCATCATGGTATTTCTGTTTGTTCACTACACACTGCTCTAGGCTATCTGTCCCACAGAGCCATCACATTTTTAGGAACACCAAAGCATGACAAAACAGTGAATAGGCTTTGGAGTATACACAATGGAATTCAGCAAAAGAATAAACTGCAATAAATTTCAGAAACCAACATTAATTACTGAAACTATTTCATAAATAGAACAAGAATTCTACAACAATTCTACACTGTACAAAACATTTTAGTTTTCAATCACATTATACCAACATGGAAATATTTTCGTTGTTAACTTTACTATAACAAATTGTTTTAAAAACAGTTACAAATCAAAAGTTTTAGAAAATTTATTCTTAAATATACCTAACTATAAATAAACTAATGGCAGCTTTAAATATATTAAAAAAATAAAAGCTAATTTATTAATCAATGTTAATTTTTCTCGTGAAAATAAAATACTGTTCGTAATCTCTTTGCAGATGTGCTGCAACCATGCACTGGGATAAACTACTCTGCTAACTCTGTGACATTATCATACTTTTAAGCCAGCAAATAGTAGACAAATTATCAGCTATTATAAAGCCCAAGTGAGTCATTCCATTAAATGCTTGAGAATTTGAAGAATTAATAAAATAGATAAATAATTAAACTTTTCTCTAATTTCAAAGACAGATGAACTAAATAATAGATGTAAATACTTAGGCATTTAATGTGTCATGTACACTAATAACTGATTCAGGTTTTCTTGGAAGAGAAGAATGGAGCAGCATATTTTGTGCCATGGCAATTTTCTTTTACTGTTTTGGATAATGCTCTCTGCATTTGTCTCATCAATGTAAAAACAAAGGTCAACTTATGTTCACTTAATTGTTTTTTTATTCCCCTATTCCTTGTAGTAGCGTTAAGTAATATAACTTTTGTTATTATGAATATTGGAATTATAAATTATCACAACCAGAAATAACACAGCTAAAGAACATTTTAAAATATCGGTTTTTATTGAGATTCCCTGAAATATTTTCTCACTCAGCGTAGCATACACACAGAACACATTTTTATTTTTTCAAGATCACACGGGTTTTTAAACAAGAGAGACTCATTATTACAGGTAGTTAACATGGCATCTTCAGCATGACAAAAAATATTTTATCTTTGTGTGAAAAATAATGCAAAATTTATTACTATGCCAAGATCTTCGTTTTGCCTCTTGATCCAAATTTTAAAAATAGAAACGCACTTAAAATTGTATATTAAGTTCAGCGCGCTAAGCCTATTCAAAGATTCAGAAAACTATAACATGGTTTTACCAGTTATATTTAAACTTTAATTTAATTGGTATGCATCATTATGTTTTAAACACAAAATTACTGACTATTTAAAAATTTTAGTGCAACAATTACGGCACAGATTCACACATTTTGAAGAAAATAGTTTGAGAGAGACAGCGATGGCACATTTGAGATGCAACACTGACCTCAGACAGGTCTGCTGAAATACTTAAACAAACTGCTGCCAGGAAACCATAGTATTACTGGTGCATAAACTAAAATTACAAATGCAGTGGCATAATCATGGTGAGAGCTGGTATAATATCAATACAACAAAGGAGCATAAAGACATTTAGGTTCTTAAATCAATGTGTAGCTACTTTAGCAATTTTATACATTGTATGGTGGCACATACTGCAATCACTCCATATTGGCCAATGTCATCAAAAATTAGATAAGGTACAGAAGTTAAATTCTGGGTTTTGTGGATCCTTAGAGGATTTGTCTTGTTAATCTTTCTGCATAAAAGTGCTCTATTTTGCACCATGCATTGTAATAACAAATTATCTGGAATAGCCAGAAGCTAAAGTGTTAAAGAAATCTGGCTTTAATATAAACAGAATGAAAAACAGAGAAACCCTACAACACTGATTGTGACACCACTGATCTTGTAAGTGTTCCTCATGCTTCAAAGACAGGACAAGCTAATTTTCTTTTTTCTTAAGCAGCTGAAAATTAGCTATCAACATTTTATGCTGTCATGAATCCATTTACATGTGCTTAGCTGACCCTTAACTTCTTTTAAGCAAAATATTTATAAAAACAGGTATAAAACTGTTGTGTAATAAACAAAGTGAATTTCTATTAAAAACATTTGTTACTTTTAAATGTTTCAATGTTGCCTCTGTGTCATTAAAAATATATAGATATTAAATCAATCAGTAATCATCAAACTTTTTGTTATGGTGTTAATTAATCCCAAACTTTTCTGAAATAAAAAATAATTATAAAAAGGAACAGCAAAATGCTAGTAAAATTTATTTCCCAACTTGGTTTTAACTGGAAAAAATTTAGGAAAGAAGTGTTTCATGGCATCTGGAAGCTTCTTACACTAAAGAGGTAATGTAACAGTTAAGATCCATCTTTTCTTTCTCTAAGATCAGTTCTGTTTCAAAATATCTAGCCTAACCTTCATTCACATTACTAGAACAGTAATATGGTTGATATTCCTTTGTAAAAATAAATAATATAAACCAGTAATGCCAAGATGATGCACACATGTAATGCATTTAAATATGAAATATGGAAAATTGTAGAGGTAAAAATAGTATACAAAATGTTAAACATGGCCACTGTAGTGAAAACATCTGAGCACCTGCATTCATTTTCAACATACTTCTTTATAAAATTATAAAACAGCTATTTCATATTTTAAAAGCATTAAAATAACTTGGCAATACTTTTTTTTTTTTTATTCAAAAATTTTCTTTTAATACATGGTAGTGGTACAGCAGAGCTTCTTTAATGCAAGGCAGTAATTTCAGCAATAGAAAAGTTACTGGAGTGAGTTTTGAATACAGCATTCTAGAATGAAGATCTGGTTTTAATAGTTCTAACATCAAAGCAAAGAAGATATTTTTTTATAAAAATTAATAAGACTAGTACATGCAAATGCAAGACCTATTTAATAGATTATTCACACTCTTTTGGTACATTTTAAACAAATTATGAATCCTAGATCCAAAGTAATCAAGATTATTCTTGTTACATTTCATTCATTTAACTCTGATGCTACTGAAGTTTTCTACCAAAAAAATGTACGAACCTCTCGTAGTGAAGTGGCCAAGTCCATGCTCCAGAATTAACTCTTTACCCACATGATAGGCTAAAAAAATAATTATGACGACAATGATACTTGGCTAGGGAAACCAAAAATAACAAAGTACAAACAAACAGAACATTTATTATTTTTTTCATGTTACTTTAACTATGAAACAATTCTTCATAGTTAAAACTATGCAAAAAAGGCACAGAAATAATTTATCTTCTTCTAATTCGCAGGTGTCTGAATATAATTTAAATCTGAACTACTAGTCCTCAAGTGGAGATCAAGTTTCAGTTGTGGTAAACAGGTTGCTGAGAAAAGTTTTTCCTGATACAAATGACTAGATCTAAAATGTTTGCTTCATGTATCAACAAGCACAAGATGTAATTAATAAATAAAAGTAACTGTCAATCATAATAAAATCTGTAAACAAAACATTATATATGAGAGAGAGAGAGAGAGAGAGAGAGAGAGAGAGAGAGAGAGAGAGAGAGAGCGAGCAATATATGTTATTCCCAAAATTATTTCTCATTGAATCTATATAGGCATCAATAATTAGAACTAATGGGTGTTGGCTGTATACTTATTCCAACAAGCACCGTTATATCAATGTCTGTATCAAAAGAAACAGAGAAGATCTAGAAGTTCTGATTAATGAACATAATAATTTATCAGGGTTTCATCTAGAATTTTGTACTGCCAATATATTTTTTCATTGTGCTTCAATTCTGAAGTAGCAGAAGATAAGAGAATTGGAATGTAGTGTGATATCTTCTTTTTTTTTTTTATATTGAAACAATTAGTTTTGAGTAGTAAAGTATAAAACAAAACAGTAAACTAATAGTTTTCTCATTTGATGATAAAGTTACATAGTATGTACATGTGTGCATTTATGTCAGTTAAAGAAAATTATCATTAAAAAAAAGCAAACTTGAAATTTCTAGAAATATCTATTTTCACTCTTGAAAACCACTTAATTAATCTTAAAACTAAACATTACTGCAAATATACATGCAACTTGCCAAAAGATATAAACAGTATCATCATAACCCAGAACATCATCCAAAAATGGTATTTATGTATTTGTCCTTTTTGATAGGTCTCGTTTCAGAACATCTCCATTGTGCCCAGGAAGAATGAGGTTTGGAATTTTTATTTTTGAAATGTTCTAGCATTAAAAAATTTTTTTGTTGTTGTTAATCAGTGACTACCAACACATGTTTACTATTTACTTTTGATCTGGCAAGGTTCTTATTTTTAATCATGTTCTTTGCCAATTTCCATTGTTGTTGAAAGCTTTGCTTATCATGATGAACAGAAGTTTCTGAGTATGCGAGTTCACACTGATGATATAGATAGAGTACACAGCAAAGGTGTGCTAATAGGGTAGTACACTTAAATCATCATAACTGTTATCCAGAACACAAAACAACAAGAAATAGTTGATAAAAGACCTGTTTGTAGCACATTAAATTAATTTCTGAAAATGAAACTATGAAGGAAAAGTTACTTAAGTAGAAAACTGACTGAAACAAACAAACAAAAAAAAAAAAATAGTACATGCAATAGCCAGACTGCCAAGATTTTAAAAAACACAAACTAATATTAACTAAATAGTTTAACTGTTAATGATCTCTCGTATAGTCCTATAGAATATTTAGCACCAGGTTATTTTTCAATGTGAAACTGTCAAAGAATAAAGTTGGAATAATAAAATAATCCTATAAATTGTTTTAAAATTATTTTAATGCCATGTTTTGTGTTTGCTAATTCACTTGGAGTATACAGTTTTTTTTTCTCTTTCTTTTACCTAAAAGAAATGATATAAGATTACAGTTCAATATGGGAATTAATTCTCTTATGTACATCTTATTTAATCACACAGATGCTTTTTTGTGGTCTGAACTCAAAACTACATAAAATATTAATTCCCATGTTTAATCATGAAAAGAAAAATTAATCTTTAATATTTATTTTCTTAATACAGATTACAAACTTGTTTAGATTTATGACTCTGATGCAGTCTGACTTTCTTATTCTTCATAGTGACTAAAACAAACAATAATAACAATATATTTCTTTTTTAAAAAAATAATGTCTTACTTTACCACTACTAATCAATTCCCCATTAATACTTTATAGATTAACGGAATAACTAATTTAAAAACACACTTAAACTTTTTATTGTCATTAACTTAGAGAAACATTAAATTGTCAGCTATACTATGGCACTTAAATTTCTAAGGCTATACATCATGTTAATCAACAAATAGCTCTTGATTAGATGAGTTTAATTTTATTTTGCCAACATTATAGCTATTTAAAAAATGGGTCTTTAAAAAGACAACACTCATTTATTTCTAAAAAAGATGTAAAATACTGTTTTAAAAGGTGAAGGTTAGACAAGCTACTTAAAAAATTATGGTAATAAATAGCTCAAAGTTTCTTATACAGAAATAAATAATTTTAAAGATAAACAAACAAAAAAGTCATAGTGAGTAATAATAATAATAATAATAATAATACTAATAACAAATTCTTTAATATACTATGATAGATATATGTCACACAAATTAATAATTATTATTATCATCATCATCATCATTATTATTATTATTATTATTATTATTATTATTTTATTATTATTATTATTATTATTATTATTTTATTATTATTTTTGTCTAGCAGCATCTAATAATAAATATAATGCAAAGACTTTTTCAAAATACAATAATAAAATTATTTCCTTTCTTTTTTAGTAAAATGTTATACAGTTTTTGGTTAAGTGTGGTTTTTGCTACAATGGAAGGTATTGAGCACATAGTGCATGGACCTGCTGTGGATGTGAATCTGGGTTTGAATCCCATTGGGATCTAGCTTATTTTGGAAACCTTCCATAGCATGTTTTCTTTTTGCACTTCTCTACTGTTTTTCTGTGTTGGTTTCCTCTCAAAGCTATATACAGAGAAGAGCTACTAAGGTCTCTCCTGTTCTGACCATAACTTTAAACTGTCCTATGCCTTTCTGGATGTACCATAGTCTTGAACATTCAAGCCCATGAGAGATGGGTGTTGTGTGTGTGTTGTGTGTGTGTGTGTGTGTGTGTTGTGTGTGTGTGTGTGTGTGTGTGTGTGTGCGCGCGCGTGTGTGCACATGTTTGTATTGGTTGATAACTCAGCTGGAATCATCGTCACTTAAATCAATTCAATGAGCAGATGCTACTCTTGTACATGGTGATTGCACCGTAGCAACCAAGACAAGATAATGGATGCCGTCTGGCCCAAGTAGCAAATTCTATAACTAGTCACTAACCAAAGCTGAGAAATTAGGTTTAAACTAGTGTAAACAATTCATAGATGCCATCTGAGCACTTCAACAAAATTTACTTAGATGATGTCAACACTAAAACAATGTATCGGGTTTCATTCCAATGCAAAAAAAGTCACATTAATACCCTGTACTGAATCAATTTACCTTATTATGCAAGTGAAAAATACTGCCAATTCTATTCATTCTGTCCCAAAATTGCATTAAAATTTTCAGATAAAAAGGAAAAAGAGTGCTTCATCTTAAACACTTAAAAAAATTTCTACAATATTGAAGTGTCATTTTCCTTTCATGATTAATATATATGTAAACCAAGTTTGAAATGGCATGCCTTGTAGTAGTTGATACAATGAAAAGGCTTATGAATAATTTTGATGTATAATTTAGATCAATCAGAGCTTTTTTTATTTTCCATATTAAACCACCAAAAGTTATGTAATTTCCATCTTGTAAATAGCAACAAAATTATTATAGTTTCTAAAAGGGACTAGACACTTTTGTGTTTAGCAGTGTAATTTGTTTGACAGATTTTGTTTCTAGACAATCTCCGTGTAATAGATTTAGAAGAACAGTTTACCAGGTGCTTCTCTTATTTAATCAACTGTTTGATCACAATGAAGCTAAAAATTTTATGACCAAAAGAAAGAGAATTAATACATAATGACCTTGATTCTGTTTGGTATATAAACTTAACACCTCCATTTATAATGCTAGCTAGGAAAGAAAAAAAAAAACATTTTCAAAGGTTTTACAGGTCTGGCATACTGGCCGAGCTCAGGTCAAACCAATAAATTTACACTTAACATCATTTTTTTAAGAAAAACAGTCCTCCTAACTTGCAATCTGTCTCTATTTCAATAGCCAGATCTTTAAAAAAAAAAATGCACATTTTTAGGTATATAAACCCTTCCTCCTTCTGTATAACAAAGTTAGTCTGCACTTAGGAACTCTCACATAAACAAATCAAGACAAGATGTTATAAATGCACAAGTGCTCCCTTAGTTTTTGTGGGGAATACATGATCGCCCATTTACATAATTATTTGTTTAAACAGCAGCAACAACAAATATACTGTTTACAAAGATTGAATAGCAGCAATCAAGCAAGATTATTCAAATCTCTATTTTCCCCTTTACATTCAAATATTTTTCTTGTAGTCTTTGCATGTAGCTTACTACATCTAGATTATTTTTCCAGTTATTAATACAAAAACGTTGCTTTTAACTAAATAAACCTAATTTTAGATGTTTTAACATTTTCAAAAAGATAAATCATGCACTAAAATTAATAGAAATCATTAGATTTTTTAAAAATTGTTTAAAAACACAGAAACAGTGGGAATACTACTAAAGATATAACAGAACAATTCATGCAACAAACTGAACTTAGAATTAGCTTTTTTTTCCCTCTCTCTCTCTCTTTTTTTTGCACAAGAATAATTTTCTTAGATAATTATGAAGTTGATTAGGTACTTCAGGCTTATGTAAGGAAACTATATTAATGGTTACAAATTACATTCATTACAATGTTATATACTTTGTAACACCACTACATTAATCTATCTTGCCAGAGGCAGTTAGAGCCTGTTTAAGCCCACTTTAATTTGAGATCTCACCTCCTTTTCCATCCTTATAAGGAGAATTTATAATGTAATCCAGACTGTAGCTTACATTACATCCCAAGTCTTTTTCTGTCAGACATACCCTGAGATGTTTTCAATATGGCTTTCCCAGTGCCAAGTCATTAAGAATGGCAAATTGGATAAACCCCTCACCCTGGGGCTGTCTTTTATAGGGTTTAGATTCAGCTAAAATTCTGATAAGGAGGAGATGTTCACAGATGTTTTTCAACAGAAGTGCAACCTTAGATATTAATAAGTTTATATTGATAAATAGGGATTCACAATCTGAGAATGAAACAAGATAGTGGTATAAAACTAATTTTGTAAGCATTATTTACTTTAATCAATAGTCAGTGAAAAATAATATTTGCTAATCTTTGCTTCCTGCCTAGAAATTGATTAAAAAGTTTGACACTAATCATATACGATTTCCTTAAAAAGATAACATTAATTTTGTAAGGTTAAAATCAATAGGCTTAGCAAATGGTAGGATAGATGAGAAAATAATAAAAAGATAATTCATTTTGATTTTTAAAACATTTGTAAACTATAGTCCAAATCCAGATGTGTTTAAGTACAAGAGTTATATAAATATTTAGACAACAGATATCTGAAATAGAATACAGCATTAAGTAAAAGATTTGTTAAAATAATTATTTAAATTATATTTTAATGACAAACTTGCAATATTAAAAACATGGATCCCTTTATACAGATCGTTTCTTTTTCGCATACATAGAACGTTCTACAAACAAAGAAAATAAACTTTGTTTAAAAAAAATCAATTTCAAAAACTAATAACTTTTATGTCAAGAAACAACTAGTTAAAGTTCAATATAATTTTGTTTGGCCATGGTAAAGTATCTTAAAAAGGACACACACACACACACACACACACAAAAACTTCTGGAGTGTACAAAAAACACAAATTTATAATAGATATAGCACAACACTAAACTTGAGATGAAATCCTTGTATAATTATCTACACACCATTTTAGGGTTCATGTAATGTTTCAACTGTAACGGTGGTAAAAATATATAGTATACACAGCTTTTGAAGAAAAGGAAGAATCAATACAGTTGTAAAAGTAGCAGGGTGTACAGAGTCTACTGAAGAATGGAGTTTCTACAATTATAAGTTAAATCACTAAGCAAATTCTTAAACCCTATTGTTTGACTTAGCTAAGAAAAATTTTGATTTAACCAAGTTAAAAACCCACCAAAAATACCTGTCATCTGTGAATGAAATTGTAATTTTTTTCAATAGCATTGGTGTTCTTCCATTGCTGGAAAAAACGATACATCTGACCTGGGTGGAGGATCTTCTTCAAGAGACTGTACATTAATCCACATGATTCACCTACAGTACTAGCAAAACCACTGCCTCCACATATTCAATGTGCAGAATCACTTTGATATGTACTCACCAACACACAGAAACCTTGACAGGTTGGCCAGGAAGCTATGATACTAGTAGATTCTTTAAATGGGAATCAAACTGCATAAATTATGGTGAAAACTGAGAAAGTCTAAAAAAAGTTATTATAATCTATTATGTATGCAGCAGTGACAGGGATTGGTGATTATGTGGACAACTAATTAGGCAGAGGCAGAGAAATGTTCCAATGATTTTCTTAATAACTGACTGCTACATGACTAGTAAATTAAGCATGTGCACTTGTAGATAAAACCTTCAGCCATGGGAAAATGGCCCATTCAGAAGATATTGGCAGTGACAGACAGATACTGATAAACTGCAAAGTTTTGTTAAAGAACTAAAAGGCATAGCACATTTTAAGAGCCTCCCCACTCCTGGAAATGGTTGGAGTATACAACCGAAGCATGTTAAAATAATTTAGATTTCAAATTTCCATTTTTCCTCTTACTATGTGAGTGAGTTCATAACATAGTGACAAGTTGAACAGGAGTTTAGTTAGTTAGTTACCTGAATCATGTAATAATTTCACACGTGTGTGTGTGTGTGTTTGTGTGTTTTTCTAAGACCCAGAAGTCTAAACAAACATGATTTTCAGAGATTATGGTATGCAATCAGAAATACTTCACACACAAAATAGTTTTTCCCAAGTTAAGAAAGTAGTATTACTTGAAAAATAATTATTTAGAAAGAGATACGTGTAGTAGATCAATACTAATTATCTTAGTTATTTACATATTGCAACTATTTTAATAATGTACACAAACTAGGAATTTATAAATCAAAAAGTAACATTAGAATCATTTCAACTTTTACTGTTTCTAAATAAAAAAAAAACTAAGTAAATTTCTGAAAATGTATCCTTATCTTTTTGATATTTTTTCTCTCTTATTGTTGAACTGCTTCAAACACACAGCTTAATGCTAAGCAACAGATGTATTAAATATCACAGATAAGAAGACATCATCAAACAATACACAATCCCCATGTAAACAAACAAACTCAAGAACATTACACTGCAAAACCAGTGCTCACAACTTTAATTTAAAAGTTTTAAAAAGGAATGTAGTAGTGCAGGGTTAAAATTTCCGGGGCTGCCAGTTCAATTCTTACCCAAAACATATGGTGAATGAAAATGATATTCAACCAGCTCAGAGTAATTGGTCTTTTGACAAAGCTGGTTCCTGAAATGTTTTTACATGCCTGTAAAATGTGTCCCCTGGTAGTTTCAGCTTTCATGTATAACAAAATGCAATAAAGGATAAATGTTGTAAATAGCACCATTTATAGAAGCTGATTATCATTGTTTAGTGCAGGATAAAAATTTATGCAAATAAATATTCAACTAGACTTCAACAATTGTTTAAATGTGAATGACTAAAAAACGATACATACATCAGGTATAGTTTGGATAACTAAATTTATATAAATAATTTCTATTGTGTATGAGCAATGATACAACTGAGTTTAGAATGATAACCCAAGAGGGTAGGTAATATCTCTTGAGTGCAATATTGCAGCTACCAAGCCAACAGTTCACACATGAGAAGTTCAGAGCAACTAAAAGTGCAATTGATAAACCTAGAAAATGCACAAAAATTTTAAAATAGAAGAAAAACTGCTACTTTGGTTGCCAGAGACTGAAGAAGAGTGAAGATGCTATTATCTGTCCTCAAACAGAAAGAAATAGTTGCATGTTAATGGATTATATGGAAGAGCATCCAGTAATAAGTCATTCATCAGTAAGAATAAAACAAACAAACAAAAAAAGATTGCAAAATAGGTTGTGAAGAAGCTCCGAAAGTTTTTGGATCAAGTTTTTATGGAGTGATGAAAGTAAGAAAGAACTTTCTCTATTTATCAGATGGTAAAATGTTGGCCTGGAACCAGACTGGAGGGGAGGAGGGAGAGAGTGTGCGTGTATGTTACTCAAAGATTCTGTTCTTAGGTTGCATAACCTCAAAGAGACATTGTTCAGTAAGGACATACTGGAAATAGAAATGTCATCATCAGCAAAGAAGCTGTTGGAATGAAACTATATTTTCCAGCAAGACAATGATCCATACCATGTACACTTCAAACGGTGTGAAAGAACTTTTCACAAAAGGATGAAGATGCTAGAATTGTTTGCACAGTCTCCAGAGCTTAATCCAATTAAATGGCTGTGGAAAGATATAAAGCAATGACTTAAACCAGAAAAAAACTGTCATTAGCAAGGAATGGTAGTCATCTTCTACTGGATTTTGCAAAAAGCTTAGTTTCTTCCACACACTATTATATTTGAATGTTGTTATTATTAATGTTAAGGAAAGTCATAGTAAATATTAATTCTGTGAAAGTGCAATTTTCTGAACATAAATATCAATATTCTGCAAGTTAAAACAAATGACTGAATAATTACGCGGCAACAATTTTTTACAATGCAATAAACAATACATAATTCACATATGAAAGTAGAGATAGTCAAAACACTTTCATAATGCATCTGTTACACATGAAAACATCAGGTGACACACTTTACAACCAGATAAACACATTTTAGCAACTGGCTTTGTCAAAAGACTCATTACTCTGAAGTGGTTGAATACTTTTTATTCACTATAATAGCACAAAAAATTATATGATGCTAAAAGCAAATCATTGACCAGAATCAAACAAGGAACTGAATCAAATTTTAATAAAACCTTTCTTTTAGAAAATCAGATGTTATGAAACACGCACTCCAACCAAACTATTTGAAGACGGTCTGGACTAGCAATCAATTTCTTTTCTAGTTATTTCAAAATTTATACATGGCATACTTTATGACAAGCTTGTCCAAGCAAGCAAATAGAGTAACCAACAAAAAATGTACACACACTGAAAATATGCTAAAATCAATCAATCTTTGTTAGTTTAAAAAGATAACTATTAATCATAAATTACAATTTTACAACCCTAATCATGCAATCTTTACCACTTAATTTGAAATTATTTCTTATAAATAAATTTAATAAATAAAATAAAACTTTTCCAAACTGCTTTTACAAATTTATTTAGAATTTGGAGACTTACATATAGCAATGAATTATCTTTTCCCTGTAGAATTGCTAAGTAATAGATTTTTTTAAAAATTTTAGTTAAAGTCTTTCATACACTGAAGATTGGAAATAAGAAATACTAATAACATTTGAAAAATAGCACTGCAGCTGTTACGTTCATAAAAAAACATGAACTGTACTACAGTTATTTTCCTATGAATAACTAGTAAAGATAATATTCTGTTTAGATAGTGGAAACCCTAGGGTTAAACAACAAAAGTATGCACCTGAGCAGCCACCGCCAGTATTCCATGGAGAGTTTTTAAATAATAGAATATTGAAAATAGGATTTGGTGAAAGTGATCTCTAAGGGGGGGAGGAAAGGGTTAACTTTGTCAAGAATGATTTTTGGATTAACTAAATTTATGCATCGCCAAAAGTTTTTTTTTTTTTTTTTTTCCTGCTTCATGTCTGGTCATCGAGCCAAAATAATTTGTCATACAATGTTTTGTTTTTTTTTTTCCTCTAGTTCTTTATTTGGCGCATCAGAATATCATACGAACCGTAGTTTTAAGAGACCAGAGCCATATTTGTGTCACTATGTTAGTTTGGGGTGTGCTCCTATCTCCAACTTCCAACCCACAATGGATGCAGATGTTGAAGTAGCTCCATCTACCATAGTTTAAATTCCTTGTTACTGAAGTACTAAAAACAAAAAAGATTACCACATGTTTTATTTGGAAATGTGTATTCCATTATGATACACGTGTAGTAAATAAACGTTTTTTTAAAAAAAGGAATGTAAAATGTAATCTTACCTCCTTCTGTTGGATCAAGCCGTCTTGCTCTCCTACCATGTTTTGAATTATTGTGTACAAACATGTTATCAGAAAGTGCTAATAGCGCACCGTCTACAGAAACTATCGTTGAAACCGCTACCTGCATAAAGAAGAGGAGAAGAAAAAACAAGAAATAGTGTTAAAAAAACAAAACAAAAACAAACTAGAAATAAAGGACGGTTCTGACGATATTTATGTGATAAAAATCTTAGGCACACATTTCAAGAGATCCCCCCTAATTGGTCACGAAGTGAGTTTTACGAGCTTTCGCTCTACCCACTCTTTTCCAAATATTGGCTCATCTTCCAAAGACACTCCATCATAATTTGTTTAGCAAAAATCACTTCCTCAAGGAGTGATCTCGAGACAATAAATTTCTCCTGAGTGAGATATAAGTATCAGGCGAGCCAAACACACACACACACACACACACATGACTTCACACTCATCTTCCATAAATTATGTCATGTCCACAAGCTTGAAATTTTAGACATAATAAAAAATGAGCAATAAAGCGAGCCACAGCTATTTGATATTACCAGTGAAAGGAGATCTACTGGTCCACTCCACCCTGCCTGTCACACCAGTTTCCCTACAGGTTTTTTTTAAAAAAAGGGGGAAAAGACACCTACATCTGGCTGTCAGCCCTGTTTTATATTCAGTTACTAACCAAACGAAGAAAACCAATCACACAGAGAGAGAGAGACGGCGCAGATTTGCTCCGAATACATAAATCTTCGAGGGAGGGGAGGAAACATCAGCAATAAATCAAAAGATTTTAATCAAAACTGAATCAGACTTAATGCTCACACAGATATAGGTAGATACTTTTATTAGCATCTCCCAACACCCATAGCTCTTTCTGGATCCGGTTCGGCTGCAGCACATAAAAACTTCTTCGTGCTCTCCTAGTAGACCACAGAACACACGCATCCCGTCGTCTGTATCGGCGAGAGAGGTAACAAACGGAACGTGTGTGGAAAGGGATTTGGAAGGGGTGTTAGTTTAATTTCTGCAGACGTGGATGTAAGCCCACTACCGATATAGATACAACTACCGCTGGGGGTCAATCCTGATTATAATCCCCGGTCTGTCGGTGGCGGGGAAATCCAGAAAAGGGGCGGGGGGGGGGAGAAGCTTCGGTTCGCTGTCACCTGCGTCGTGCCTACCGTGGGGAACAGATTGACAAAGGAATTCTCTAGGAGTCAGTGCTCGCACACACACACACACATTATTATAATTATTTATATAAATAAAAGCCGCTAATATAATTTTTATGGAAAAGAAACCGGGGGGGGGGCTGCGTTCGCGTTTAACGGATTCCTGATTCTCTGAAAATCTGGGAGTTTTCTCCTCCTCTTTTTTTTTTTGAATTTTAAGAACCCCCCGGGGGGGGGGAGGAGTGAGTGTGTGTGGGTGGTGGGTGGAGACATAACACAGAGAAAATAGTGTCTCTTCTAATTAATGCGTTCCTTTAACTCACCAAATAAACGCAACCTGCGTGGCGGCAAACTGCCCCCTACAGTGCGGACTCGCAGACGACATTTGCTTCCATTTTTTTTTAAATAAGACGGCGATGACGTCATTTCCCGGGCTAGGCCTGTCTCCGGGTGGCGTACTTTTCGAACTGTAATATACGTTAGAACCCGCGAAAAGCCACCTTAATATTGCACTCAGCATTTTTACAGCCCTTCTCAATGAAATTCTTCGGTTGGAATTTCACCGATGGCGACCCGACCATTTCTCCACTTAGTACGAAGATGGATCACACTGTTGGCGATTGGGAATAATCTACGTAACGAACTCACTGCTGATAACCGTCAAAGTAGATTTGTCTGCTGTCCCGTTTTCTTTGCTAAAGTAATGGGACATTGTATTTATCACAGTTATATTTTATGCTGTAGTTAAAGTGATATATAGTAATATTCACCACAAAATGAACATTTAATAATCTGACGTATTTTTACGTTATATGAATCCCGCCATTGGAGTGTAATTATGGCTAAGCATTCAGTATCGCTGCAGTTACAGCCATTGTTTCTACCATTAAAGGGCGTGGGTAAAATCAGTGTTTCTAAGTCAATGAGGATCAAGAGAGGGAGGGGGCTCCCTATATATATATATATATATATTCCCCTCCAGTCCAAATCCAGAGAAAATTGCTGGGTGTACAGAAATTAATGTAGTTGTAAATAAATCAAAATCCCAAATCAATAATAAGTTTCAATCAAAATCAACGAAGCACAGATAAAAACTTTAAATTGTACTACTTCTTCTTCTTCCTCCTCCTCCTCTCCCACCAATGAATTCCTGGCATCCGTCTCTTCTTGGTGTACACAAGAAATATTCCGTGTACACAATTTACGCGCCTGAACTAATAATATAATACAGTGAGAAACGGTAAACCAAATAGAGCAGCCATTGAGAAAAGAAAAATGTTGCTTAAGAATCTTTTCTTTTGTCTTTATGGAATGAAAGATCGCCAAAGAAAATTTCAAGAGAGAAAGATGTTACTACTACTCTCATCGTCTCCGATGGCGTCTTTCACTGCCGTTTAAGCAATAAGATCCGCATGCGCATGCGCCGCCGTGACGTCATGAGTGCCCCGCCCCAAAACTTGTAACGATAACAAACAGCCGTTAAACGTTAATGTGTTTTGTTTTGTTCTGTTCATTCTTAAGTCATCGAATAAACAAAGCAAATTAATAAATAAATGTTTAGTAAACGTGAAAACTGTACAAACAAAACAGATGGGTTACTTCGGAATTGTAATACTGACACTAGCCAAAAACAATATCCAGGTACACCGATTAACTCTATAAACACGGTTACAAGGCGATAAGGGAAATAACAAAGAGTTGGGTTAGCGGGGTGGATGGTGGGTGGGGTTGTCAGGTCAGAGAAAAAACTCCCGCATTACTGGTGTGGACACCTGTGAATCTGGAAAACGTGGGATTAAATTATATGTCTGTATGAGCCAGATTAGGAATATTGTTTTTAGGAGAATGATAAAATAAATACACCAAGGCCCCCACAGTTTTAACGTGTATTACTATATTTATGATTCGGTTTTAATCGCGAAATTACCAAATGCACATAAGAAATAATTGATTAAACATTCTGGTATCGAGACTTCATTCTCTTGTCATCTATTTCCTTTTTTTTACAAAAAAAAAATGTTTGTTTTTTTTTTTTTTTCAAGCAGGATCAGAAAAGTTTGTGAAGTCAGGCTTGTGCAGCCATACGGCGGGCGCTATGCACAACTATGACACACAATGAATTGTTTGCTGTCTTCTCGTGTGCCATCCATCACCTATACGTTAAAGATCAATGAAAGTTTTGAATTTATTGAAATTTCCTTGAAGCCAGTAATATAGGTAAGTTAATACAAAAAAAATGCTTTTATATATATATTTTTAGTTAAGGATTTATCTTCGATTTCATTATGAATACTTATTATTTCTAGAATCTTAATTAGGATCGAACAATGAACGCACAATATTTGTCGAGAGAGAAAGCAAAAAGGGGGTCGGGGTCATATTTAAAAGACTAATGAAAAATAACCTGTACTTGGTTCCTTGCCTACCGCCAGGCGTCAAAAATTCATGCGCACCAAAATAACAAAGGAAGTGAAGGCGAAATATCCAACATATGTCGATCATTAATTGATTGAAGAAAAAAACGTTGAAATGAAACAAAATGAAATCGAATCAGTAGTCAACGCGACAAACATTCAGATGGTAAAAGAAAGTAAATTAATTCACGTCTCCCTTCCTATTTCTAGTGCTGGGCGATAGTTTAGAGATGCTTTTCTTTTGCTTTGCTTTCCAACTGTTTGGCGTTAAGAGGCGTCACACCTTTAAGAGCCCCTACCTACACCAAGAGGCGCTGAGCGAATCTTTTTACCAATCCTACGCACACAAGTGGCATCACGGCGGCTTCTGACCCTCGCGCGTTGGCAACTCATCATTACTTACGAGATGAGGTCAGGGAACAATCCGACTGACTAAGAAGCGGACGCTCTTTCGCCGCGCCATGATTACGAGACCATCGTTGTAGTCTAATGGATAATAAAGTGATAAAACAAACTGCGTCTGTGGAAGGAAGGCGAGCCTCCTTATTGAGTAGCAGTCATTCAGCCAAGTGGAAAATGAAGTGTTTTGAGAGTTACTGAGGACCGAGACGGTAAGCCCGCGCGCGGTTCAATTATCGGAGGGCAAGTATCGGCGAGGTTAAATGAGAGACTCATAATTGAAACCGGAGAAGTTCCGAGGAAGGCAGACATTTAGGGAGATTTTCGCGTTATGGATTTTTCAAACTTTAGCCACAAGGTCTCCCCCCCTCCCTCTCTCTCTCTCTCCCTCTCCTCCCCATTTTTAACAGATAAATGCTCTGCATGGGGTTGGAAGATCTTTCTAATCCCATGCTCTGTAGTTCGATCGATCAGGGACCGTGAGTAGAAGAAGCCTGGGGAGGGGAGGAGGAAGAGGGGAGGTTTCCCCCTACGGCGATTGAAATTCTCTCTCTCTCTCTCTGTCTGTCTGTACTGACGTCATATCTCTCTCTGTACTGACGTCATCTCTCTGTACTGACGTCATCTCTCTCTGTACTGACGTCATATCTCTTTCTGTCTGTCTGTCTGTACTGATGTCATCTCTCTCTCTGTACTGACGTAATATCTCTTTCTCTGTCTGTCTGTCTGTCTGTACTGACGTCATCTCTGTACTGACGTCATATCTCTCTCCCCCATCTCTCTCTGTACTGACGTCATATCTCTTTCTCTGTCTGTCTGTCTGTCTGTACTGACGTCATATCTCTCTCTGTACTGACGTCATATCTCTTTTCTCTGTCTGTCTGTCTGTACTGACGTCATCTCTCTCTCTCTACTCTCGTCTCTCTCTCTCTCCTCTCTCTCTCTCTCTCTCTCTCTCTCTCTCTCTCTCTCTCTCTCTCTCCTCTCTCTCTCTCTCTCTCTCTCTCTCTCTCTCTCGTCTCTCTCTCTGTACCCCATAATGTAAGTTTTGCTGTCTCTTCTCTCTGTCTCTGTCTCGATCGTAAAGCCGACTTAGTTATCACTAACAAACCTCGCTTACATTTGCACGGTTCGTGCCACTTCAGGAGAAGAAAGCAAATCGCAGCTAAGTGATGTTTAGGAGTGGATGATCGCTCCTGTTGTTTCTGTCTCCTTACCCACGTTAAACCGTTGTTCAGTGTTTCCTCTCTCAAAATCGAGCTACAACCTTTTCTAATTATTATTTGTTTGAAACTGAATTAGATAAAAAAAATATATTAATTTTAAATTTACAGATATTTTTAATGGCGAGGCCATGTTGAATAGTTTTTACTTTAATGTAATTAATATTTTCTGCTTTTTCATAGAGCATTTAATAAGACTTTAAAAGTGAAAGAACTTACTTTGTTTTTTTATAACGAGCATAAATATTTCCTTTTTATTTAAGGAAACTAAATTCAACTAAAAGTTTTATTAGATATGTGACTGAAAAAAGAAAGAGAATCTTTGAATAAGTTCTGACACCGCGCGGTCATTTTCTCTGTTTATCGATAATTTCCTATTTGCATCCATGCAGAAGATGACTGTACACGTTAGAATATGGTGTGCGACCTTCATTGGCCCACTTTACCTGCTGCTAAATTCCGATACAGTTCAACATCGAACTGGTTAGTAAACACGTTCTCTCTAATTGGATAAAACAACTCATAGAGCAAGAGTATACAACAATAGACCTGGACAGCCGCTCACGAGCTACGTTTAAGTTGACAGAAAATCTCTAAAGTTAGACGGCGGGCTAAGAGAAAGACTGGTACAGTACAGTACTGTCGTTACCTAACTATTGGTCAACAAAGCTATTCTTGTACAAGTGGTTTGAGCATAAAACCCGCAGTGTATCGGGCGGGCACCTGCACTTGTGACTGAGATGATGCTGTATTAACTGACCCGGTTCCGCTCGGGTGCGATTCTCGTTTGTGCCGTCGATACGGTCGGCTGCGAATTGTACACAACTCGTCCGATGTGAGACGACTGTTCGCTTTGGTCGGCTATAAGCGAATCGAAAAGGGTAGACTTGGAGTTGAGAGGGGGGGGCGAAAGATGCAAAAACTAACTATCCGTCAATGGCTGTCCCTATGTCTATATACAGAC
This sequence comes from Nautilus pompilius, assembly GCA_018389105.1. NCBI lineage: Eukaryota > Metazoa > Mollusca > Cephalopoda > Nautilida > Nautilidae > Nautilus > Nautilus pompilius. The sequence goes on from JACATO010001895.1 coordinate 2,025,523, forward strand.
TGCCGCCATTATACTTCTGAACAAAATGGCCGCTGGGAGTTTTGCCCACAGACTGGCAAAAAGTAAACCACCGCCTGTGGTATTTAGGTCGCTCAGATTCTAACCCGCGACGGAACCGCAACTAATTTGAGTAAATAAAATAAAGGAGACGGTTTCGGCACCGAGAAAAGGAAGGGGCCGGGGTTTCTGTGGTGAGGAGGGATGGGGGGGGGAGGGGTAAAAACTGGTTGGATGGTGGATAGCTCAAATCTCAGACCCCATAACAGAATCTGAACGGACTCGAGTGCAGACTTCAGTGTCTGGTTTTATTGTATTTACTTTCTCCAAGTCGACGGAACTTAAAAATATCATCTGAAGCCATCATCCCTGTTACGGTGTGGCGGGAAGCGCTCCGCTTCGTCTGGCACTTCCCCGAATGAAGCGTATACATGACATTTAAATGTGGGTCTGGGGCGGCGGCTCTTAGCGGACTGGTGACCGTACGGCGGAGGGAGACTAATCCCTTCCACATCTGGACAGCGGCTTATATTTAGCCTGGGACCCCTTCTCCCGTCACTCTTACTGATACTTCACGAACGCTGCCGCTGTTCCTACTCCCTGAAATCGGAACTCGAAAAGTTTCCCCCTTTTTTAAAAAAAAAAACACAAAAAACAAACAAACCCTGCTGATCAGAAAGTGGCAAGAATTATTACAAGGCGGGGTCAGGGGTCCATCTGTGGCAGTGATACGCGCGGGATGAGAAGGGGGGGGGGCGCTCGCTCCCCGGAAACACGAGAATGGCAGAGGAAATAACAACAAAAGCTGAGGGAGACAGAAAATTAAAGAGCGAATGCACGCGCACCGCGCACGAGCGTGTTCGAGGTAAGAACTGAGACAGGGCTGCGTCGTTCGTTTGTCTGCTTATTATTGGTACATGCGCGCCAGCCGGCCCGAAGGTCGGTAAACCCTCTCGGGCGCCCTGTGGGCTCGGGCGTGTTACGAGTCACGTGACCCGCATAAGTTGTGAGAATTGCGCGTCAGTGTCCGTCAACATTGGCGGTTGATGGATCCGTGTGACGGCCTCGTCCGCCAACGCGCACCCGCCACAAGCCTACACCGCCATGCGCCTGGCGGGGTCTGGGATGAAAATGGTTTCAGGCAAATACCGATGGCCGGCTGAAGTACGGCCAATACCAGGTCCTGGGAGATGTGGCGACCGGCCATACAGAGCGCCGCCGTTTGGAGCAGAGACCTCTATGGCACAGCAACGGGTCGCGGAAACCTTAATCCACACGTCCACGCGTCGTTTTAACCATTTCCTGGCAGCTAGTTTGCCGTTTCTGCTTTACATTCTTTCATAATTCCTGAAGTTTAGCCAACTGAAGCGTTTTACCAAGGACATACGAGGGCTGTTATATCCATGGCCGCCAAAACGTTACTGGACAGTAATAATCCACGTGACCAGCTGATGACGTCATGAATTATGGAAACGAAGCTTCAAATCATTTTAGGGGGCGATTTCCTTGTTTTATTTTTTAAATATGAACATAAGAGCGGTAATGTGTGACACAACACACACACACAACACAACACATACATACACACACACACACACACCACACAACACTACACATACACAACTTACAACAAACATACACAACACAGCACCACACACACAAACAACATACACACAACACGCATCACAACACTACACATACACAACACACAACATACAACACACACAACACACAATACACACACAACACACACATACAACACTACACATACACAAGATACAACACACATACACAGCACACACACAAACAAACATACAGCACTACACAGCACACATACAACACTACACATACACAACATACAACACACATACACAGCACACACACACAAACAAACATACACAGCACACACACACACAAACAAACATACAGCACTACACAGCACACATACAACACTACACATACACAACATACAACACACATACACAGCACACACACACAAACAAACATGCACACAACACACATACACACAACACACACATACAACACTACACATACACAACACACATACACAGCACACACACAAACAAACATACAGCACTACACAGCACACATACAACACTACACATACACAACATACAACACACATACACAGCACACACACAAACAAACATACACACAACACACATACAAAACACACATACACACAACACACACATACAACACTACACATACACAACACACATACACAGCACACACACACACACAAACAAACATACAGCACTACACAGCACACATACAACACACACACACATACAGCACTACACATACACATACTTATAAGCACACAAAAGAAAAACATTCACTAGGCAACGAAAGATGAAAGACGGACAAAGAAAAAATGGAAAAGGAAATGGATGTTTTTAGAATGCAAAGAATTTGCAGGACTGTGTGATTACCAATGTCATTAAGATGTTTATGCTTGATTCATTTGAGGCGCTGGGGAGAGTTGATAAAAGAAGAAGTAGAAGAAGAATTGCCGCTCGTTTTTCTGCAAATGGAAAAAATCCAAGCAGGGATTTGGTTAATAAACAGAAAGCTGCCAATATTAATGCGAATTTTCTCAGTGATCCTAAAATTACAAAAAAGAAAGAGACGGGAAAGTTTGTGATGGTGAATATAGAGGAGGACCAGGGGAATTTAATAAAACATGACAATTAATATCTAGAAATGATTTAATTAAATCTGGCAATTACTTAATTAAAGGAATGCGTAAAACTACAGAAAGGAAATATGATCCTATTAGTAAGCTGTTATGGGAATTAATTGACTTCTCTAATGCATTAGATTTATTTATTCCCCCTCTAAACATTTAGAGAAGCCATTGATCATATTCTTTTATCTCGTTTACCTAATTTGTCTGAATGTATACGTTTTTCTTCAATGATTTTTGCGATAAGTTGGAATTTATGACTCCGACGCTTTCCATTTCTTATTGACGACGTACAAAGTTAAACAAGTAAACAGTTAGTTAGTTGTAACAACATTCTTTTCACTTGTTCAGGTTGCATCGTGTGCCATTCCTCTCCCAAAAAGTGGGGGGACAACAACAAATCACTCAAAACGTTTTAAATTTAAATTTCAGTCTTTACAATTTTTTTTTCTTTTTTGGAGATTCACCTGTATAAGAGCGAACTCACAGACTGATAGATTCTCTCTTCCAAAGCCATTTTTGACTTTCGCTTTAATGTTAAATCGCATTCAACATGTTAAGCACGCTAACAACAACAACACAACAACAACAATAATAATAATAATAATAATAATAATATAATAATAATAATAATAATAATAATAATATAATAATAATAATAATAATAATGGGATTAATTTTACTGTGTATTATAATTCACTACATCTGCCGCAAATCGATAAAGCTGGGGAAGCAATAAATTTGAAGAAAACATTATTGCTATATTAAAATATTTTTCCTGCGTGTTCACTAAGGAACATTTAGAAAACTCGTCCAATGGTTTTAATATTTCAAACGCTACCCGTGCTTCCAGAAACAGTTTTCCATTACCTGGATTTCACACAGCGGTTTTCCAGTTCGAATTGCGCAAGTAAATATGGTAGCCTTAGTTAAATTGGTCGGATTATACAAGCTGGTCGGATAAGGAAGATTGTCCTGCACCATCATTCTAAATCTTTTCCAAATTGGTGACTTGAGAAGACAGGATAACTGGTTTGGCCATCAAATTCCAATTACATGATCATCAATACCTCAATCACCTTACATTAATCAAGAATGCGCGATCGTGTTAGCCTCGTTTCGGAAACCAGTTGTTCTCCCAAACAACGTATGCACTTAGATTAACATATCTCGGCTTTATTCTGTTTCTGTTTAGGATTGTTGGTATTGTCCTAAATGTCCAAAACTATTCGTACTTTCATTTTCTTCTTTAGAGCCATCATAATCTGCATCGTTATTTAACTCGATTCTGAAGGTGATACCTACACAAAAGTTTGTTATCTGTTTTCCTTTCTTTATTCAATTAGAAACCTACTTTGTTTTTATTGTTATATTCACATTGCTGCTTGGTTCGTCGGCTTCTGTCCACTTGTTGTGTGTATAATATATAACAAATTATAATAATTCTTTGCAAAGACAGAATTAAAGCAGTAGTAGTCACGTTGAGATACCTGGCAGGTAAGTGAAGTGACTTACTACATGAAATGGAGGTATAGTGAAGAAATGTAAAATCGGTCAAAATGCTGATAAGAGAGGGATACCTTTGAAACAAGAAAACAAGGTTAATTCACTAAATTACCTCAAGTGAGGCAACAGTATACATTAACCCGACGCTAAAAGATATAAAAATTTTAAATAAAATAATTCAGTTAAGAAGATAAGAGGAAAACTCGCTGATTCATAGCCAAATAGAAAGAAAATGTGCGGACTGGTAACGAAATACTGTAGCAAGAAAACGTAAGTTGACATCATAATAAATCAAAATAGCAATTGTACTAAACTATTTCTATTGTGTCTGTCAAGAACTGAGTTAGATGTACTATAATTTACTAAAAAATAAATAATTTTATGTGGCGTCTTGGAGCACGTAAATGTTAATGCATGACAAAAACGATATTTTCCAAAGGTGTTACAGGTTTTACTATATTGTTGCATCTAATGCGTTTTGTTTGTTTGGTAATTGAACCCTGTCCAGAAAGGAAGGCTCTTGTTGTTCCTTTTTTTTGTGTGTGTGTTTTTAAAAGAGATTTTCAGCATCTTATGGAAGATCATTTGTGTCCGTAATTAGGCGTCTTCATCTGACATTGTGATATTTTCCTGTTGAGACCTTGGAACGACTTTCCTATTCTCACTAAGCGAAAAAAAGAGCGATATCAGCGTTTTAAAGAATGGACACAGCTGATGACAGACAGCCAGCCCATCTACAATGCTTTTCTATAGATTACTGAAAATGCAGCAGAATCCTTCGTTATGGATCGGCACTGTGGCTGACAAGTCCCAGATGAACATTCTTCGTCACTCGGCTTCAGTTTAAAATGAGTGATATGAATTCTTCTAACATTTCCACATTTTCTTTTGAATTTTTAAAAATTATAGCAAAAGTCTTGCGACTCCCGTGAAACATTATTTTATTCCGAAGCTTTAATATCTTGTAGACTTATGGCCGTTTATTTTCTTTATAAAATGTCGAGGGAATTATGTTGAAAAACAAAAGTGGTAAATAGATACCATCATTTTGGAGAAGTCTGACGGTTTTGAAAGCGTTTACAGTACAACAGATTTTCAAGAGTTAAACAGCAGAGACCGGTGGACCATGTCGGTACGACTGTAGTCAATGCCTGCTCAAGCCAACAGTACTCACGCACTGCGAGCTTGCGATTATAAACCACAAATTACCTGAAACGTTTGGAAAGGAATCCCTGGAGGTTACAAACCTACTAGATGTTTGTGTGCGCGCGTGTAAAGGTCAGGCAGAAAGATTAGCACCACTAGCCATACACCAGCAGTAGAATGAATAAGAAACGGATTTTATAAAATTGCAACAGTTTTAGACAAAAGATGAGTGTGTAACGAGAAGTAGCTCTTGCTTGCATCTAAAAATTATAAGATGGAGTAAATAAACTTCTAGCATATTTACTTATATCATAGTTCAACATTTACCAAGCTCAAAGAAGGCGTAATTTACTTTAATAAGACGATTCCTTTGATTTTGCATTCTGAAAAAAGTATCATACTGACACAAAGCTCCTGCCATCTTTCGACTATTTCATCTTTCAGAGAGGAAGTCAGTTAAGTAAAAGCCGATTTCTATAAATACATTTTGAAATTAGGGGAATTTCTTTAGATGCCAGAATTTGAAACATGGGGACAAATCACACAAGACCTAGTCCATGTAATCTCACTCACTTTTTATGCTTGGGTTTATGAAATGCAATAACTAAAAATTAAAATGGACAACACGGTACCTTTACCCCCATACCGTATAACGTAACTTATCAAAGTAAAGGTCTTTCTGTTTATCTGCATCTTCGGGTTTTTTAGAGTATAAAGTATATTAAAATAAATTCTCTGGTAACTACCTATTACTGGGTACAATTTACAATTTTAATAAAGATTAATTTTAAAAAAGGATAAAATACAAAGTTAATAGGTCTATGAAGTTTAAATACATCTAGGCTTTGAAATACAATACAAATAGCAAAATCACCATCATATGATGAGGTATGTTGTCTGCTCGAACATTCTGATACTAAAATCCTTTAAAGGGTTTTAATCAGCAAATAGCATTTAAATTCTCAAATACGGTAAATGAAGATAATATATCATAAACATGCTGCATATGTATATATTATTACTGTTTTAATACCTATTATTATTATTACAGTGTAAAACTTTCTGAACGAACGTTCGTGTTTCAGTATGTCTGAATTAGAAAAGGTTTCTTTAAGGAGAAACGAGGCTAACGTCCCACCCGGTCGCCTTCGGTCCCTCTACCTGGTGTTTTTCACCTGGCAAGACACGAAGATAGCCAATCGCCGTTCCCGGGGGGGGACGGACGCGAAAGCGGCTGCTGTCCGCATGCGCAGAATCTCATCGATTACCCCGGTTCACAGAGAGGAGGAACACGAAACCAGAGTCTACCTAGCCAGCCAGCTTTCTTTCCGCCGTTGCTCGAGCACACAGCCACCGACCGGGGTCCATCTCCAGTCATCCGGTTGGTATACTTGGCGGAATACTGCCTTCGTGTATAAGCCGCGCTCGTGTTTATCGTGCAGTAGCTTAGCGTAGACCATTTACTTCCCCCTTTGTGGGTCTTGTAGTTGGATCGCCGGCCCTATCTGCTGTACATCCTTCCGATTTTTTTTTATTTTAAAAGAAAAAAAAGGTTTTTCTGTAAGTTATTCAGTCTAGATTGTAAAAACCAGAGAAAAACCGATGGTGACCAAATTCCCAGCCCGTGCCTAATATTCAAATTCTCTATATCTTATTCAACAAGCTAAACTCGCTCTCATTCTATTTTTTTAAAATACATCTTAAAGGATTCTTTTGTGTCTTCTTCTGGGGTTTTTGAAATTAAAAAAAAAAGTAGTTTAAAATGAAATGTCAAAAATGATAATAAGCAAATAAATCCGAAATGATTTTAAAAGTTTGTTTGTTTTGTTGTTTTTTTTTAAATATCTCTCGACAGTATTGAATGGGTTAATGGTAATTAATATTTCTTCACTTTCAGAAAGGTTTCCGGAAAACCAGCGAAATGGGAAAACCCAACGTAAATGAATTGCTGAAAAATCTAGATATGTATACAAACAATTTAAATCCTCGCTAAATTAGTTTAAGAAAAACTTATTAATTTGCATCAAACAATAAAAAAAATGTCCAGAGATTTTCTCGTGAAGATTCTCGTTAAAGCAAAAATAAATCTTTTTAGATAATTCTTTAAAAAATACATCCAAATCAAAACATTTTTATTTTCTTTTATGGTCAAAGCTACAAATTCTTGTAGCGTTTTTAGTTTGCAAATCAATTCAAGACAATTAACGTAAAATTTAAAAGACGAAATTTAATCAGTTCTTTAATTACAGTGAATTGAAATTTTGCAATGATATACAGAACGGAGAAACTTTTATAATTTTATCTGTTTAATGAAATCGCAGGAGGACAGAGAGCATTTAATTGCGTCGAGGGCCGGGGCAAGACGAGTCGACACGGAGCGAAGGGTGTCCGTCAGATGAGACAGAAGCATTTACTTGGAAAGAGGAGCGGTTTCACTAAAGAAGAAAAGAAAAACTGTTTTGCCATTGCAAAGTTTGCTTGAACCATTATTCCAGGGACTCTGTACTGTCTGAGACTGGGGAGAGCTGTCCAAGAGCGAGAGAATGCTAGCGGTCAAAAGAACCCTATTCTCGTAAAAGGGGATGATAATAAGTTTACAACATATGAAAGAATTATGTTTACATAAAGAAGATGCGACATGCAACAGTTCATATAAAAAAAACATAAATTTCTTTAAAAAAAAGAACAATTCTGATTTAAAATTTAATCAATAAAATAAACAGAACGCCAGGCAGCCCTGACTCTTTTGACATTTACTCGTTATTAGAAGACTAAAATATCCATCGGAGCAACTTTCTAAAATTACAGCCTCCCTACCTCTTTTTATAGCTACTATCGTACGGCAACGAGGCAATAACAAGGCGTTTATCCTTTACATAAACTATTAAGAATAAGCTGCCGTCTTCTCCAGTTCGCTAAAGGTGCTTTGTGGATGATGCTAGCTGTGTACTCGTAGACTCGTCGTTGTCGCCTTTTAGGAAGTAAAAAGGGGGTGAAGTATAAGCTCTTATCTGTATAGATTATCTTTTTTTTTCTTCTGATTAATCGATGTTAATCTCTCATTTGTGGTCTCGAAATTCCTTAGTAGACAGATAAGAAGAACAACACCGTCTCTGCTCACTGGGGTTTTTTAAACACAAACCAAAAATGGGAGATTTCGATCTGGACACTGGACCTTTGTTTTAAAATTATAAGGTGGCATTTTACTTAATGAAACAAATCCTAGAACGATTCCGGTAACACAAACATGTCTCTCTACTGTTTGCCTCCATGGTAAACTTCGGCAAAGCACGGCCCGGGGTTGTCTTTTCTCTGAAGAACGCTCATAACTTCTGCGAGTTATTCACGCGAAGAAAATACAAAACAGGAAGCAAAAATGAGACCGAGAAGAGCTGTTGTGTGGGATGGGAGGAGGGAGGGGGGGGGGGGGTAATGGCTTTTCACCGAACCGTGACGACCATGATTTCTTTCTCCCATGCACAAGACAGCGGGGGGACTTGATCGTGACGCGGAGGCAGCAGTCCGGAACAAGTAGTCCCATCATTCTCGCCGCCGGGTTCCAGTTGAGCGCGTTAAATAATCAGCGTTTCTGATCGCGACCGACCCGTTTGATAAAGCCCGTGTTCGGCACGAGAATAATTGGACTGAGATGCCAGCAGAATGGCGACGCAACGTTTTGCAACGCCGTCTGTCAAAGCGATACGCTCAAACTTGATGTCGTCACGTGAGCGCGGAGGGGTCTCCGCGGAATGACACGGGGCGCTGGCAATGGCACAGCGGAGTTCATCTAAAAGCCATTACTCATCGTGTCGGGGTCTGGAATCCATCATCGCCTTCAGGGTGGCAATTTCTGTGCATATTGTAGCTTGCACTCTGCTATTAGAACCTGGCTTCAAATTAGGTTCCCCTAAACACCTTTTAATTTAACTGACGAGTTGACGGCTCGGCCCCGTAATGAATAACGAAGCGCGAGGCCGGTGGAAAATGTTTTACCAAAATGTTTAGTCGTCTGCTCTCGCTGTTTCGGGTTGTTTCCAACAGACCTGATTTATCCATTCACCGACCGTGCGGGCAGACGACGATCGGTGGTTCCCGGCTCCCGGACGAACCAAAATGGCTTCTTTCTTTTGCCACCTCGTGTCAACTGACTGAACCTTCCCCATCGGGTGGCATCTGTAAACTTTCCCCGGAAACAGGTCCAAATGTCGGAACTGCACGCCTGGTTATCCCGATAAGATCCTCCTTGTCGACTCTCCTCAATATACAATTAACTCGCAATAGTCGCTGGTGTGTATTATATCGCCCATTAACAGAAAGTATTCTGCAACATGGACATTTACTGTCTACAACAATGAACGAGCTGGGTTCGGTTCGGTTCGGCCTAAAGTTGTTATCCAAATATTTTAATTGCACCAAGAAAAGTCTTTTGCGGTGTAGCTGGGGTATATTTTCCTGGTTTGAAAAAATATCCTTTAGCATAAACACATTATTATTATTATTATTATTATTATTATTATTATTATTATTATTATTTATTATTATCGGAGCCGGAAAGGCAGAATGGAGAAGAACGAGCGGCTTTTCTAGAGCAGAGACAAAATAGAGATTCGGGACGGCGGGCGTCTGGTTGGCAGAATCGCGACTGTTTCTGAAAAGAAGCCCCTGACACAAGACGAGGGAGCGGACTTGGTTTGCTGACGACGAAAGTAGAAACGTCAAAGCTAGGGATTCGTCAGGGCTTCACCTTAGGCCCACAGGTACAGGGTTAGAATTCTGCTGATACTGACGTGAGTACTACGCTCCACGGTGTATCTTCGGCACAACTTTCTTGGGCGGGGGGTGGTTTTTTTTAAAAAAAAGAAAAAACTCCCTAAATACCTGGCAGTTTGTGGTGCGGTGCACGTTGGAAGTCATTCTGGGAGGGAGGTGACTATTAGTTAATCCGTACTATCCAAAGGTTTACCTGGTTGTCGTCGCTTTAACTGATGAAATGGCTGTTCTGTTGGTGCCATTTGTTCTGTGAAGTCGTAGTTAAAAAGTCAGGCCAGCTCGCACTGTCCGCCCTACAGGTGCAAAACGCTAATTCCCGTTTTTAATTCCTAATCTCCCTTTTATGTTTTTTTTTTTTACCTTTGCCAAAAATTCCATATATTTTATTTATTAATATTAACGGCGGAATGATCTGTTTTCGCTTTCATCCAACAGCATAAACTGGATTTACCAGCTCGGTACCAGAAGCAAATGTGATTCTCTTCTGGAAAGCGGCCGAGTTCCGCTGCGAAATGGTTTGTATGGTGCCATCGTTTCTCTTTTTTTGTGCCCAGAGTAGCAGTCGCCTCACTACAGCCATTGACAGGCTGTCCTCTGGAGCGATCTACGTATGAGAATCGTTACTTGTGCTTATCGGATCTGTACTGACACTCCATCTGGTGTCAGCACGATTCCAGGAACAAGCCGGTGTGGACGGGTGCCAGTTCTCCATCCCTCTCTAGTTCGGGTTTCATTAGAGAGAGAGAGAAAAAAGAAAGAAAGAACATCTCTTTAAAAAAGATGTTTCGTTAACATGAACTGTTTTTCTCTGGTTATTTCTGTTCTGAATCGCTTTAATATTGTGTTCCGCCCATCATGCGCGGTATTCCTCCATCACAAATAGTTGAAGGCATCCAAGCCGAGCGCTGTATCCATGGGCTGTCTTGTCTGTCTGTCTGTCTGTCGTGTTACTAATGCAACCGAAGGTGGACAAATCTGACAAACTACGACGGCGGGAGAAGGAAGTTTTAACGTGTAAAAACGGGAAATATAAATAACGATGGCAATAAGAATTCAGCGACTTACCTGAAATCTTCTCATATCTCTGGGATTCCCAGCGTTTTTCAAACAATTTTGGTTGCATTTCATAAAAAATTTTAAGAAGAACCTACAAAAAAAAGAAAATGAGAGGGGGAGAGAAGAGAGAGAGAGAAAGAGAAGAAAGAATATTAATTTATCATTTCTAATACAGCCAGCCAAGATCAAGTTTTATTCTAACGCATTTTTCAAATTGTATTTCGTAACCACACCTGACTGACCAGACTGCTGGAGTTATTTTAGACTGGTCTACCACGAGCAACACTAACTAGGAGACGTCGTAGTTCGATTCCATGCGAGAGAGAGAGAGAGAGAGAGACAGTGAACTGGACAGGACAAAAGCACACATACAGCAACACACTTTCTTAATTTCTCGTGCTATACTTCTCTTCATTTTGTTCGTTTAATCTCTGAGCCTGTAGAAATGAACAAAATTAATTGACGGATATTTTAAAAATTAAAAACTTGGCTAATCAAGATATACGTTAAATAATTTAATAGCTAATGCTAGCGATTGTATCAATGCAGTGAATAATGGATCAGTCTTCAAAGTCGTGTTTTTTGTTCCGAGCTCCGATATAATTTGTATGAGATTAATAAATGTCGTGTACGGTTTGAAAAGCCGAGCCGGTAAATTTGAATTTGAAATTAGGCCGTACATCGTAGGTCATCTATCAATTTATAATCTTTGACGTTGGTGAATATTTGGTCATCTTTAAGCATTAAAAATACACAAATTAAAGTAATTAAATTTATTTTCCTCTTTTTCCCTGTGTGAAGAATACAGATTAAGTCGGTGTCTGAAAACTGAGAATTAGCTTTGACTTCAGCAAACCAACTGAAGTAATAGTAACAGCATTATGTTTTGAAACAGGCATTTCTTCAATTCAAATATCTTTCACCATGCGGTAATCTTACAAAAAATAAACAAGTATATAAATAATCTATTTTATGCTCACGGTTATTAAATTTAAAGAAACTTCCGTTTATCTAATACTGCAAAAACAAAAATAAAAATTCTTTAAATTTAAAAATAAATTTGAAAATTAGTTTCCAAGAAACCAAACACAGAGCAACAAAATAGGCTATTATTTGTCAGTTTATTTCAAATTTAGGGAAAGGGGGATTCACAACATTTATGGTGATAAAATACAATGTATTTGAGTTTATGGTGGTGGTTTGCTTCCTGTTCCGGTAAGGGAGATAATTAAAAGAGGAGAAGGGGAAAAAAAAGTAACAAATTGTAATTTCCAAAGTTTTATAGTAAAACTAGACATCTTTGTGAAGTAAGATAGCATTATAAACAGTGCCGTCGTACATATAGTTTATTTACTTCGTGTTCCACTGGCCAGTAGATTCTAACGATGGTGATTTGAATAAACAAACTAGGTGATAACATGCACAGACAGTCGGCACGGATGTAGCCAGTCACATATCGAGTTACCGTTTGTAATAAACATGCGCGGTGAACTGTAGTCGAGGAGAGTTGGCGCTGAAAGACAAACAAAAACACATCTACTTGGGTTTCCAGTTTGAGAAGAATAAATAAGGACTCGTCTACTTGGAAAATACAAGTTCTTCGTATAAACTCCTCCACTTGGAAAGTATATAAGAAATTTTCTTCTGTATCACTTTTTTTCTTCTTCCAGAGTTGCTTCAAAAAGTTTGAAGTTAAGGCAAATTATAATGATTTTTTTAGATTCTTTACAGTATTGTAAATCAAAATAGAATAAAACTACAGAACGATGGCAGATCCCACGACAGCCCACCTACAACACCTTCGCTACTACTCTATAGCTCGTGGCAGTAGATGGTTTTCTAGGCTACCGACTCCTTGTTCTTAGGGTTTAATGAGGTAATTAATGGGTGTTGATCTGGTGGTTCATCCTTATTGTAATACATTAATTATTTTTTTTACAAATCTTAGCACGGAGTACATTATTAATACTAATAACCATATGACACACCTACATATTTGGAAATATAATTAGTTAGAAATAAAAACCTGATATTAAATAACTGACAATAATCTTGCATTGTTTTACCTATTTGCAGAAAAAAAGGAGTTAAAAGTAGTTTTAAAAGATTTGGAAATAAAAATAAATTAAATTTTTTAAATTATTAAATCCATATTTTTTTTTATTTTGAAAAAAAAAAAGAATCTTTTGGGTATTTCCAGTTTCATTGGATGCTATCGAATGATCTCAAGCTCCAGCGACAGGATCCATTCATCAACGGCAGTCGGATACCCAAAATATCCCTTAGGTTTTGTGTTAGATATTTCCTCACTACGCCAAACTCTTTAAAACACCCAATAACTTTTAATTACAAAAATAAACAACAAAACAGAAAGCTGACGTAGATGTCTGCTGACTGTTCTCAGGAACGAAGCACCCACCCGTTATGAAGGCGGAAGTACACGCGGCATTGTTACGTTTATTCTTGTAGTTAAAGGGGGTGAGAGACGAAAACGACAATAAGGAATCGATGGATTGTATTATAAAAATTGCATGCATATTCATTTCCATGCAGCTAAAGGTTAAATAACATTAAATTTTTCCTCACGACCTACCACAACGAAAACCTGTTATAAATCATTTAGCATCGGCAGCGAGTTCGTTCAGGAAATATCTAACTCGACGAGCTTATAGAATTCCGGAAGCCCTCACTTTATTGGTTCCGGTAGGTTAAAGCAGATCGCTCGTGTGCTGACGTCGTTATTGAAAGAGAGAATAGCCTCGGAGTGTTGTAACAGGCGTCCTAACTGGGAATCAAATCGATTTGCCCGCTTTCCGGTTGCCGTGATACCTGACTAAGGACTTCCTATCTCGGATCGACCACTTATTGAATTCAACAAGTTCGACATACAATTACTTTAAATATCAGCAAAGTCCATTTATCTCCCCTTTGGCGCTAGGCTTTTCACAAGTTACAAAGTAACGAGTAATGAATTTCATTTCCGTAATATGAGAAAAAAGAAAGGGGGGAAGGCAACATAGAAACTTAAGACACGGACACCTCCACCCCTTTTGATACTCGCCTACTTATTCATTCTTTTAATTTTATTTTCAATTAAAACTGTATTAAAATTTATTTCCATCTGGCCACGTGTGATGATTTGCTTCAATAAAATCACGCTTTTATTGCTGTTTCTTGTCGCCTTGCAAAGATCGATATTATTGACTAAATGACTTTGAAATCTTTGGGTTTTATCCTTGCAGCTAATTTGAGACCTGCAAATCTAAGAATAAGAAGAAAAATCAAGGATTAAGCGGGGGGTGTTGTTTATTTTCGGAAGTGTATGTCAGTACCGGAAATAGTTGGGGGGGTGCCAAGTCGCAAAGTGTAATGGTGACAGCCATCATGCAGAATTCTGTCAGAATATAGAATATACCATCTTTCTCTCCTCAGAGAGAGAGAGAGAGAGAGAGAGATGACGTCAGTTAGACAGAGAGAGAGAGAGAGAGAGAGAGAGAGAGATGACGTCACAGTACAGAGAGAGAGAGAGATGGAGAGAGAGAGAGAGATGACATTAGTACGAGAGAGATGGAGAGAGAGAGAGAGAGATGAGATGATGACGTCAGTACAGAGAGAGGGAGATGGGAGGGAGGAGAGAGAGAGAGGGAAGGAGAGAGGGATGACGTCAGTACAGAGAGAGAGAGAGAGAGAGGAGAGAGAGAGGGAGGGAGAGAGACGAGAGAGAGAGAGAGAGAGAGAGAGAGAGGGAGAGAGAGAGATGACGAGAGAGAGGCAGAGAGATGACGTCACAGTACAGAGAGAGAGAGAGATGGAGAGAGAGAGAGAGATGACATTAGTCAGGAGAGATGGAGGGAGAGGGAGGGAGATGATGACGTCAGTACAGAGAGAGGGAGAGGAGGGAGGGAGGGAGAGAGGGGAGAGAGGGATGACGTCACGTACGAGAGAGATGGAGAGAGAGATGACGTCCGTACAGTGAGAGAGAGAGATGGAGGGAGAGAGAGAGAGATGGAGAGATGACGTCACTTAGAGAGAGAGATATGACGTCACAGTACAGAGAGAGAGAAAGAGAGATGGAGAGTCCTGCCAGATAGGTTTCGAGGACAGACGGGTTTGTAGAAAACCTAATCGGATTTAGGTGGCGAAACCGGACCGGAATCCCCTGTCCAGTCCTAACTCGGGCCATGCCGGCCGGCTATTGTGATGGTTTTCAATCATTTTTGGTCGAGTTGAGAGTTGTTTGATTAAACCGGGCTTAGTCTCGGGTCCGGTGCCGATCTGACCGCTTACAAGATCCACGCGTCAGCGGAATAAAAACTTAACGAGTCTCGTTTAGGCGGGCAGACGAGAGCGCGCGCGTGCCCCCGTGTGTCGTCTGACGGCCGTAATGGACTGCCGATGGAAGCTATATAACCATTAAAATATTTCCTTCCAAACCAATTCTTCTTTTCATTAAATATTTATAATTAGATTTCATCAATTAATAAGCACCGTCAGAATTGTTTAATCATTTACAAATCCCTAACTGCGCTGAGCCGCCATTACAATGGAAGTCGGGGTCGGAGAAGAGGGGGAGGCTGACTTGTCTTCTCGGTCATGTTATTGATGTCCTGTGTCGCACACTTCACATTTAATAATTTTACGATTCACCAGAAAATTGGTGTCTTTCAATACGTTAACGAGTTTGTTTGTTCGTCTAAGAGGCGTCGCTAACCAGTGGAAGCAAAGATATTCCTCTTCGTTCATGCCCGGCTCCATGTCGCGCCGGACTTGGCTTAATAACTATCACGTGACGCAAATTAATATCAGCGGCTACCACCAGGTTTGCTTTCGAAGAGACTTCGTGAGACTGAATAAATAAACAGCCCGAGCCCCTTGAAGATAAAGAGCTGTGCAAATTTACAGCCAAACATCTGCGTGTTTTCAATATGTTTAAAAACTGGCTTTTAATGTTTTCACAAACATTTTTATGAAAGCCGTTCAAATGAATTAGTTTATAAAAAGTAATGCAATTTAACCCGTGATAGCTGCTAGAGACTTTCAAAGGGAAATATTGTTAGCTCCAGAAATGACGCCATATTGAATTTTTAAAAAAATTCATAGGCCTAACCCTTACACAAACCCTACAATCGAAATGATTTTTCGGAAATATTGAAGGCTATATTTTCTACAACTTAAAGAGTTAATAATATTTATCTAGTTTTTTTTTTTCTTTCTGGTTACTAGCATCCATCCGAAGTCATGAAATAATTTACGAAAGGTACCCTAAACCAACCTAACAAAATCATCTCAAAAATACACTGGAGGTCTTCGGCAGTCACTGATGAAGCTGCTGCAGTTCAAGCCATTTTGCTACAAATAGGGTTAATATATGCAAACTGAATGAACAGTAATGGGCGAAGAACAAATGAGAGGCAGCCATCTTCGCATATAAATTCAGAAAAAGCTATCTATGAGCAGTGTAATGCAAAAAAAACCACAAAATTCCTTAAAATCTCTTTTTTAACCTTATAATTCATTCCTGGTTATTAGATTCGATATGTGTCGCGTCCATGTTGATAATCCTCAACACACCAGGGGGCGCCTCGACTTGCGCCATATTTTAATCACTTTTTAAGTGTTACTGTGACTCGTTTTACTACCTTTCCGGGTGGGGTTGCAAGACCTCGATTACTAAAGTTATTTGTGTTACTAAATCTTAAAACTAGTCTTTATGCGCCGACTGATTAACTCACTAGCGTAGCGCCCTTTCGACTAACAGCCGCTAACTTAGCTCAAGGGGTCACGACGACCTAACCTGCTCGCTTAGATGTTACGCGCAAGAAAGTGGCTGGCGGTGATATGTAGCTTTGGGAATCTTCTGAACTTTTGTTTCGTTAAGTCAAACTGGGCTCAACTGAAGTAGTAGAAGTAAATCTGAACCTATTCCTGGAAGGACCCTGTGTTGCGGTAATTAAAATTTATAAAAGTTTGCTCTGGAAATTATTATGATTGTTTTGGGTGTCTCTCTGGCTTCAACTGAATCTCAGAAATCGTTGGCTTCGTACTTTGATCTTTAACCCTTTATGGAATGGGAACACCGAGCTGGCCAACGGAAACCGTAGCGTCATTCACAAGCGGACACGTCTCCGGACAAGGAAGAGGCTCGCACGTTACCTTGGAGGATGGAATTGGGAGAAAACTGCATTAAGCTGGTACCGGTGTTCGGGGGGGGGTTAAAATAGGCAACAACAACAACAACAACAATAATAATGATGATGATGACGATGACGACGATGAAGTAGTGGTGGCAAGATGAGACTACTACAGCACAAAGAAACTATCAAATTTAATTAAAACGAAACACACAGCTACCAACAAAAGTATTCGAGCTTTAAACAACAGGAGGATGCTTAAGTCGGGGTTTCAGTGCCAGTATTTTGTCCAAAATCGTTTTACAGACCCTAAATTTACATCATCGTCACGTCATTCCTCGGAATTAATTTCTTACGCTTTTATGATCCCGATGCCAGTTTATTCCTTATTTTATTACTCATATTTTTCGCTACAACGTATGCTGTTTAGACAATCGAACCATCGATCTTTCCTTAAAGTGTCTGCTCAATGTAACTTCGGCAACCCCCCTCCCCCTTCCCTCCTTCCGTCTCTTTCCTGCCCTTCTCTCCGCTCTGGCTCAGTAATGAAAGGGTCGTAGACGCTAAATGAAAATTGAAGACGTCAAAGGAATCGAAAAGGCTATAATTTACAAAAACATTTTCCTAAAAATGTATTGCTTAAATCAACCTCCGTTCGCCATCGATTGGTGCAGCGGCAACAGCGACAGGCAGCGAGCGGTCTGTCGGCTCCAAGGCGAAGCAATACATGCGCCCTGGTTCCTTCCTTTCTTCTTGGTATCTTTCTGCAGGAAGGAACAGCGTGCAATACGGTCGGTGTCGTCGCTCCGCTAGACCTCTTTCTCTGGGGCCCTGTGCGCGCAATCGGTGATGATGTTTGCTTTTCATTTTATGATGGAGGCTGGAAAGCAGCGTGAAATTAGAGGGGTGCATTTTGGCTGTATTTAATGAATAAGTGCAATCGGATAAATACGAGTTAATTTGTAGAAACCAGACAGTCGGGTGATGAACAGACTTCACACACCGAGCGACCAGGATTTATGAGAGCGGGACTCGGCGTGTAAATCAAAAGCAAACAAAACAACAACTATAAAAGATAATTGAAATTATTAGATTCACTTACTAAATTGGAGGAGGAGGAAGCGTCAGTTAGCCGAGAGAGAGAGAGAGAGCCGAGAGCGAGAGGAGAGAGAGTAGCAGAGAGAAGAGCAGAGAGAGAGAGCGAGAGAGAGAGAGATGCAGAGATGGAGAGAGAGAGAGAGAGAGAGAGGAGAGGGATGAGAGCGAGCAGGATTGAGAGGAGAGAGGCTGAACGAGAGATGAGCGAGGGAGAGGGAGAGAGAGATGGCGAGTGAGAGAGAGACGGAGAGAGAGAGAGCGAGAGAGAGGAGGAGAGAGAGAGAGAGGGAGAGGAGAGAGAGGAGACGGACGATGAGAGAGGACGAGAGAGGCGAGAGAGAGGAGAGGAGAGAGGCGAGAGAGAGGAGAGGGAGAGCGAGAGAGGAGAGCTGAGAGGAGGAGAGGGAGAGAGAGAGAGAGCAGAGATGAGAGAGAGAGAGAGATGAGAGGGAGAGGAGAGAGAGAGAGAGAGAGAGAGAGAGAGGAGAGGAGAGAGAGAGACAGAGAGAGAGAGAGAGACGAGAGAGAGGAGGCGAGAGAGAGAGAGAGAGAGAGATGAGACGAGAGAGAGGAGAGAGAGAGAGAGAGAGAGGAGAGCAGCCCTAAAGCTAAATAAAACCAGATAGAGTTAGGCGTACATCTTTGTGTCCATTATTACCTGACTCGCCCGCTCCCGCCTAAGACTTCTACACTGGTTTAAAATTAAAATACAAGTGTTCGGCCGGATGTGCCCAAGGGGTCGGAGATTTTCGTGATCATCGCAACAGAAGAGTTTTTCGGGGGGGGAGACTCTAAAGGAGGAACAAATGAAAATATACAGGGACCCTTCGCTTTCATTTTTTTCCCCCCTTATATAGCGACAACGCATCCTAACCATCTTAATGATCGTTCTGTTTCCCGGTGATGCTATTCCGGAAGTCCGTTTACGCACTGAATAAAAAACGATGTGTTAAAGCTGACCTTTAAATCGGGCTGTTTATTGGAACTGATGTTCTGTTCGGGCAGGGAAGCTCCGTGGGTATATATAGGTTGGATATGAGTAACCTTAGACCGCAGAATTGGCTGTACGTTAACGTCTGTCCAAGAACCTGCCTCCCCTCTGTGAAAATGATTCTTTTTGATGAACTAAACACAAAAAACCGAAGTCAAAACGGGGGTTCTTACTGACTAAGTAAACGGCACGAACCAAGTTGGACTGCAACAATGCAAAGGTGATTAGCGGAGAGCTACACGCAACCGGGCGGACAGACAGGCGAGACGTCTTTCTTCCAGCTGTCGAGGTTTTATAAATTTAAAGAAGACTTTAAAGAATTTCTGTCCTTTCCTATCGCGATGTCGACGAGTTCAGAGAAGACTCCCAAGAAAGCTTCGTCGTTTAAATCCGTCTGATGTATAGGTCTTCCGTATCTGAACTGCTGATTACGACCACTGGCTGACCAGTGGTCAGTACACACAGGTAGGTGTCCCGGTTTGGGTTTTATCCCTGAAGGGAAGACTGGAGCTAGCTGCAACACTTTTCAAACAAATCTATTTCATGCTGGAACTACGTACCGAGAGATTATGGTTCATCAACTACTAGAACAGAACAAGGAACCATATTATGTTGATACGATACATGCAACTTCAGCAATATCCAAAACATTTCCTTATGTCCAAGTGTTACAGTTTATCCCAGATTGGAGTTAAATTGTAACATATATCGGGCTAGGTAGTAACACCAAAATTATTTACTAAAACGGTGATTTTTCTGTTATGTAACAAACTAAATTAAAACTTTAAGCGAGTAGAACTCCAACGTTTTCTCTGCTTAAGTCGACAAAAACTGGCGGCTTCAGATTCTCCGATTGATAAAGTTGGTTGATGCTTCACGAAACTGCCTAACCAATCTGGCCCAGTACATTCGTTCAGTATCACGAACCCAGAGCTTTGATATTATATCCTTTACCTATCTCAAAAGCAAATATCTTAGGGTCCCTAGATTACCAAAAAAAAAAAAAATCTTTAAGATTTTTTTGCATATTTTTCTAGTTCATTTTCTTGCTCATCGCTGAACACCTGTCAGTTCTGGCATAACCAATTTAAAGTTTCCATTTATCACTGCCGTTTGTTATTAGCCAAACTTGTTTTTTTTTTTTGTTTTTATAATTTTCATATCGGCTTAAAGCAACACTGGAAAACACCATAATTACTTGCGACCAATCTAACAGTACCGTTATCTGATGCTACTTCATGTACAGCTCGCATCATTATATCACGAGGTGTCTGTCTTTCTGTTTTCATATATGCGTACGAGGCATTAGCATTTCTGTATTTTCAGCGTAACTGACACGTGGTCCTCCCGGGAAAGATCTTAAACCGTGTGGTAGACGGATAGAAGGACTCGTAACACACCACGGAGACGTTTACGTGGTGTTGTGAGGAGGGATGGGAAGAAAGCCTTATTGGAGAGCGCTCGACAAGGGAAGTAAACAGTGCCAGGCTCCACAAAAGTAACGTGGCCGAATTACTAAAAATCCAAAGACTGGGTAGCATTAGAATAAAGGGAGGAAGTGAAATTCTTACCGAAAGTAATTATATCTTTAACTTGTTGTTGATAATGGAATTTTAATAAACAACCAAGTTCAGTAGATGGAGCGACATAAAAATGACACTCTTATCGTTTAGACCAGACCATGCAAACTTGATTCCGGGAACTCTTATTGGTATAAATACAGGTGTACTTAAGGTACTGCTGACCAGATTACTCATTTACTTTTTGTTACAGACTACCCCGTATGGATAAGCGGTAAAACTTACGGGGCCTGCTGGGACAATAGCGAGCGT
This sequence comes from Nautilus pompilius, assembly GCA_018389105.1. Classification (NCBI taxonomy): domain Eukaryota; kingdom Metazoa; phylum Mollusca; class Cephalopoda; order Nautilida; family Nautilidae; genus Nautilus; species Nautilus pompilius. The sequence goes on from JACATO010001895.1 coordinate 2,046,760, forward strand.
TATGACCGCCTAATCTCAACACAATACCGCGCCATCGCAGGTAAAAGTGAAATAGAATTTCTCAACGGATAACCACTTTTACGGTGTAGAGACGGAACCCGTCCCGTTGTGAGAAGTATCGGCAGGGTGGCTCTCTTCCAAATAATCCCCACAAGAAACGTACCGGGTAAAGCCTTCCCGCGGGACATGGACCCTGCCAAAACCCTGCGCTTATTTACTGGGTATTGCCCGTGTTACAACCTGCCCCCGTTGCTTTCATCCCCCGGTCTCCCATACTGTCGCCAGCTGGATTAATTCTTTTTTTTACTTATCCTACATCCGATGAAGCCATTGTCTAAAAACAAAAGAACTCAAAGACGAAATGCGTTTCTTGTGGCGACTTATACCGACATACTGAAGAGTTCTCCATATTACAATTTTAAACCAAAACGAAACAGTTTGATTCCACTGTACTAACCAAGCGATCCGAGCACCTGTATCAATCAGGGTTACACAAACAAGATGTAAGGAATAAAAACTAATTGAAACAAAAATTTTAGTGCATGATTTGTTTCCTCCCCCTAAACTATTTCGGTTCCTGGTCTTTATTTCATGTGGCCGGTTAGGAATAATCAGCTTAGTCTTTTTTCTTTCTTTCTTCTTCTGGTTTTAAACGAAGAAGTCGGAAAGACGAGAGAAAAACCGTAGATGGGCGTAATGGGAAATGTCAAAAAAGTGAAAATATCGGTACTGAAATGAACTTAAGGGGTGAAAAGAAAAGAAAACGTTAGTGGAAAGTTTTGCCAGTAAGCAGAACCAAAGACACAAAGAATCTCTTAGACAGAAGAGGAAACAGATTTGGAGAATTCTCCAGAACCCTGCAGTGACGTCCACATAAATCTGACGACCTAAGGTGGTGGGGGGATGACATTTCTGATAAAAGGAAGTTGGGTATCAAGAGCAGCATTTAAAGACGGAGAAAGATGATGTTTTTATTCCTCAGGTCTTTAGCGAAAGTTCTCCTCGGTCCAGCAGACTTCCTCTCCGCATGGGAGAGGCAGGCTCTCTAGCTTGTGGCCAAAGCGAGTGAGGAGGAGATGGCAAACCGGAGACCAGTGGCGCCACCACAGCCCTGACATGTGGCGTTGCTGCTCTCTGCCGGATGAGACGGAAGTAGGTGATGAGCATCACTGATGAAGAGTTCAACTGCAGCAACTGGCACATACTTCCTCGTGTAGGTGGACAGGTCTAGTTTGAATTTTAAAATGTCTGGTCTGCAAAGTCTGTAGTCAGGTGGTCACTCAGCATCCTGTCATATGCGTTGTCGAAAAAAACCCGGAATCAGCCACTAGGGGGATTTCGTATCCTAGGCGTGATTCAGGCGGCTTTACCGCTGAAGCCGTCATTACACACGGAACGACAGTAATAAGCAAACAGCTTTGGTTTGGTGTCATTCTAGAATCCATCCGCCTACTGTCATTAAACTGCCACGTTTCAGTATTCTCGGTAATTTCAAAGTTTTCTAATACAATTTTCATCAAAAGAAATTATTCTTCTTGTTGTTTTTAAAAGGTTCCAGCATGGCTGGGATATGGAAGACACTTTTTGGTACTGTTACTTCCATCCCCTTAAACAGTTATTCACCACGCGCCGTCCGCGACTCTTCCACACTCGGAAAGTGACTCTGTACATCTAATTGAAAAACAACAATACGAACTTCTCTTAAAGCCCCGTGCACGCGACGATCACCTGCTCGTCACGCTCAAGACCGGTCTGACCACTTCCAGAGTGGGCCGGCGGCACGATGGTCCGGTCCAGTTGTGGATTACTGGACTGCTGGTTAGACGTGAGTCCGAATCCCGGCCGGAACTGGTTCGGTTTGACGCACTTCCCTAACGTGGCTCTTTTTCGCCAGCCGGCCGCGTGAGTCTCTTCCAACGCTGCAAAAGTGATGATACTGCTACGCTCCTTCAACAGGTTGTCTCCCTTATTTATTTTTTTTAATGAGCGGGGAAGGGGTTAAAAAAAATAAATATTTAAAGTGGTCTAGAATATCCTAGTTTTCCTTTAACAACAAGCACGATAGTTAGTTACACGCGGGTCATGCTTTTCTGCACGATCCTCTGACACCCAACCTACTACCTCCATGAACTTGCCCATTGCCAACCGACGATCGGCGCACAATACCGAGATGTCAGCCTAATTGATCCGGCAGCAGAGGAGGAAACATTTGTACAGGAGACGCTCGTCGCTCAGCACCGACCTGATGCGCTGGCTCTAATAATAAAAGTACGCGGCGCCATAGCTTTACGATCTTACACCTTGTAATAACAGACACATATAAGAACGAACATAACGGGCGCAAGGGGAGGGGTTATGATGAAAGTGACCTACGTAAGCTCGCGATCGGGCCACTATGTGGCGCTAGCAGTAAAACCAAGACTCCGTGGCTATTAATGGCGGAGACTGCTACCCACTTACACTTCCTGCAGTTACTAACATTCAATAAAAGCGGGAGTACTCACGAGGAATCTTCCAGAGTTATTCCGCGGAGGAGAACTGCCAAATGTTCTGCGAGCATGTTTTTACCGATCGGCTTTGTGGCCTTTTGAACCGACCCTACTTTTTTTGTTCTTGTTGTTGTTATTGTTTACACTCCCTTGGTCGGAGCTCTTTATCGCGAGAGGTGGAAACAACAGCATTCTAGTGTAATTGGCTTTGTTATTGATCGCCAAAATCTGTCAAATCTACAGAACTGATTGGATAACGGCTGAAGATAAACAGTTTCTTTGCTTCATATCTCTAGACTCTCACCTGTTCCTTCTCTTCCCCCTTTTTTTTTTCTCGGCAAATATTTTTTTTTAAAACAGTTAATAAAAATACTTTCTTATTTTATTTATTTATTTATTGATTTTGGTAAATCAGCTACAGACTGAATTACTGTACCACTCCACGGTGTATCGCCACAGGGGTCAGTCCAATTTGAACAATTCCGTTTGTAGGATAAGCGTTTGCTCGAAGACGATCCTAGCGGAAGAAAATCCTTCTCCGAATACACTCTCTCCTTCCCCGGTAAGGGCGAGGGGAGCCTGTGATAAGTTGGCCGAGTAAAAGATACATTTCTATCTCTTCTCACACACACACGTGCCTGCTCGAATGACGATTAATGAACCCGCTTATCAACTCGTACTGGCATTCCGGCTGATAATGAATGAATGCCACGGAAACATGACAAACCTGTCGAAGAACAGAACAATGGTTCAAATCCGAGTTGGCTGAGGGAGGAAATGACGAGCAGTATACTTAATAATTTATTTATAGTCTGCTTTTCGTTTAGGGTTATGAAACGATAGATTAGAATTTGAATTTTTTTAAAAAAAAAATTTGTACTTAAAAAAAAACAGAAGGTCAACATAAAAAGTGGGGTGGGGGGTGAACGTTCTAGATTAATTTCTCCTACCACGCGCAATCTATCTGGAGATCAGAACTTCGGTTATTATAATTACCATTTTCGCTATAGAGGGGGTGTGTGTGATATTTTTACCGATAATTATTACAATCTGTGACATCGCGACCATTGTCTGTCGAGAATTGATCAGCACCAGGAAATGAATTTTATGGAAAAGAAACATACGAAAGCGGGGCCATAAAAGTGAAGTTGCAACGAGGAAATGGAGAAGACTGGCGGAGGTGGAAGTGAAAGTGATCAGCCGCAGAGCGGACACGTGCTGGTCACGTGTAACCCGAGAGAGTTACTTACGAGTGAAGATTTGGAACTCGGGCGGCTTCTTGAAATAATCAGGGGGCCCGAGAGGGCGCTTTGATGTGAATAAGGGGACGGGTGTCGGGGTTTACATTTCAGATGAAAGCCAAGAAAAACATTGTTAGTTGCCGCTTGCTGCTCTCTCACCTAAGCCTTCACCAGCAGGTGTTAGCGTCACCCCACAGGGATCACTTGAGGGGCCCTGCTCGTTGACAGGCCGGTGACTCGGCTTCGTCTACAGACCGGTGACTCGATTTCAACGCTCGCGAGCCGTAGTTCAACAAATCGCCGCCTCCACCGGGTGTTTGTTTGTTTGTTTTCTGGAGTTCCATTTCTTGCCGGTCTCGGACAACCTCGGCGGAGCGCAGATCGGATCCTGGTGCGAGTTCGGTTTTCAAACACAACACCCCACTGTTTGTTTCCGCACGGTGCCGTCACTTAGACACACACCACTAAAGATAAATCTTACCATGTCTCTGTTAGAAAATCCCAGGAATGCTATTTTACATTTAACGTGGCTCGTTAAGTAGATGTTCAGATGGAAGACTTCCTTGTTCCGACCTTGGCGGCCATCGAACCAGCGCTGCGCCCTAGGAACTGGCAAAGAAAATAGTCACCGCCGAACTCGGTGCGGTTTCCATTCCAGTCTGGAGCAGATCTGGGTGGGGGGTGGAGACTGCAACCGCTATAAATTCACACGAGTTAGGCGTAAGATTATATAGTAACAGCTTACTACGTACTGACTGGAACGGTAATGGCATTACAGCCAACATACCATATCCGAAAGCTTTGGTCCGAAACTGTAGCAAATGCTCGCCAAAGTAACCAGAACTGTATCAAGCTGTGACAAAAATTGGAGCAACTTTTGGCCAGAAGTGTAACAAGTCTCGAGCAGAACCGTATCATGGATTCTCCTACATTTTACATTCGTGTTTTAAATAAAACTTTCCCAACTTTCTGAACTGCATATTTGTATATTTACGGCGCTCGAGTCAAACAAAATCGAAAGGAAACAGAGTTGTTTACAGTAGTGCAGTCTTATCACTCTCAGGTTTTCTTAAAGGGCCACCTATCGCAATTTGTATCTTCACTTTGTAAGCCAATTTAAATAAAATATCAATTATATTTCGAGTATAAAATATTCAGCCCCGTGAGCAGTTTCTGACATTGTGGACTTTTTGGATTATCATGTTAATTGAACTTCATCCGTAACTTTAATGTTATCATTTGCATTAAGTATCATAATTTTAGTATCTTTTTATTACGTCAGTGATATACTGGCACAGAAGCTTTGATGATGATGATGATTATTATTATTATTATTATTAGTAGTATTAGTAGTAGTAGTAGTAGTAGTAGTAGTAGTAGTAAGTAGTAGTAGTAGTAGTAATCAAGTTACTGCAGACCACAATCTATTCACAACTTATTCCTCTATTTTCAACATAAGGATGATCTGACAGACGATATATATATTATGGTTCGGAATAACTAGAATACTATTTGAAGTGCATGAAAGAATTGTTATCAGTAATTAGGGAAATTAAAAGGTATAGTTTCAAAATTAACCAGCAGGTGTCACAACCTTTTAAAATATGGGAGTCTCGCAAATCAACACTTCCTTCTTTTGGGGTGGGGTCGTAAACACTAAAGATCATTTTTAGTGCCTGATGATAAAGATTGGAGAAACATGTCGTGTTTTGCACTCAGAAATGGCTTCTTTCTCAATAATTAGAGAAGTTTTGATGAGACAGACTTTAAAATAAAGAAATATTAAAAAAACATCTACTTTTTTTTTCCCTTTTATGCAGAATCAAGCATAAGTTTTTAATAAATGTATTTTCCACAGCAGTCTTAAATGTTTCTCCTGGTTCTCTTTAAGATGCAAATCATATTTGTAACAAGAAACCATTAGAGATAAATTAGTTATAATAATGAACGTTTGCAGATAAAGAAATGTATTTGTGAAGTTAGAATAAATGAGGGGTCGAGAAAAGCAGAGAAAATATAGGTTGACATGATGGCCAGACTGATGACAACTAAATGTCGAGTATAGAAGTAGAGGCAGAAAACTGATAAATCTGACACCTGCTCCAGACGATGCTATCTCACAAATTTTTCCTCCTTTTTTTCAAAAAAGAAAAGAAAATTAAAAAAAAAAAACTGAAGAGGCAGTTAAACCGTTGTGACAGCAGAATATCCGGATTTGCTTTCCTGATCCAGCAGTCTGAGATCTTCCGGAGTCTGGAGCGTATCTCCGGGGATTGCAACTCATCAGGCGGTGTCACGGTGTAAGACGAGACTGCAAAACCAGGCCGGCCGGACGGACGGACGGACGGACCGCGCGTGGTTCTCCGAGACCGGAGCCAATCAGACGAGCGTCGAACCCCTGGACGTGTTGGAATAGATGGAGGGTCCGGCCCTCTCTCCGGTCAAGGCGGGAATAATTTGTTTTGCTAATAAGATTGTAAGTATTTGGCTGGCGGCTTCGCCGTGAACCGGATGCTGTATAGATCACGAAGAAAGACTCCGCTGGGATCGGCGCCTGTCAGGAGGAAACCGGTGGCGGGGGGAATCGGCGAGCAGCCAGGTAATTGCTGAACTACCAGGTAGCACCGGTGGGACTTGGAGTTTAATTGGTCTCATAGCTCAGCCCGGCTTCGGCTGCCAAGTGCTGGCTGACAAACAATAAACTATCCGACTGCATGTAGGCTGCGCCATTACTACCAACAGCAGATCGACTGTCTTTTTTCCCGGCGTGGACGCGATTCACACTCACACCGTGTCCTCCCTCCTCGGCTGTTTCGCCAGCCGCCGCCATGTTGCGCGATCGTTATAGAAAAAAACACACAGCGACATAAAAACCGCTTCCCTGTCGATCGCACGGGGAAGATCCGGACGGGCGCCTCGCCTATCAGGAGTGCGCCGATGACTTACTGCCAGGAAGCGAAGGGGGTTCGGATTTTAATAAGCCCTTATCAGCCCTTGTTCCGGGGGGGGGGTCCTGACAAAGAGAGGCATTTACCCCGAAATGTTACACACTGCCCCGCCGACGATCCGAGAAATGTGAACAGTTTAATTCGATTTCGTGTCGTCGTCGCCGACCGAGCGCCCATCTTAATAACCATCGGCAATCGCCGGGTATCTGTCGAGCGGCCGGCCCCGGTTCCTTCTAATCAGCGTGGCCCTTGTCAGCGAGAGGTGGCCGGGTCGAACCACCGGGGTCAGCAAACAGATAGGAGGGCCCCGTTAATGAACATCGTTCCGCTTTTAATGATATGGAGTGCGCGCGATACCATCTCTCATTTCCGGCAGGCGATTCAAAGACGCGAGGACGCGCGAGTCTTACGTCAGTCGACTTCCTCAAGATGGATCCGTTCAAGACGGCGGGCACTTCCTTGTTTCCCCGCTTTCCGCCATTATTGTGATAAGCCGCCCAATACGACCTCTCCAGTTAACGACTTTTTTGTTGTTGTTTTTTTTTTCTTCATTGCAAGCAAACAACAACAACAACAACAACAAAACACGGGGAATGGCAGGTGCCCACCACCACCCCCACCACCAGGGGGCCGTTCGTCATATTTTAAAATACTTCAAGTGTTGAACTCTTGTGAACTTCGCTGAAACAGATCGGATCGAGTGTAAGTCGGCGAGGTTCAGGACTCTTTGGAGTCCCCGTCAGAGCTCGAAGACAAGGGGCTTCGTTTACGTCTGTGGAACGAACCCCTTCTCCTTCATCCAGGCCCTGGCCAAACTTCGTGAGGCGACCCGGCTTCGTCAGAAAATGAAATCAGTAATAAAAAAGGGAGGGAAACAAAAACTGAAAGGGAAATAAATGGCTGTCGGTGATGTATTTGAAACGTTTTCTTCAAAAACGAAGGTTGATTAGTTACGATAACACTAACAACCTGAGGGAGGGAGGGATACCCAAATTAACCCTCTTCTTTCCAAATACTTCTACTCTTAAAAGCGACCGAACTTGCCACTATGGTGCGGGCTTTGGCGAATCCCAATTAAGCTGATTAGGGCGCCACTTTCAAGTGATGAGCGAAGAAAAGCACAGTATTTAGTCGGGGGTTGCGGGCTATTAGTAAATAAGAACGGCGTGTTAATTGCAACCTGAAAACTCCGACTCCTGGAGAATATGGGCTTTAAGAGTAAAAATAGAATAAAAAGCTTACTCTTCCACCATATCGTGTTCTTGAGTATTGCGCCCGGGCTTGTATTTCTTACTTCAGAGCCTTCTAAATGATGCATTACGTGCAAACACTAAAGGTACTAATCTCCTGTCACTTTTCCTCGACCTACAAGAAATATCCGGAGCGGAAAATACCAGAAAATCGCTCGCCTAATTTACTTGCGGGGCTAAAGTCGGATTAATGGTAGTAATTCGGGTCTTAAAACCTGATATAAGTTGGGTAAAGCGAACCGAGTCGTAGTAACTCCAGTCTGACTAAATATAAAGGCGACCACCGCATATATGAAATATATTAAACTTCCGTCCTTTCTTCTCCGAACTCGCGTGGCGATGGAGGCGGAGGCTGGTTTGACTTGATCTACCACGTAGCTTTAATACGATCTGCTGCTGTTTTATAAAGTGTTAGAAACAATTTACCTCACAAGCGCGTGTAAGAGCAAGATCGCTATAATGCACAACCGTTCCAAAAACACCCTGCTCCACTACACTCGAGTTTCCCTGCATCTTTGTACAAAGTAAATATAACTGTATTGCATGTTTGGGGTGGTTTATTGTGGTCACCATACAGCTACTACTGAAGATGGAAAGCGGGCTTAACTCCTTCACAGCTTGTGAATAGGAATTGCTGATTGTGCGCAGCTGGGTGAGAGGACAGGCTGGCTGGTATATACGGCTCAGGTGCTGTCTGTCTCCTCTGCGATAGTAAAGTTCACGAGGTTTGCGTACGCAACAATCGAGAAAAGAAGTTCGCCGTGTACTGAATATCACTACTTTAGGGGGAAAATCCTGACATCTTATTTTACTGAAAAGGTTATTAGCTATATATTCAACATAAGTCTCTTTATTCCCTATGAAAGCTGGGCCGTGGACGGAGCCCGAACACGTGCGCTGAGAGCTGCAGTTTTGCCGCCAGGTGACGCCACCGTCACCGTAATCTATGGACGGAAGCGACTATCACCCGATATTTATTCTAATGACGCGACTTCAAATACTTCGATTTTCTTTTTAATAATAACGTCAAACAATTTAAATTATAGTACAGTTCCTACTTGAGTGTTCTTTTTCTTTTCCAATCCAACCAAGCGGAGGTTATTAAGAGAACCAACCAACTTTTTGTCGTTTTTTAGGCCCTCAGAGTTCACGTCCGTGTATCACTCCGCGCTATACCTTTTCCAGCCTTTCTCATACGTCCTGCCATATTTGTCAACCAAAGAAATTATTACATTCTTACTGTTCCATTGTGTTGTTACATTAATTAGTCTGTTGTTGTTTTATTTTTTAATTATCGTCTCAATGGGCCAGCCAAATATACAGACAGTTCGAGAGAGTAGCATCATTTCGGATGAAGAATAATGGCAGGTGAAGAAGCCCTGACCTTTAACCCGCAATCTTAACTATCGCTAATTGTTGAGCGATGATCCCTGTCACGTGACCACGCATCCCAGTAAAGTTCTATTCGCATTTTTCACGACTGTTGGTGCATAGCTGATCACGTGACACGGCATCACCAACCGCGTCGATTTGCGTATAAACTGAATGATCTCTCTCACCTTACTTGCATTTTTCTAATTATGTCACCATTTAGTGCACATTTAAAAAATCGTGTCTAGAGTAATAATTCGGTTTTTTCTGTATATACTACAAACTTTGGAGACATTAATTATAAGCATTGACTCTATATAATTTGTAAAGTTTTGTTGGATAAAAAATATTCCAGCGTACATCCATCTCTTTCCGGTATATTTGCTGCTGAATTTACATTAGATCTAGCTAAGGTATAGCCAGGAAGGAATTATATTTAAGTAAGGGATAATACACGTGTAAACAAGACAAAATCATCGATGTGTGCGTTGACCAAATTCTTTCCTACCGGTTCATTTCAGAATCATATTGGCATCCACTTATTTCGTGACCAAACAGAACGGAGGCCGTACTCCAGCAGGTTCCGTGGCGGTGTTGGGTCTGAGCGAGTGGCAGAATGCATAATGGCCCGCCAGTGTCGGCAAACAAACACGGATAGACGGGAGATTACGACTCGGCTCGCAGTAAAGCTCTGAATGCGAACTCGTCCCTTCCCCGCTCGCCGAGCAAGGCTGAATGCGGGTGTATTACGGTCGAGAGATACATTCACGGTGATATAATTAATGAATGTCTTCCCGCCCGTTAATTGATTTCTCCAGTTGATAATGGCCGCTTTGTGGAGTCTTCTTTATCGTATTTCCAAAAGCGTTTCCGGTCTCGGATCGCTTTTATTTCTCCCCGAGAAGCGTTAGCAAACATGCCGGAGAAGATATGGGTGTCGTAGGTACGGACGGGGTCAGGCTAAGTGTGAAGTTTGCGGAAGTAAATCAACACCCCGCCCCCCCTAGCCCCAGCCCCAGCCCGGGAGGGTTGTCGTGGTGGTGCTAGAGGCCTCCGACGGGAGCAGGCAGAGCGAGTTGCGCGTGACTCCCAGTCTTCAAAGCGGGAGTCGTTCAATTATCTCGTATCTCACTTGACTGGCTCCACATCTGTGCACGAATAGCAACATGGCTCGCGGCAAAACAAATAGAAGTGGCTGTCGCGAACGCGGCGCGTAATCGCATTACGGCCTTAAGTAGAATAAGTGATATATTGTCGGCGGCAATTAGGGAGCGCCGGTGGGTTCGAGTCCCGATCCAGTCGATATTCTTGCTCGCGGACCGCCCGCCAACGTATTGAGATTAATGTTGATATTCATTAGTACAAAAGACGCGAATTGATGTCGCGAGTGGCGAAGTGTAAGAATGTCGATGGGCACAATGGACAGTTGGGGGGGGGGCCCGAGCCGCAGATAAGGGCCGGATAAAAGGGCCAGTAAATAGCCGGAGAACGCCGTCTTATTTTCATATGAAAGAAACCTCGCGCCGATTGAAGACTGCGACGAACAATGGCTCCAGACAGCCAACGCCGAATGATTTAAACATTAAATTATAACGTTTGAGCCCAGGAAATTGCAACTTGCGACCCGAAATGAAAGAGAAAATGCAATAAATTAACCCGGCTGTATTTATTATCTAATTGGTCGAATGGAACTGCTGACCCACGAACAGCGCTGTCAGTCATATTTCCTCCCTCCTCTCACCAGCGGCGGTGCCTGTCTGTCTCTATCCGCCCCCTGGCTGGAGGTTCGAATACCACGGGGCCGTAAGCCTCTGACTCCCCACTGTAGCCGTTCAGCGCGCACAAAAGACTTTTCCCGTATTTGACTCCTCTCATTACAAGATAAATCCATTTCATTAAAGCAAACTCTCTCGAGTGTATTCATGGTTAGGTAAACTTCATTTTGCTGCTTTCTAATCGAACAAGGAACATTATGATGTGTTCGCAGTGTAACAAGGTAAATTTGGTTTCATACGGACCAACCCTAACTCTATTTATCTCGGCTAAATCTCGCGGTGCTTCCATTGGCCGCGCCGCCGCCACTCCATTATTTCCCGCCACTCCGGGAGAGGAGGGCATTGATCGAGAGATGTCGTCTCGGTAATGTTATTTTAACACCGCCCCCGGGACTGCAGACCGTATTACGGCCTATTCACAGCGGCCCAGGCCCGACCGGCTCCCGGCGGATTTTCGGATTAAGCCCTCGCAATAAGTCGCTTGCATCTTCCCAAATTGGCCCGAGCGTCGTCACTTAAGCTCTCGCTTTGAGACCCCGATCGACGACGGCACCGAGGCAAACAGCAGAAACAGAGCGTTGATAGGCTAGCGGGGGCAACGAATGCTCCCTTGTCATGACTTTTTGATCCCTCCACGCGAAGCGTAAAGCTCCTGGGCACACTTTATAACCGAAGACAGCATTGCAGATTCTAGAAAAATACCCCTTTTCTAAAATTATCAAATTGCGTGTATTCCCCGGGTCGTTGTAAAACATAAATAATCACCGATCGGCGAATAGCGCGTCTCACGGAAGTCTAAAGGTACAAAAATAATTGTTCTAGAATTTTCAGGGCAATGGAGAATTAATTATAATTATAATTATTTACAAACAGAGAATTAAAATCTTTTAGATATTAAAACTAGAAAAAGGGTTGGAAATTCCAGTGAATGCAAATAATTTAAAACTGAACAATTTTTTTAAAAAAAAATATGATCAATAATTCGTCTTTTGCTTCCTGCAAAAATAAGATCATTCTTTTCTTAACGACGGTTTATCATCAAGCAAGAAAGAAAGAAAACAAACTGTAGGAATTTAAAAGATTCATTCCTTCCTCTTCAGATTTTGTCTTCCATTGCCCAAACTGGCAAAAACAAGTTAGTAAAAAATATATCTATATATTTAAATGAAATTTACAGGGGGGGATAACTTCGCAGTAAAATGACAACTGTTATTTTTTTATTAGCTGGGCTAAATCAGGTATATTATGCCACTGGTATCGCAATTCTGTATTTACAAATGCTGTACAAAAATTCTGGTTTCTATGAACGGATTTTAGATAACTCATTTTTGGCCATATTTTGTATATTAAGTGAAATACATGTATTTGATAATTAGATCCAGATGCATGCTAGTATCAGTCTATAAGCGAAACAGGTAGTTATGTTACTTTTAGCAACACAAGTAAAAATGGGCAGAAATGGAATTCGAACATCCATAATAATACAATTCAGAGTTGTCACTGAATGAGATACAGAACATCGATCTTCCAGCCCGCCAGTTCCTGGTATGACACCCCCTTGATATCACAGGTGCACGTCTACGGACGATAAACTGGCACAGGAAAGTATTCTAGTCGAAGAGAACCTATTCCAGTCGTAATGCAGTGCCGAGGCGAGCTGCTGACGGCGGGTCTGTGGCACGATGTCACGCCAACACTTCTCAGAGATGCTCGAGATCAAGAGACTTGTGCGATCGGTCATGCATATCGATGTAGTTCTGTCTTAAGAAAGCTGGATTCCGTTTGAACGTCGGGTGCCATCCACGTCGGTCTGGGGAAATAAATAATTGACGCGCATCGCATTAGGAAAATTTAGGGGTTTTTTTTTAGCAGTGGCGAGGAGCCCTCTCGAAAAGTGTCCCAACGAATTGCCACCCCCTCCCATCCCCTTTTTCTTTGTTTTTCCTCAATATTTTTCAAAGATCACGGTTTGGTAGAATCACCGGTACCGGTATGGACTTCCCCGAGCTGGTAGTTCTGCCTTTAAAGTGATTTTCTTAAATAAAAAAAAAAAAAACAACAACATTGAGGGGCTGAAAATACAACGATCGGTCCGGCCTCGAGGGCAAACCGATTTCCCCTTCAACGTAGTATCGATTAAAGTAAAGACTTGAACAGACGAGATTCAGTATGACACTGCTGGCCGAGCCAAGATCACGTGCACGCGCGCGCGCGCGCAATGATACCGAAAGGCGAAAGTAATCATGAAGATAACGAGAGTAAGGTACGGCCAAGAAAATGACAGGGGAAGTACCAGCAGTTTGCAAAATAAAGGAGGACTGTAGAAGGCATTATCGAATTATGTGGTTTTGTGCTAAATTCGGATGAAAGCCCACAGTTTCATAAATCAATGGATTCAAGTAAATTAAAAGCAGTATTTTCTGCTCTGGAACAGCTTCCGACTTTGCGAGATGTCAATAGGCTTTTAATAAACGAAGAGCGCCGAGAGCACATAGAAGGAGAAAAAAACACCCCGAACGCGCTACTTTATTGAGCGGAGGGAGGCGATGAATAAGTAAGGAGTAGTGCGTGGTGGAGCGGAAGCAGAACTAAGAAGAGATGGGAACCACGCGAGTCTCAAAGAAAGCGACTGCCTACAGTTTTCCGCTGTTTAAAGATTCTCTCTGCGTAGGAAGGAAGCGGTTAGCGATCTGCTAACGTGGTTAGTTGACTGAGGTTCAGGACATCGGACTTAGACCGAAACATCGCAATCATGCTATAAGCTACGGCGCTCAATTCGGCAACAAGAATGGGCGAGCGGTCGGTCCATTTGGTGCTGGGAGTCATCTTGGACAGTAGAGGTTTTAAACTAGATACACGTGACCAAAATAAGCCAATCGAATCTTCCCGTTTTATCATCGACCTGTAACCGCACATGCTAAGTTTATGCGGATTTACTGAGAACTCTTATTGACTGATCTTGCTTATTTTAAAATAATAATCACAGGTATCGCCGCATTTGATTTTTAAAGTAAATAGTTCCCCAACTGGAGGCGATCCAAAACGAGGCTGGGAGGGGATTATTACTTCTTTTTTTTTAATTAAATAAATAAATAAATAAATAAACTTTAGCTTTGCTTTAAAAATGTCTTTTTAAGTATCTCTGGAGTGTGGTATGAGGCAAAAATTCCACCACATTTTTTTTTAAAATATTATTTGAATCAAAACGTGATTTCCTAGAGATCCTTTCGTCAACCATAAAGAAAAACAAGCCGGGGTTAATCCTACTACTCAGATGAATTTGACTGGTAAGTAGTTTCCTTGATTTTCGTGAGGATTTAATGGATTTTCAGTACATAAAATTCTGCTACTTTTTTTTTTTTAATGTACGTTTCCGTCAAATTAAAGCGACTACATTATAGATTTTTAAACGTTATCAGTATTGCTTTCATTTTTGTTATGTTTCTCAAATACACCGCAATAGAGGTGTGTGCAGTGGCCGTCTTCAGAAGGATTTCATGGGTGGTTGCAGATTAAATAAACCTTGTAAAGGGATGGTCAGAAAAGCGTAAAGAAAGGAGAACCCCAGACGACAGACATGAATAGGGTTTGTGTGTACCTATTTACGGGTGCTATCACGTTCTGGTCGTACATTAATAAATACAATTTATTTCCAATAAGGATAAAGCCGCCGAGTGTCATTACGGTCATTAAGCCGCAGTCTATACAAGATCGCTGTATTACCCGCGGGATCTAGAAGCGTTGATTACGTTCTGGCTAACCACGGTTCACAATAGCTCGGATTGGAGTATTGTTCATGGATGAATGCGGACTTACCTGGAATAATACGGAGGCAGAAGTCAGGAAATTGGTTCTGCTGCAACCTACGCCATTGTACGTGCTTCGAAGTCTTTCTTCTTTCTATGGCACTTAGAATGAAGCCGATAATTGCAAATAAATAACTTAATTTATTAATTTTTACGGAATCGCTTTAGTCACGAGGCTGAAACAGGTGTGGAAAGAGGAGAAACGAATGAGATAATTATCTAGTGTTGCCTCTGAGCGCGTTGTGATATAGCTCAGTTTTTAAGTTGGCAAACAAAGAGAAATACCTGACTTTTACCTAATCCTCCCTCACAATATGAAACAAGCATCTTTAGACAAGTTAGAAAAGAAACAAACTTGTGTATATCGGGTTACGAACCGATCAGTATTAAAAAATAACATGGTGCAATTGTGTTTATGAATCGTACTGGTCTCAATAGTTCCAAAATCATTCAAGTAAATTATATTACATTACTCATGAGTACTGCCCAGAAATATAAAGCAGCTGACTGTAGCCATCGTCTACAATCTCCTCCACGGTCAGCGAGCGACGGCTGTCGTTAAATAAAACAAACGAGTATTAGATGATTTAAACTGATTTATTACAAAGCGAAACAAAAACAGATAAGATTATTTTCACCTCAAGTTTACAAAAGAAATAATAAAACACCTTACGACAAATTGCAAAAGTTGCCAACAAAAAAAAGAAAGCCATTATGGATTATGCAAACGTCCAACAGAAAGACATAGCTATCGATTTGATTTTTAAAATGGTTCACGTTATCGCCAACGACAAATGTTATTGGTGCATCAAGCTACCCCGATACTCTTGGTGCGTGTTTGCTATTGGTGTATCAAGCTATCCCGATACCCCTGGTGCGTGTTTGCTATTGGTGTATCATGCTATCCCGGTACTCTTGGTGCGTGTTTGCCATTGGTGTATCGTGCTACCCCGGTACTCTTGGTGCGTGTTTGCTATTGGTGTATCAAGCTATCCCGGTACCCTTGGTGCGTGTTTGCTATTGGTGTATCAAGCTATCCCGGTACCCTTGGTGCGTGTTTGCTATTGGTGTATCAAGCTACCCCGGTACTCTTGGTGCGTGTTTGCTATTGGTGTATCAAGCTACCCCGGTACCCTTGGTGCGTGTTTGCTATTGGTGCCTAAAGAGATGGTGACATCAAGCAACGCAAAATATCCAGAATTTTCAATTATCTCAAAAGAAAAAAAAAAGGGAAAACGACGCAAGATGCAAAACATCGTTGATCAAAATACACACATTTTTTGTGATGAGACTTTTTAACTGTACTAAGTGAGGAAGCAAACTAAGGTAAAGAACGTCCAATAAAAAATTTTGTGAAGAAGCGTAATGAACCTTTCCACCAACCTCAGCAGCTCTTCGCGCCTTCATCGCCCTGGACGTCACTCCTCTCTCCGTTCTTAGTCGTTCAACATGGAAACTGAATATCGCCTAAACTTCATTTATCCAGAAAAGCCTCGTTGAAATAAAACTGCTTTAAGTGCTTCTCCTCATCAGATCGGGCCGAACCTCTATCTGTCGTCTCATACTGCATCAAGTCTGCATCTTGGCACAACACAGCAGCAGCTTGTACATTGGCTCGGCAGATAAGAGAGAAGTATGATCGCTTTGTTTGCCAGCTCGGCAATTCCGCCTCGGGCGCCTTGTGGCGCTGTTTCTCCCCGTTTATCGGCTGCAGCCGCGTTGTGTAGAAGAAGCGGACGAGTGAAGTATCGTCCATTGTACTTTATTACATTATCTTTATCAATTGATAAAGAGCGGGCGGTAAGGCGTTTGATACGCCCCCCCCCTCTCTCCTCCGCAATTCTCTTATTCGAAGGATTTCTGAACCGTTAGAAGTTTGAAATAATGAAGTTATTATAGTCAGAAAATCGCTTTTCGGTGTCACCCTGACAACGCCGGACTTATTCTCATCAGTACCAACGTATTGAAGCAGATAAAAAATTAAAAAAATTATAATTATGCACGTCTAGGGTTAAAGTAATGAACTTGTAATGGGTGAAAATATTTCGAAATTTGAGGGGTCAGACCACACACAGAAAAGATCATTTGTAAATGTTGGTTGCGTACACAAAGGATGTAATATTTGAATGGTAAACGTAATAGTTTTAGAAAAATCCCATACAATCGCTTCTGATAAGTAAACACGTGATCGGCGTCGAACGCGAATCATTGAAACAGAAGCGAGGCTCGCCTGCCAAAGGTGTGCACGTGTGCGCTTTAGTCTGTTGTGTTGCCTTCAAGAAAAAAAGTTAAGGCTATTTATTCTAATAGCTGAAGGCTGTGGATGTGACTATGATGCGAAGGGATGCCATGTTACCACCAAGAGTGGGATCTCGTAAAGAAATACCGGGAAGTCCCGTGGAAGAACGAAACCTGAACTTGCCAAGGTCAGGGACGAAAGAGCAGGCAGACTGTGCGAGAACACAATTACGGAATTCTTGCTGGCGAAAAAAGGTGCTGAGAAGCATGGCCTTAGCGGGACGGTACCGGTGAGAAAAATATTACCGAGACAAGAAAGAAGGGAAAGACGCAGTGATGGGTAAGGAATCATGAGTGTAGATTGTCGAAGACTAAAGAATTGTTTACAGTTGAGTCAAAATTTCAATTGTTCAAGTACCGATGTGTAAGTGGGATATTAAAGGAGGACGTGCATAGCCGTGAATGGGGCTGTGAAATTGTTTAAAATTGATGAAGAGGCGGTCAGCGAGAAGTTCCGGTAAATTATGATTCATCACGCCATGTCTGATAGGTGTAGTCCACTCGATTCGGGTTTCATATTCCGGCAAGACAGAGAGAACTCAACGTATAGAAACAGAAACATTTAACTACTCATTTGGAAGTCAAGAAAATTTGAGAGGCTGCCTTAGCCAGCCATCACAACAGTTATGTTAAAAAGAACTGTACGAATTTCGAAATGAAATGAGAGCTTCAGGCTTGATAAACTTTTGGCAATGTGCTCAAGATATTTGAAAATCGGTTACAATTTCATCAAAGTCTGTCACACCGAGTAAAGGAACATTGCATGGAAACATATCAATTGTCTTTTGAATTCTTCCAATGATATTGGATTTTGAAATTTAACGTATATTTCCTGTTTATCGTGTTTGCACACAACCTTTTCTGTTTCTTAAATAGGTTGTTGCTAGAGAGCTTTTTAACATTTTGTTCCATGATTTGTGCCAATCTAAGTTATTATATAACCTGAAAGTAGTATTCGTACTTGGGAGAGCTGTAGCCAATCGCATTTGCTTAACGTATTTAAGCCAACCCGATCCGCCATCTGGTTTTCTTAATTACTCGTTCCAGGTGACCAAACAAAGTCTCGGGTAATAGTTTATCTGATTACATCACCACTGCAGTTTCACGAGTAATAGACCTCAAAGCACGACAGGTATTTTCCTCAGAATCATATGTACCGTTTTTAATCTTGGCTAAAACTCGCAGTGGCGTAGCTGGCCTATTCGGCGCCCGGGGCCGGATTCTGAAATGCGCCCCCCCCCTCCAAGATCTGTTGCCAAAGAAGCGGTTGTCAGGGGCCTCCCCCCCCCTAGCTATCAGCCTATCGAGAACTATTTTCTTATCGGTGGATACAGAAAAAAGTCCGCCACCTACAATCGTGACGTTTAAATCAAACTTGTGCTATTATTGGCCATTGTTTGAACGTCTTACCTATCCATCTCTTCCTGTTCATTATCATTTCAGAATACATGCTACAAAATATGTCAATAAAATCTACAGTTGTCAAAAATACTGAATATAAAAGATTTTTAAAAAGTATTTGCGTGGTTCCAGCTATGCATATTATCAAAAACGTTTATAAGCAGTTGACAAAAGTAGGTAATTGCGAAACAAATTATAATTACAATTTAGAAACAGTATGATTGGACGCGTTTAGAAACTATATTACCAAACTGTGGGGCACGACCATATACGTACATTTCCTTAGCACACAGAAGCGGAGCTGTCCATTCATTCCGTCCGCTTAATCTGATGACGTCATCAGAGATGGAAGCGAGAGAACGTAAATCAAAATGGCGTTACGTACGAACAGTGTATCTGATATGCAGAAAGATATGGCACCTGTACGATCGCATGCTACCCGAAGTGACAAGAGGCATTTCGTGGGAATATCATAAATATGTTTCCTTCCTAATTACCGCCTTGAACCCGGGGCAGATCGCAGATAGGATACGTCTAACGGGATTAAAACATAAGCCACCCTGGTGTTATTGTGAATGGGAATCTTCTGCGGGAACCACCAACTAGAGGGGTTATGGGGGGGATAGAGTCTATCAGGAAACAAATACCGCCTATCGGAACGCGGGTGTGTTGGCGGAGAAGAGTGGGGGGGGTTTAGTGCCGTCTACTGCAGTGTGCGGCTTCGGAATCTCCAGGGAATCTCGACTTTCGCGAAAATTTTCGTCCGGAGATGGGTAAATGCACGTAACAAGATAACGGGAAGTACGACGAGATATGCCGAGAGCTGAGGCATATGAAACATGGCGTGGCAACGCCAAGATAGGTAGGTATGTTGGTGTGGACGCGGCCCATCTGTTTCCGAGGAATCGTGAGAAAATTGTGAAAGTTATGATTAATTAATTAGCCCAATGCCATGAAGGCCATAGTTGTCTGACCCTCCTAGTTGTTTGCTGACTGAGATAACAACAACAACAACTAGAATAATAATAATAATAATAATAATAATAAATATAATAATTAATATAATAGGTTTACTGTTTACTCGTAATCTTGATCTTTAACTAAAGGTGTATTAACCAAGACGTAACCAAAACAAATTTATTTAATTCGTGTGCAAACAAATAATTGTCTTGAAAATGGCGTCATTCAAGGAGATACGTAAAGTCAAAACAGTTTGCTGAGTTTATAACGACCATTGGAAAACAACAACAACTACTACTCGGGTAGAATGTTGCTGTTTTTTTCAGTTCATATCATTATGATTCATCATTCACGAATAGTTCAGTAATGTTCTCTCTCTCTCTCTCTCTCATCTCTCTCTCTCTCTCGCTGTAGGGTTTGGTTGTGTGTACCATATATTTGATATTTTTTTTCTAGAAACGTTACCTATATGGAAGCAAAGAAAAAATGGTATATTTTTATAAGACGAAATTGTGCATTAACATAGATTAATTCGCCCTGAGAATCTGCTATAGGAGTCATTCTATTAACTGAAGCCTAGACAGAGAGCGCACAATTGGGCATGCGGTTGTAGAAAGACCACAATCTAGTAATAATTAACCTTCTGCAGACAAGGTATTAATTTAGTCATGAAACGAAATCGTCCGACGATGAATGCCACTGGCAAGCGTTAGTTAGTCTATCCACAGAATTATATTTACGTTAAATGATAGCTTATAATCTTGGTCAATTTGTTACTCTATCGATTATTTTGTAGTTTTGAAGCTACTATATTTTTTTATATATTTAGCTGGTGTTGGTAATAATAATAATAAGAATAATAATAATAATAAAAATAATATAATAATAATAATAATAATCGACGCGACGAGCACGGATGGAGAAGCCACGTAATAACGTAAAAGCGCATCTGGAGAAATTAATTACTAAATCTGTGAACCCAGCCTGTGATCTCTCTGAAAAGAGTTAACTATCACCTGTAGAGACACTCTCTTTTATGTTGCCAATGAATTTCAAGTAAAAATATGAAAGAAAAAAAAAAAAAAAAACATTAGCTTTAAATTATCTTTATCTGGAGCAACAGAAAAACAATTTATTTTTATTTAGAAATTCATTTTTGTCCGTACCCAAATGTCATGTTATAATTCATTTTAACACCATCTTTAATGAATGACACAAGGAACCCAAAAAATCATCTTAATATGGCATTTACTTAAGAATTTAAATATTCACGTTAAATGCCGTGCAAATACCAATGATCTTTTGGATCTTTATATCAGTCATGAAAGGAAAACCTTTTTCCCCAACTGAAACGTGTTTCCAGAATGAAGGCTGTCCGTCGACAAGCTACTTTGCGAAACTATATAAATGCTGCCATCGTAACATGATACGTATAGTTAGATACTGTCTTTATGATGGAAGAGAGACAACTCTGATCATCCCGCTGGTTTGCTGGCCAGAGAGAATTAACCAATAATAACCGCGTACGTTTTCCTGCCGAACTCTTTGCTTAAAGAATGTTCGATTGCGGAACAACAATGCTAATAAGTCCACGACAACAGCAGAATAAGGTTTTTAAGGAATGCTGACAATACACAGAGCGTATCTGCTCTTAAACTGAAAACATTTGTTTGTTTTTTTTTGTAATAACTTACACAGTTCTTCGCTTGAAGACCACAAAGAAAATGGATGTGCGCGTCATAGATGTACATAATGCTAATGATCTCTGTTATAGCATCATGGTTGTGCAAGACGGTGAACTCTACGGGATTCGAATATGTTCTGACGTCACTACTTTTTTTAAAACTCGCACCTTGAAATAGCTAAAAACCATAAGGTGACAGCCACCTAAGTGGGAGTATTCCTTTAATTGTTTTCATCCACGTGTGGCAATCTCTGTTTCTTCGTAATTTTAACACTGAAAACGGATCACTGTTAGCGTCAACATAGTGTTTGTGCGGTGATCTGCTGTATTAAAGGGACACTAAGGGAATAAGAGGGATAAACCGTGGGGAAGTGTCACAGAATAATTTAGTATTAAGATAACTAATCCTAACAGGTTTGTGTGGAGTCAATCAAATAAGAAAAAAATATTTTAAAATAAACGTAAAATAGATTAACAATATCCATGTTTAGAAGGTTCGATTTTTTATTAACAGTGTAATTGTAATTGATAAAAAGTAAGGAAAATAAAAATAAATTAAATTTTAAAACTTTAAAAGGTTTGCTTTGCTTTCTTAGCAAACTTTTTTCATTTTATTTTGAAGATAAATTGACATTCTTCATGTTTTTGCAAAATATTTAAATAAGCAGAATTTTAAGAAAAATTGTGTTAGACTAAAGAGAAATCTAAATTTTTTTTTAAAAATAATTTGGAACATTTCGCGAATCATTTTTGTTTAAAGAGGACAATTTTATTTCAGAGAGAGAGAGAGAGAAGAGAGAGAGAGAGAGAGAGAGAGAGAGAGAGAGAGAGAGAGAGCTGGGGGAAGAGAGAGAGAGAGAGAGATGGGGGGAGAGAGAGATGAGGGGGGGGGAAGAGATGGGAGAGAGAGAAGAGAGAGAGATATGGGGGAGAGAGATGGGGAGAGAGAGAGAGGAAGAGATGAGGGAGAGAGATGGGGGAGAGAGAGAGAGGATGGGGAGAGAGAGAGAGAGAAGAGAGGAGAGAGAGAGAGAGAGAGAAGAAAGAGAGAGAGAAGGGGGAGAGAGAGAGAGAGAGATGGAGAGAGAGAGAGAGAGATGGGGAGGGGGGAGGAGAGAGATGGGGGAGGAGAGAGAGAGAGAGATTGGGGAGAGAGGAGAGAGAGAGATGGTGGAGAGGAGAGAGATGGGGAGAGAGAGAGAGAGAGAGAGAGAGATGGGGGAGAGAGAGAGATGGAGAGAGAGAGAGAGAGATGGGGGAGAGAGACTATGACAAACCTTAGGCAACAACCTAACTATCTCACTTTCAATTTAATTTCGCCCGCTATAACCAATTCAGACGGTCGGTCTTTTCCCGCATTCGGTAGTAAAACATTAATAGAGATCGACTCTAATGAAAAGTCTAAAATACTACCGGTTCTCGCCTGGTCAGTGTAGTGCGGTGAAGGGAGGGACCAAAATTACCCGGCCATCGATTAGTTTGTGTTGGAAGCTGGCTGAATTTATCTTGTCCATTACTGTAATAAGCAAGCCAAACAGAGACAGCGCGAGCGTTTGTTCGGCGCACGATACGTGGAAGCTGGAGGACCGATGGTCCGCTCGTCCATGCGGAAGCGAATTGTATGAGCCGATATGTTCACACGAGGTGAAACATCAGTGCTGATGAAGACGGAATATCCCCGTTGTTTCAAGCCACCCACGATTATTAGGCTAAAAGCCTCGTTTCAAATTATTCCATTTGCAATCTTTCTTTTTTTTTTAAAAAAAAAAGAAATATTTATTAACCCATTCTCTTCTTTCTAGCAGAATTAGGAGCAGAGGTAAACAAACACATATCACGTGGTATTTTATGTATTCTATTCAAATAAAAATAATGAATTAAAAATATATATATATATATTCTTTCCGACTGTAAGTAATGTATGTATTCCGTTATGGAAAAGTATCTTTTAAAAGCATCGACTCAAAGTAAGGATGAGGGGTCTCACCTTAAAATTGTCTGGGAGCGGAAGTAGCGGGCAGCTGTTTGAACACTGAGGGTTAAACAAACTGCTGGCGTTTATAACAATTCGCAGACAAACACGAGGAATGTCTCGCACCGCGTTCCTAGGAATGGTGAAATGAATTATCATCATCTACACTTCAGGTTTACAGTGACGTCAGAAAAGTGGCGCCTCCCAGAAATATTTACTCTAGTCCGTGGTACGATTTGTCTAAGTATAGTAAATTAAATTAATATTCTACTGTACTAATCGACTCCTGACGATAAACAAACCTAACACGATATTAAAAGTTTACTTTTTTTTCTTTTTTACACTTTGAAATTTTCAACAGTTGACGACAGACGGGATAATTTTGAATTGTATTCTTAAAATATGCACTTGTTTCTTTTAAAATAATACATTCTTATTAATTTCTAAATATAGCCGTAGCTATTATTATTATTATTATTATTATTATTATTATTATTATTATTATTATTATTATTATTATTATTATTATTATTGCCTGTTGCTCAAAATCAAACCTTGTAATTTGTTCTGTTTCTTTTTTGATTTCAAAAAACAAGAAAACCTTTTTTTTTAAGAAACCAAAAGCAGAATAAATACGTAAATAAAGGTTTAAAACAACAAAGCGTTATTAAAAGAGTATTGTTTTAGACATCTTTTCTACTACACGGTCTCAAAGGGCGACCCTTTTAGCGATCCCTGTTGTCAGCCGATGTTTCTCTCTAAGCTCCTTAGGGTGTTTTTTTTTACCTGGACACCAACTTTCCCCCTAAATTATCCCGTCGGAATGACAGATTTCTCCCAGACCCTTTAACATTCTTACAGCAAATCCTCATTTAAAGGGGCGTGTTTTTTGTTCGTACACGACCTCACTCGGTTATAACCATGGCTACGAGCAAAAATACAGAGACAGTCAAAAGTTCGGGGAAAGAGGGACAAAAGTATGAGGGCACCCACCGTCGGTTGCTGTTGATGCTGGACGGTCCCAACAGCGGCCTCTATCGGTGCAGTGGTGTATGAATTCCCATAACTCTGAGATACACACTAGGGACGTTAAAATGAAACCCAACCGGATATCATTACAGCGATGCTGTTTCAGCCGGTTTTCGATTGAACGACTCCCTATATTTTTAAGCAAAATTAACATTCCTTTAATTTTTTTTATTAATTATTACATGGAAGAAAAAAAACCCCCAACAAAACCGCAGCACAGGAAAGAGGATAGCGAACACGGAGGTGAACTGCCCCGTGGCTTGAATTAATTTCGCCAGCAAATCATCTTTCTCGACAGTTTGATACTTGTCCGTCACACGCGCGCGCGCGCGCCTATCAAATATGATGTGGAACGACCGCCTCAGCAGCAGCTCGGGAGAGCGAATACAGATGGTGGTGGTGGGGGGGGGGGCAACCGTCGCTTAATACTGGTGGGCGCTTCCCCACAGTCTAGAGTTGCTTCTCCTGCATTTCCGCGTCGACTCGGCTTACCGGCGAGCTACTGCACGCCCGAGTGTCGCCCGCTCCGTTCCGGTTTCTTTGCCAGTATACATCTGTGTCCTCCTCCTCCTCCTCCTCCTCCCACCCTGCACCGGAGAGCCACGAGGTGAGAGAACTCGAGAAACATACGAAGAAAACGAACCGAACTCGCTGGTAAACCGAGTCGACGCGGAAGCAGCTGGGGAGGAGAACTGCGATCCTCCGAGATGATGGCTGATGCGGAAATGCGGGAGAAGCAACCCTAGACTGAACGTGGCGTGGAGACTGTTACAGATCGCCAGTTTTTGTCGGGGAAGCCACCCCCTCTCTCTCTCTCTCCGGGATCTCTGGTACCCGCGGTCAGATAAATAACACGCCCAGGTTCCCCAGTTCGAGTGTGGGGCGTCTACCGGAAGACCCGGCGACGCTTTTCGAGAGAACAATCGGGTGAACAACACCTACAGGTTCTCTCGGTCGCACCACAGCTCGACATACCAAGAGACATACCCCCAAAACGGGTAAGCCAGTGCCGGCTTGGTAACGGAACGAAACTCAGCGATGGTGAAGACTGCGTTCGTGTGGACAGATTCTAGGGTCAGACATAGACCCGCATTTCGTTTCTCGCGGAGCCCTGAATTAATCTAAGTTAAGTTCGAAATTCGCCCTCCCAAAAACGACGACGCAAACACATCACAAAATTTCTCTCCCCCTCAGTATAATTTAATAGGGGGCGCTGCGGGAGTGATGCCGGAGCAACAACCCAACAATTTAATTCCTTTGAAGCAGTTGCCCATGGCTTCTGACACCATCAGAACAAATCAATTTTTCCCATGTTCGCTGATATTTCACTTTGAATTTAAAAAAAAAACAAAAAATTCTGATTTAGTAAGTAGCTTATCGAACTACGTGGCTCCATATCTGTCTGTCTGTCTGTCTGTTTGTTTTGTTTTATAAAAATATACCTTGAAAATATTCAAGTTTAAACGTAAAAGCAAGACATAATTAATTAGCCACATACTACAGGTGTTTCACATCGTATCTGGCACCGGGTAAATGATTTGATATTAACGGTTGAAGGCTAAAAACAATTGCAAGACACAGCCTTCGAGGAGATCAAAGTTTGCCGCAATATCTCTTCCGGTTTTTTAACGAAAATCCCGGACGTCTCCATCGCCCGTTCACCCTCATCCGTGGAATTTTTCCGCCATTGAAACCCAATGAACTCTCCAGTTGAGAGTCACGTGCACCGGCATCGAACCGAACAATTCGGCTGCCGACTCGTCATCAATTTTTCACTGTTACACCGGTTTTATTTTCATACGAAAAGAAAAAAGGGAAGGGAAAATCCAATACATTTACATAATGCAAATTTTCGCAGCCCCCCCCCCAACGTAGGTGTTATTTATTTATTTATAGTCTTACTTCCGTGAGCATCTCAGCCGGGCGAGATGTTCACGGGGTACAAAAAACGGTCCGAACAAAGGTTCGCCGGCGAATGTACAATGGCAGAGCCGACCGCCCTTTAATAAGTGCGTATTGATTATTTTTTTCCCTTCTTTTTAAAGGAAATAAATAAAACACAACAGACTATCTATGAATAATTTGTGCGCATCCATTTAGCGGACGCTGTGGGACCTACTCGGGATCGAGATGGACGTCCAGGGGGACTTGGCGCGCGAGTCGGACTCAATGCGTATCTTTGAGTAGAGAGATAAAAGTAACAAAGGTTGGCTTGTTATACTAATATTATTAATAAAACAAGGTAAAAGGGGGGGTCCCTAATTTTCTTTTTCACATTTCAATGAAATATCGACATTTTAGTCACGCGACTTAAAAACAAGGGAATTAGACCGTCATTTTCGTCTGTCTCCCTCCCATTCTCGAGCGCCATTTTATTGTCTAACGTTGGGCAGCCCCGTGTAGCTGTGGCTACTGATCCGGCTAGAATGCTTACTACCTTACACCTGTAATTTCGTTATCGTTCACCTGAGATTACATTAAGAAATTGATTGATTCCGAGTTTAACCCCTAATTAGACAAACAACAAACAACCCGGATACGACTGCAGCAGTGGGCAGTTTTTATATTCGGCTCCCGTTGCGTTGTCTGCTGTCTGGCTTCCTCTTCGCCGTTTGTCGTCTGCTTCAGTCATTTCTGACAATGCCTCTCGTCGACCGAATTGCGCGTAATCAGAAACAAATATTCTTCATTATAAGCACTCAGAATCCGCCGTAAGTGATCCAAAATGGATACCCTCTCGCACTATTTTCATGCTTGCGTCACGTGATGTTTAATAATAACTAAACAATTTTCCACTCAACGGTTCTCGAAGCAAATCATATATAATAATAATAATAATAATAATAATAATAATAATATAATAATAATAATAATAAGAAGAAGAAGAAGAAGAGAGAAGAAGAAGAAGAAGAAGAAGAAGAGAAGAAGAAGAAGAAAGAAGAGAGAAGAAGAAGAAGAAGAAGAAGTGAAGAAGAAGAAAGAGAAGAAAGTAGTCAGGAAATATAATAAATGTTTTAAAAACCAACTCAAACGTTAGATTGACACCTTACAGAAATTCTAAACCCTGACATTAACATTCATATTAAAGAAAGCAAAGGTAGCGGGTCCTTAGGAGGAGGCACTGGGAAGTAAGTCAGGGGTTTCAGATATGGATGATGCGAGTCGACTTAAACGAGTTTATTTCAGACAGCCAATCGTGAGATATGAAGACGATTTGAATAAGATTTTTAAAAATAAAAGCAAAAAAAAAATATTAACACGTGGTAGAGTCCGGTAGGGATAAAAAAAGAAGAAATCGTTAAGAATTAAATCGATTTGTTGCTGTTTACTTGTACAGTAGTATTAAGCTAATCCGTTTGGTTAAGAAGATGATCCGCACTATAAAAGTGAGTGGGCGATTAACTATGGAGATCGTCATCGATAGTCACAGTCGTGTAAAGAATCAGCGCATGCAGCTTTCTGGCTACTTTATCTATTTATCTACATACATTGGACGAGGGCAGAGAGAGAGAGAGAGAGAGAGAGAGAGAGATGGAGAGAGAGGGGGGGCATCCCCCCTAACACAAGTTAGTGGTGTAAGAACTCTCGAACCCGACTACCGGTTGTTTTAGGGTCTACCCTGAACCCCCACCCTCCAAGAGCACAACACGAATAACGTCTTGTGTGTGTACAGATATTGCATTTAAAACATCTAATTCGTTCATAAAACTCAATGGTTGGCTGTCGGATGAGTTTGCCCCGAACGCGCTCCTTCCTTCTGATTTATAGCAGCAGACCCACCTCGAGTAACCGGGAGGAGGACGATGTCTCGGCAGCTCGGTAAGTTCCGTGTCTCGCCTGCCCGCCCTTATTGAATCCGACAACACGTACGTTTAATTCACGAAGCGGACAATCCCTGTTGCACCACGCCACTTGGTCCTTACAGCCATGTCAAAACACTGCCGAGCCGTTTATAAATACCGCTCTTCTCAAACACTTACCGGCTCTCTCTGTCAAGCCCGGCGGCCGCCATCTTTGTTGACCGCTCGAAGGTCAGAACCATTAGATCGCACGAGACGAGAAGCCATTCTAATGGCAGCGGAAAGAACGGCCGCATAGCTTTCCTCAGCCGCCGCCCAGCGCAACACCATCGACTGTGCTTCGGTGAAATGGTGTCCAACTACAGCTCGTGGTTAAAATGTCATATCAAAAGTGTAACAACAAACTTTGGCGTTTGTAATAGAGTCGGTAAAAGAGTCCGACAACGCCAAGAAGAACGCAGAACATGGTTGGTACCATGAAGAGGCTGCAGGTGACCAACATTGCGGTGCAGAGACACCAATGTCCCGTATTTACACGTTAATGAAACTAGTCACGGGTGCGTAAACTAATGAGTTGAAAAATCCTAACGTGCAACAACAACAACAACCAAAAAGGTTTAGATTTGAATTTGGCACTCGAGAATTTCTATCAAGATATGATTCTACATAACATTTGGTGCTAGCAACATTGCGGAGTAATTAAGTTCTAAATGGCTGTCTTGTTTCTCTACTCTGAGAAGCCTAAGACATCTGGGGAGAAACGCCTGCAAGCACGTACGTGCAGACTTCAGTTATACAGTCGACCCCCGCGTAATCGCGGTTCGGCATTCGCGGCCCCGGTTATTCGCGGAATTTTCCTTAGAACCTAACTAATAATTGTTCGTGGAACCCCCCGCATATTCGCGGAATCGCAAATATCTTCCGCGATTTTTTAAATGGCTTTTTTCGTGGCAATATATATTTTTTCACGCTTTTTAACGCAAAATTATTAATAACAATATAATTTACTAATTTTGTAATATAAATACTAACGTAAATTCAGTGAAATATCAATATAAAATAAACGCTTTTGGTTGGAGGTTTGAAAGTAGCCAATCCGAGAGCGTTATTCATTTCTCCTTGCTGCTGATTGGCTGCTGCCCACGAGGCGCTGTCTCAGGCAGATGCAGCCCAACAGTCCCGCATCATCCCAGTTTACCGCGTGTAGCTATCTCAAGTGTTTCTCTGAGTGTTGTATTTTTTATTAAATTATTATTATATATTTACTTATATATTTTACATTATATTTTGACGTTTATAGGCATTTTTATGGACCACGTCCAATATTCGCGGTTTTTCACTCTTCGCGGGTGCTCAAGGGACGTAACCCCCGCGAATACCGGGGGACAACTGTACATATAAATGCCACTACTCTCATCAGTGAACAATTCTGATCCCCGTTTGAAATATACAAAATTTTCTCCTGTCGCCATCAGAGCCGTCTAGTATTTCGGTTCACCAGCCCTGAGGGTTGCAGCAGCAGCTGCTCGGCTCCTGGTGGAGAAGGACGTCTCTTGACCGATGATGCTTCCTTCCTGCAGAACGAGAGCCAGTTCGGACGCACACCTGTCTGCATCGCCGATTCTGGGCGTTTTGCAGAAACTGCTCCTTTTATCTGTTGTAGCCATCCTCGGTCGAAACACGCTGGCATGCCCTCTCCTCTGCAACTCGTCAGCTCGGTAGGTATTACAAGAAGTCATCCATTTCTGCTTCTGGGACATTATCGGTGATCTCCGCCTCGTGCGTAATCGGGTGTTTTCGTAGGCGCTCGGCTGCCTTCTCCTTCCGGGTAACCCGCGTTCTTCTTTCCGGTGTCCACAGAATAACTAACTACCTGTACCGGTCTGCTGTAAAACAAACGGAGCTCGTTCTGATGCTGGTCTCATCCCCCCCCTCACTTTTAAGAGATTCCAGCACGGAGGAAGCATCTGAAAGAAACACTATCTTTTTGTAAGTGGTAAAACCTTCTGCACGCTCTAAAGTTCTTTCAGACGAAATGGAAGTTTAAGAAGCTTCCAGCTTCCGAACTGACGATGCCAGGTCCTTTAAGGGATTCAGACTCTAAATGTATGGAATCATTATTATCATCATCATCATCAGTTTTCTTCTGTTCCTTTCCATATCAGAAGAGTTTAGTTTCCCTTACCTAAGAAAAACCTTCTATCGCCGAAAGTCTTTTTCAAGCAACAACAACAAATCTACAAATTCCCTCTGATCGATGGAACAGATGCTGATGCTGCTGATGCTGCTGCTGCTGCTGTTTAGTATTTGCACAGAAAATGAATTATAATATAGTTCCATTATTCAGGAAATAACAACCATCACATCCAATTAGGCGTTTAGCTAAAAATCAAATTATCTAAGGCTAAGAGGTTACCATCCATCCTATGTTATCTAGAAACCCCTTTCTACCTGAACCACCTGTAAATATTCATTTTGAAAAGGAATTTTAAAAAAAGACAATCCCCGGCGTATGACGAGGTCCAAACTTGACAGCGAGGTTGAAAAGGTTCTGGTGAGAAGACAGGTGTCTATATCTGTTCGGTGTATGAAATTATCTACTTCATCGGCTCTTTATCTTTCTTCAGGTATACTAACCGACAACGGATTTCTTCCCGGTGTCACCATTTCTCAGCTTGAAGCCTTTACTTTTCTTCTTTTAACCGTAAAAGAATTTAATTTTCAGATAAAAGGCCAACATATTCGAAATACTCAACCATCTTTTAAAAAAAAAACAACAACCAAACAAAGGAATCTTTTTTTAAATGATCTTTCGGAAATCAGTTCGTGGTTTATGTCTTGAGATGTCTCCCTCAAACATTGGTCTCCGAACACGCACGAATATACACATAGTTATCTATCTCTACACCAATACAGGTAATCACTACACACACGCACACACACATACAGGTATATATATATACACCTATAGGTAACTCTACACACATACAGGTATCTCTTTAGATGGTCAACTATGGACGAAATATCTAACTCTGTAAAAATATCGACAGGTTAAACTCGTGCATGACTGATCTGTACGTCATTTTAAAGGATTGGGGCGTATTTTGAAGGAAAGTTTAGCTATTCTTATGTGGTAATTAATATTTATAGTTCAAGTATTTAAAGACATTAACTCGACAAAGAGAAGGCATAAAATACCGACCGTTAAAAAGGAACTGACTACAGACTGGCGCCATATTGATGGTCATAGTGTTAGAAATTGGTGACATACTCGTTCGTTTTTAAAATTTTAACCGAATAATCCAGGTTAACTTTGAAAAAAATTCACTTTTGCTAAATGTCACTAAGCTAGTTATTATTCTTTCTCAAAATTATTTGTGTTAGGTTAACATCGGTTAAAATGGTTGTTTTCATTATCTCTCTCTCTCTCTCTCTCTCTCTCTCTCTCTCTCTGTAACTGACGTCATCTCTTCTCTCTCTCCCCTCTCTCTGTAACTGACGTCATCTCTCTCTCCCCTCTCTCTGTAACTGACGTCATCTCTCTCTCTCCCACTCTCTCTCTGTAACTGACGTCATCTCTCTCTCTCCCCTCTCTCTGTAACTGACGTCATCTCTCTCTCTCCCCTCTCTCTGTAACTGACGTCATCTCTCTCTCTCCCCTCTCTCTCTGTAACTGACGTCATCTCTCTCTCTCCCTCTCTCTGTAACTGACGTCATCTCTCTCTCTCCCTCTCTCTGTAACTGACGTCATCTCTCTCTCTCCCCTCTCTCTGTAACTGACGTCATCTCTCCTCTCTCTCTCTCTCCATCTCTCTCTCTGTAACTGACGTCCCTCTCTCTCTTCTCTCCCTCTCTCTCTGTAACTGACGTCATCTCTCTCTCTCTCCCCTCTCTCTGTAACTGACGTCATCTCTCTCTCTCTCTCCCTCTCCCTCCGGTTATTTTGTTTTAAACAGAAATTCCACTCCACTCGACGAGGGCTAGAGAGAAAATTCCGGATGGTTCTTTTTATTTCCCGTCCTGTTTCGACGTCACGTCAGCCAGGTCCGTCTCCTGTAACCAGTCTCGGTTTCCAATTTGCCTCTTGTGCAACGAGATCGCCCATGACACGGTCAGTGCAAACAAACAGAGATCGCCAGCGGTGTAGTAGGGCAGTCGTGGGGGGAAATCTTGGCGATGTTTGGGTTTACCGAAGAAAGGAGATACCGGAGCAGGGCCAACAAACCCGCCTTGTCTTCATTAAAGCTTCTTCGTGACTGTTGTTGATGAAAGAAAGCGGAGGAAACTTCGTGAAACCAACCGGTGTTGATTTTAACGCCAGACAGTATTTAAAAACCCGGATCGCTGTCAACTCGCGACTATGATACAGCGTAGATATTCCCGGACCCCCTGTCCTGCCTGTGGAGGACGGGAAGCGACGTCTCGACCCCTGGTTCTCTCTATACGTGCGCCATTAACGTCGAAACCGAGACACAGTTCCAGGCACGATACTATCACCCATATGGGAGTAATCTGGGAATCCAATTGAAAGATTATTTCATTCCCCAAACAAAAGACTGCAAGCCGGCGTATTTACCGTCCCAAGTCTGTAATTAGGGGGAAGGGAGTAATGTTAATCAGATAAAGAGTGTTCCAAGAGCACCATCGCTGGACCATTCCACACGCTCCTCCTCCTCCCTCTAGAGGAATTTTCGACACAACAAAATTGACTGGATGCCGTAAACCGGATCACGTTTACATTTTTAAGTTCCCACAAACTTTCAACCTCCGCATCGATTTCAGAAGCAGTCTCCGTGAAGGGATGTCTTCTTGAGTCAGGGCGCTCAACCTTCTCGGGGTCCGAACTGGCGAAAACCTACGGAGAATCCCGCTCTGTCAAATTGAATCTGGGGCCTGCTGTAAAAGACTTAAGTATGCATGGAGCAATTATCCGTCTCACCTGCGACCTCGCCGTCGTCACATTAGCAGGATAAATCTAGCGGCAAATAAAGAAATGGGAGGAAAAAGGGGGGAGAAAAAAAAGAAAAGGCACGTCACGTGGCGATTACGAGGAAGAGAGGGGAGCGAAGTGGCGAGTTGGCTTGCGGGGCACGGATTTCATCTTTATAAGTAAAAACGTTAATCTTTTAGGTTATCGTTTCCATCTGTTTAATACGGCTTATCTTTCTGAAAGAGTACTGACGACTCCGGACGGTTCGTCGTGACGTAGGGCCGACCACTACATCTAGCTCTCTTCTTGAATAGAGAGTATAATACATCATCGGGCCGGCCGGTCTGTGCTTAATCCGCTGGAGAACGAGAAGGGCTCTCTTGACGGGCGGGTGGGCCGTGCAGTCCGACTGAGGCTAAAATATGCATATTAATTAACGGTTGAGCATGGATGACCAGATGTTTATTCACGTCACTCCATCCCATCTCTTAGAAATGCTACACAGAATCTGCTATTGATTTTACAGATATAAGTTTAAGGAAGGAAGTCAAAATTGTCTAAGTGAGAGAGAGAGGGGAGCCGGGGTATGTTAACCCTCACCCCCGGGCTGCTGGGAGAACATCGGGACATCGAGTCTCCAAAGCGACTCGACGCCATCATAACCAATCACCTAATCATTCAATGGTGGAATCGCTTACGTCTCTTGAGCAAAGCGCTACTCACAAACAGAAGCCAGTTATACCCGATTACCTTCCCACAAATATCAGCTTGCAGGAGCAGTTGATAGATTCTTCATGAAGTTCCCCGATCACTTTTCGGGAGAAATTTCATCGTAGCAGGATACTTTCAGCTTTACAAAACTTGCGCTTCCCCCTAAAACAGCAACTTCCGGCAGCAAACGTCACGTTTCAAAGATGCCCTATTATCACCACGCCTCCCGAGTGGTACACTTAGGGGATTCTCAACGTGCTATGATTAATTTATTACAAATATTATGAATACTATAGTAAGGTTAGTGGAATCGGTAAGGATACAGGTGATTAAGCATTGATAATCAACTTACGCTAAATGATGGGATAAACTTGGCTCCACTTAGTTTTCTCATAATTCTGCATTATTCCATATATGGTTTATTTACTGCAGAACTAAAAAGGAATTCCGACCGAGCTTGTTTAAAAGATCCGCAATGTACTGCTGGGGGAAAAACAAAACACAAGAATTCCAGTTCAGCAAGGATATCTCTTGTTCTGGCATTGCTGCTTCAGTGAGACAATGACATGGAACAAAGAAAGAAGCTCGCTATGATTAACGACAAATGGAAATCGATCGTCTGTTGCAAAATATTTCCCGAAGACAGACGTTGCTGCATCTTAAAGACGACATTTTTCACCTCTTTTTTTCTTTAAAGATCACTTCGAATCGGAATCACGTACTAAAGGACTCCCGTGGCTAGCCCTCTCGAGCGCCCTCTACAGGTCTACCGTGGAAACGCTTAATCGGCTTTTCGAGGGAGGTTTCTAGTCGAAGATTCCCTGCTCTGGCAAATTATATAAATCACAAGACGGCAGATTAAGTTAAAAGCTTTCAAAAGAGGTCAAAGGACTTGAAAGGCTCAGGCTCAGGCTCAGTCTCTCTCTCTCTCTCTCTCTCTCTCTCTCTCTCCATCTCTCTCTCCATCTCTCCATCTCTCTCCCTCTCTCTCTCTCTCTCTCTCTCCTCTCTCTCTCTCCTCTCTCACACACACACACACACACACCACAAAACAAATCTGCAGTACAAGATCTGGCAAAAGAAGTTGCTCATTTAGAGAAAGATCCCTCCTCCACCCCCACGCACAAAAAAGATTGGCTTGTATTTTATTAGTAGGAAACTGAAAATTACACTAACCGGGTTTCTTTAAAGGTCTTCGCTAAAAAGAAAATCGAAGCAGATAATTGCAAAGTCGGTTCCCCGGATGTTAAATGCGACAATAATTATCGCGTGAATTTATAAATTGAAAGAAATTGTTAAGATTATAGGGCTGGAGAAGAAGACGATCACACGGTTTCTTGATTCACTCCGCCAATTCACTTATTTCGCTTTTCTGTGAATGATTTCCAACACATGCGGGAGGAGGTCTGTGGACGACAATATGCTTTGTTTGCTTACTTTTTTTCCCTTCTGATATCTAAAATCCGGCTCAAACCCTGACGCCGAATCATCGTCGCTTTTTTACAGAGGACACCAAACTAAAAATCCAGAAATTGGCCGAAGCGGCCTCTAGCGGAGAAAAATTGTAAGAACAACGTCATTATACAGAAAATAGATGAGCTACGGCAAAATAAACAATGATAAGGTGTGATAAAACGAAGAGCACTGGAAACGAATTTAATAGCTTTTATATATATATATATATATATATAGAATATCTATTAAGTGGTCTAGGAAAGAAAGCTAAAATAAATATTGAAATCTGTTAATAAAGAGACTTAATTTACTCCACGTGTCTGGTTCCAACCTCGGTGGTTGAGAAAGTAAGGTTGGCGCTAATCTAAAATAAATAATCAAAATAGACAAGAGAAATATATATATATATAGTTAAATTATTTTATTTGACATATAAACGACGAAGAGATCCAGTTAGTATAATTAGCATTTTTGTTATAATTTGCTTATATCGTTAATTTGAAAAGGTTTTCAGTAATTATAAATGTTCCATTATTTTCAAATGTGTGTGTGATACTAGAAGAGACCAGGCTTGTTGTTAGGGGGGTAAACTGTTACAGCATCAGTAATCATTCAACGTATAGACGAGGCTACAATCGGTGTCATAACAAAGGCTAAAGCATGTGACGTCGGTTATATCTTCGTGTATGCGTCATGTGACGTAGATTATAGCCTCGTGTATACGTCATGTGACGTAGATTATAGCCTCGTGTATGCGTCCTGCGAAGTCGATTATAACTGTCACTTTATGAAGCCTCAAAATCAATAGATGGCGATATGCTGAGTATCACTTAGAAAGTAATTATTTTAAAATGCTGATAATGTATGGTTAATAATTTAACAATAAAACCAAATCGTAAATAGTAGTTAATAATAGATACTGCAACTATATGGCGGCTTCAACGTTCCATTAAAGTAAACATCTGGATGCCCGGTTTTAGCGCATGCGATTCCCGATAATAATAATATAATATAATAATAAATAATAATATAATAATAATAATAAATAATAAAATAATAATAATAATAATAATAATAATAATAATAATAATAATAATAATAATAATAATAATAATAATAAAATAATAATAAAATAATAATAATAAAATAATAATAATCATCATCATCCAAGGTCATTAAACAACGATTTTCTGTAAGAAGACAAAAAATATATCACCGTAGGATATTCATGAAGGTTAGTAATTATGACAAATTACTAAATGACAATTTTATTTCTTTATCTGCAAATTAAAAAGACAACCAAAACTGATGCTACATATATCACATTAAAATAACATGCTGTAGATTACACTTAATGCCGATTTTGTGAATTTTTTAATGTAGAAAGATATATAATCAACTGCTGAGTAATAACGATTGTATAACATGAATAATTACTTCAGAAAAGTTTTTTGCCTATCAGATTATGTACACGTGTGTGTGTGTGTGTTGTGTGTGTGTGGTGTGGTTCGGGGGCAAGGCAAGTAGAAATAACTTAAATTTGGAGTTATGTTTTACCTGTATATCACATCAACCACCAGTCTTGTGATACAGACGCTGTCTAGCAAAATAATAAATTTTGCTTATCTTGAAAAATTATTATTCCAAATGTAGTTATGATTGAGATTTAGCCGTTTTAATATAATAGTAAAAAGATGTGTTATAACATGAAATATGTACTTGTAGAAGTATATATTTTAAAATCATTGGAACACTTTATCTTTCATTGATAGTCAATTCTGAAAGTGCCAAAACAAAACTAAATTTATCAGATTCCTCTGGTTTACAAAGCATCAAATTTCATTTTTTAAAAAAAGTTTCACTCTTACAGAACGAGAGAATAAAGATGCAGAGATTATCACAGCTACAGTAAAGAAAGAATGGCATGCAACCGGTGCTTCTCGGTCTTCTGAAAGTGCACAGACAATGAACCTGACCGACGGGGACGATTAGTGCATTGAATAAAACGCTTCGCAGGTAGCAATAGATACAACAATGGATTCCTGTACACAGCTACTGCAACTACATCACTTAAACTATTATTTCTTCTTTGTTTAAACATCAAAATCTTAAGAGCATCTTAGCAGCAGTATGATACAGTTACTTTATTCTTTAATTAAAACGCTTTGTTGTTTTAGGGCCACGTAAAACAATTCGAGCTGGGATGTTTCTTCCATTAACCCACTCCCACTTTTTTAACCACCCGGAGCAACAAAAAAAACAAAAAGCGTAGACAATGACGAACAGGCGCAGGCAGCAGCTTCCTTTGCTTAATTTCAAAGAGTCTAGAGATTTACTGGTATTTTTTTAAACGAAGTTTATTGTATTTTTATTTATTTATTTTTTTCCTGAACGCTTTATATTCGTCCGTTTTCCCAGCATTCGAAGCGATGACGCACGCGCTTTAGAAGGATATCGCTGGTTATCGCCCTTTACATCTGGGGAACGTCGGCTCTGGAAGCAACGAAACTACGCGGTGTAAAGGAAAAAAAAATCAATTAAATACACATTTAAAATAAACAATCATAAATTTAAGCATAATTTTTTTTTTTTTTTTTTGGAATCAAGAAAATTCTTTTTTGATGACCAGCACTGTTTCTTTCGTGTGGGCCCGCCCCCTTCAGCAGCCGGGACAGGAAACAAGGCGAAATCTAGTGTGTGTGTGTGTGTGTGTGTTCTTATAATCTAAACAATCCGGCTGTTTTAATTTATTCATCTACCTGTTTATAGCTCCAATGAAGCGCTGGTTCAATACCTACAAAGGTATTAATTCATGACAATTTCGCGGACATGAGAAGAACAGAATCACGTAGCAGCCAGCACTTCGCAAAAGATGTTATCATACACGGACACACCGAGGAAAACGTGTCCATACAACACATATTTAAAGGCCAAAACGTAACTACTTTCCGCGTGTCGATCCGTCTTTAACCATTCTGAACGAGCACCTATGACGTGGACCACAATCGCGGTCTGTTTCCTAACACAAAGAATTTCTAATTCACCTCGGAAATTTTGCTTCTAACCGCTGCACGATTTATCGTTGTCTCTTGGAAAATAAAATAACCCAAGATACAGTTTGAAAAGTTCTATGCGTGTTTGCCTACACACATGACTATGAAAGCGATTAGACTATATAATGGAGATCGCTTATACGAAACAACGGCTTGGTTACTTGACTTCTATCTACTCTGCCGGTTTTAACTCGACGTGAGAAATAAGATGGCGGCCAACAGGGGCTCGGAAGTGTGTTGCCGGAACGGTGATGGGCCGTAGCATATGGATAAGTCAACAAATTCAATTGGTCTGCATATAGACATATGAATATCGTCTCTGCCGGCCACGCTTCATTACATTGCTCATTGTGGCACGTTGCACCAAGTTTCTGACAACGTTTTCATTAATAAGGTTACTCTTGTTCCCCGTTGCATCTAACAAAGGTCTGGTCGCTGGGGAATTTTAAACACATAGCCGAGCGCGCCTAATACATTAATTTATTTTAGTTTAATATACAGCCATCGTGTTTTCAAATTCGCCGAGAAATGTCTATCGAGTTCGGCTGTAAAAAATTAATCCATTACTGCGAATAGTGCCCCCACCAACTCCCCCCGACACAGCAATACAGACACACACTCTTCATCCTCATCCTCTCTCTCTCTCTCTCTTCACCTCCTCCTTTCAAACTCTGAATCTGGCGAGCTCAGAATAGAAATGATCATTGGGTCCAGTAATCAAGTCCCACATCATTTGTGAGAGCTACTGACAGATGAATTGCCACATCGTGCACGCAAGATTTGACGGATATGAGATTATTTTCGGAGAGTTGTGACTTTGGTGCGCACAGTTAATTTATAGCGTGCTGAAATACGCCGTGTCAGGCCCTGATCAAAACAGCAGAAATCAGATATCTCAATATTGTTCTGTGTCATTTCCTCACAACCGAGAGGCGAATTTTTTTGATAGTATCTGGAGATCTGTCACAGTGAGAGATCACGTCGACATAAAAATCGGCCAAAATGTTTCTAAATAGATGATACTTAAACGAATGATGAATTCTCGTTAGTTCTCGGCATGACGTGAACTAGCCATTTCTCGTTTCTTTGCTCATGCGCAGATAATACTTGATGAGTATACTTAATAATATTAATAATAATAATAATAATAATAATAACGATAATGATGATGATGAAAGCACAATAGGCGGAATTTTGATTAGATATATGTGGATACAGAAATGATATCAACGGGGGATCAAAGAAAGAACTTTTAGATTCATCATTCGAGAAAAATGGACTATGGAAAAAATTGTTTTCACCTCAGCGACACCTCCATTGATTTAGGCGGACTCACTGTTTAAGAAACTGCGCGTTTACTAAATTCTAAATAATGATTAATAGAGATGAGATCTCTTACTAGTGACTACGAATGGAGGGAGGAGGAGGAGAAGGACGACGACCTGTTTGACTGGCAATCCATCTTATCTCGCCCAACCGCACCAACAGCGGCTCAGGGGTGATGTTAGTTCGCGGAATTTATAACCTTCATTCTACATTACAAAACGATCTCCCGACGAACAACAACCCGAAAACAGTCGGAGTTTCCTCTCGCTGGTGTATTAACAATTAACAACTCAGCGAGGCCGCTTCTTATCCCATTTCTTTGTATATTTAGAATTAACCCCCCCACACACACACACACACACACACACACCCCTTCACCTCCCGCCTCTTTTCTGTAAAAAGAGAAGGAACCCACGATAAATGTACGGTCGTCAATTAATTTATCTCGATTTCTGCATGATCGATAAATAACGGACCGCTTTCTAAATGAGTAAACGAACCCTTGATCTGGGTTTTTTTTTTTTTTTTAAATCGAGACTAGTCAAGAGTAGTGAGCACGTGATTATTTTCCGCGGAACGTGAACGAACACGAGGCGCGATTAAGTGAGCATGCGCAGAAATGATGCGAGGGAGGCACCGCGCCCCAAGTGGGAAACTTCTACCTGTAGAGGTGTCACTGAATACAAAGGTAATTTAAAAAAAAAAAATTTGTTAATATATATATTGGGAGCGAGGGTTGTTCCATAACAGACGGGAGTTAGCAGTACTCTCAGTTCTGGTACAATAAATATTTTTAATGTATTTTCAAAGTTTGGCGAGTTACCAAAACGTGTGTATCTATAAACATATTAGTTATGATCAAATAGGGCATGTATTATTTAGACTACCTGCAGTAGGAAACACGGACGATGGCTGTTACAGCTCCAGTAGTTCCTATTTAAATGCGCGGGTGAAGGTCAAAGCGTCCGGAATTGCTGGTGTAGTAACTACTAGTCTAGCCCCGGTGGTCTCCCCTACCGCGCTGGATATATTTTAACTGCATTTCTCCCCATTTCAATATTTACGGAAATTCGCCGCCATTAAAACCATTTTTAATCCTGACGATTTGTTTACAGAACTAAAACAAACTAGTCCGCCAGGCGCTTCCGGGTATGGTTTCTTTTTGGTAGGGACTCTCTTTCGGATACGGACCAGGCCTCTCACACCAAACAGGAAATGGGAGAGTCCTCGGCTCGTCCAAGACAAACTAGCAACCAACCACCACAGCTGGAGCGGCAGGGAAACGTGCGAGGAAGATAAACCCGAAGCAGATTATCCCAACTAATCTTCCTGATGCGATATTATTATTATTATTATTATTATTATTATTATTATTACGTAATTTCGAGATTCGGACTTATCCAGTGAGCTCCGAACGTTTCTCGGAAGGCCGGCAGACCATTTCGGGCGCCTCTTCCTTTTGTCGGCAAACTTTTCGTCGTATGCATTATAATTTATGTAGGAACTGCAGACGTCTTCGCGATGTGAGTTTCGGAAATATATGGGTTATACACACAAAGGAAGGGAAAAAAAAAAAGTATGGTTTTACACTGACCTGAGTCCGCTCCTCTGGCCCCGGGATTAGCCAGTACACAAAACAAAACTTGTAAACAAACTATAATATTAGGCGAGATTAGCGGATTAGGGGGATCAACTCGAGTATAAAGCAAACGTCAGATTCTATCCGCTGCGCCATTAAGTAATTGGGACCGAGCCCCGTGTATTAAAGGTGGGGGTCCGGCGGGATTTGAGTGCACAGCGATGAGTTTCTAGAT
This sequence comes from Nautilus pompilius, assembly GCA_018389105.1. NCBI lineage: Eukaryota > Metazoa > Mollusca > Cephalopoda > Nautilida > Nautilidae > Nautilus > Nautilus pompilius. The sequence goes on from JACATO010001895.1 coordinate 2,088,073, forward strand.
ACATTCAAAGTATCAGACTTATTACCTCCCATGAAAGATGCGCGCGCGTGAACCATCGGAACCAGAGGGCGTCGCGCTCACCGCTGTAAACCCTTTGTCCGAACGAGGCGCTAACAAACACACAAAAAAATAACGGTGTGTCACAAGCGACCCTAACCCTAAAAAGTCGGTGTGTTTTCCCTAAAGCCAACAAGAAAGCGAGTTCTTTCTATCTAGCATCCTCTTTTATAAATCGTCAACGGACCATTCTTATTACAAAAAAAGGTATAGGAATTTCGGGAAAAGTTCAGAGAAAGTGTTCACTGGGATGAACAGTTGTATTCCTGGCTGGACCTGTGCAGAAAGTTCGTGGGTGACCCTGCCGCGCTCCCGTCTGGCTGAGTTCGGTTTTCTGGCACAGGTGGCAGGCCATATATGCGGGTATCGGGAGCCGTGCATAAATTAAGTAAAAAGTATTCTCAACCAGATATTGGGAACCGCTGCTGCACGTCTGGAATGCTCTGCCCGGTGCGCTAGTTGAAATAGAAAGTGCAAATTCGGTTAAAAATGAACGCGATTTCTACTTTCTTTTTAAAAAAAAAATTTAGCTAAAAGGGACGAATGCGAGTTTTAAAAAGGCTTCATGTCCCCCATCATAACCATCAGGGTTATGGTCCGAGATTTCTTGAGTTTGAGAACAACTGAACCTCCTCCCATTTAACTCCCAACGTTCAGTTAAATAAACACAAAACGACTCCGATTATTTATTTTTTTAAAATTGAAATCAATCTGTTGGATTTTTATGTTAAAACAACGCTGCTATTTGCAAATTTATAATAATTAATAATAATAATAATAATAATAATAATAATACTAAACCTCTTTGATTAGTTTTAAGCCATACATCACGGCTGGTAAAAGAAGAAGAAGACATTTAGGCCGAACCGTCCGCCGCCGAAGGATTTCACCTCCTCCGAGAAGAGCCGGTCACGTGACTTTTCCCGCAGTTCGGAATGAGGCTAAAACGGCTGTCTAAATTAGAACCGTAGTAGCGAGGACGTCGCGTTAATTCAAGCGGCTTTCCCCTTAATCCGTAGATTTGCTAATTTCTTCTTCTTCTTTAACGTTCATTTATCACGCCAGGGCGAGCATCATCTGCTCACGGACCCGTCCGGCAATTTCGCCGACATGCCGTCTTGTCTCGCAGGCTACGTTACCGGTGATACCTCGAGGAAAATTCGCCATGACAACAGCTCAATTTATAAACCCAATACCTCGACTGACCTTTATTTTTCTTGAGGGTTCCGGGGAGGGGAGGGTTTGTTGTTTTTCTTTTTCTATGCCAGTAGTTTTTTGTTAGCTTAGCGTGAACAGTTGAAGAATTCAATTTTCTCACACTTTTGACATTCGGTGAAATTGAAACAGGAAAAGGTGCGGAGCGGTGTCGAGCACGTCGTATCCCCCTTAATGATTTATGACGGACTCTTTTCCACATTCGTTATGTCCGGGGATGGGGGGAGAGGGTATTAGTTGTAAAACTAAAGCTTAGAAAGGCTCCAGCAGCCGCTGCTGGTGCGTCGTCCTCTCCGTGTATTAGAATGTACAGACATGGCAAACAAAACGATATTAGGGGGGTCGTGGATGTAGGCAGGAGCTGGAGAGGGAGAGGAGCTAGGAAACCACGATAGCTACGGGAAACGCGGCTTGAAAAGTACTCGAAGTTGAGGAGGGGGAGATTAAAGTCACGTGATCGGAGAGAGAGAAAATGGCGGTTAAAATGATATAGTGTAGCAGCAGCAACAACAAAAAAAACGTAAGTAAAATTGTGGCCAATAAAAACAAGAGTATAATCGCGTAGCCATTGGGAAAAGTGGGGGTTACAATAATGTAGCAAATGAGAAATTGCGACAGCTGAACAAAGGATTGAAACCATTAACGGCTAAAAAAGAAAAACAGATTTTATGATATCGTGGTGAGGAACAAAATCTGTGTTCATGGCCACGTGACCAATAACAAATTGTCTCATTAAAAGTTATGATATCAGTTTTAAGAAATCTAAAATTACCCCTAATAAAAATAAGGTTTTTGTTTTTTTGTAGATTTTGTAAAATTAAATACAGAATAAGACAGGAGCCTGTTATTCACTTAATCAAAATTAAAAATAGCGAAAAATATTAGTCAGCGTCCAGTCGGTCTCTGGTGACGACAGTACGGTGTGACGTGCAGCCACAGAGTCGCGAGCTACAGTTCCGTCGACACACAGCTGGTTGTCGTAACGACTGTTCAGTAGATCTTGCAATAAAGGATATTATCCGGACAGTAAAGGTGGATTCCTGTCAGATGGGGGCAGAGAAACTGGTTATTTGGCGATCACTTTTAAGTGTACCTAACTGAAAGTCTAGGTATGAAGCTCACAAAAAAAAAAAGGAAATAGGTCCTTAACATTTTTTTCCAACTTTACGATGATATAACCAGGTAAACACTGCCACCATAGACAGGTATAATTTGGCATTTAAGAAAGAAATGAACAAACTGATTTAGCGAAGCTTTAAATTTATCTTTCTCACTTTAGAAGCGAAAAGAGAGAGCGTCTTTACTTCCCTCCCAAATACTTTACTTATTTTTCAAGACGCTTATTTAATTACGTCTGCGCCAACTAGAGTTTTCTTTTTCTCAGTGACCGCCGATATTCCGGACATCCGGCTTTACACTAATCCCGCAGTGAAATAAGCAGATGCACGTGCTGCCTTTCATGGCGGCTGCACGTGCAGCTTGGGAGTAAGAATGTCAAATTGCTTAGAAACCAGGTAGTCAATAATTCTCCAGTTATCCAGTGAATAAATTCAAAGGGTCGGGTTTAATCGAGACGGTGGATGGGAGATTCTTAATGAAATCCCTTTGGACAATTAATTTTATTACTTGAACTATTGTTTTATTTGAAGAAAACAATTGGGTAAAGATAATTGGAGCCCTCGTGTCCGTTAGAAAAGGAAAAGAAAAACTGCCGTCAGCAGGGCGATGAGCGGGGGGTTGTCACATATTAGCCAGGTTCATGTGGTATACGTAGTGTGGACAACGACATAAACCAACTCGACATTTTTCTGAGAGAGATGTTTATTGTGGACAGGTGTGGACAAACAAGTAGCAAGACAGATGACCCGGCTGTCTGCACTAACCGCTGTATCGGCCAATAAACTATTTGTTCACATGAACTCAAAGAAACCATCTCTCTCCTCCGCCTCCCTCTTCTGGGCTGGGTGCAACGATGCGAGATGGTCATAAAAATGTAAGTCGGACATACACACTTCTAACTAGCCAGCGATTGAAATATCAGTGTTCTAACCACGAAGCCGCGATCTGCAACGCATGTGTGGTTAGAAACAGCTGCGGGGAAGAGAGAGAGAGAGAGAGAGGGGTGTGTGTGTGTGTGTGTGTGTGTGTGTGTGTGTGTGTGGGGGGGGCTTCTAAACCTGATTTATAATTATATTTTCTGTCTCCAAACATCTCGAATGAACAGCAACAGTCTTAGCCCGCTTGCTACTAATATTTTCTTCAGCTGGAGCCGCAAGATCGGGTTTTCCACACTGACAGCCATTTATAATCTGGGGGGGGGAATTTGAAACATTCTGGCCGAATTTAAGCTTTTATGCGTGTTCTGTTGGTTTTAAACAAGTGCACAAAGACTGCCAACATAAACTCACACACCGACATCGGCGGCGGAGCGCAAAAGTCGACTCGGAAAGGAGAGAGGGGATCCATCGCGGCTCAAACGCACAGTCTTGCGTCACCATTTCGATCGTTTTTATGGTTGTCAATTTGTAATCTACAACAACAAATCCGTGTGATGCTTTCCTATCACTCGATGGCTTATGATCAATGGATGGGAATCACTAATCAAAATAATTCGCCAAAACAACAACAACAACAACAGAAACATTAGTAAAAGGATTTTTCAATGAAAAACTGTCTTTTGTAACAAAAGTTCGAGAATAAACCTTTTGAAAAATTGAGTGATTTTCTAACAACTACGTGTGCTTCAGTGAGTTGGTTAGGTGCGATATTTAATAACTGACTGCACAATTATGACCTCCAGTGTATGCATATATAAGCCCTGGCGTGAGGACCGCTTTTTTATTAAAATTTTTCTTTAAATATGCAAAACTATAAACACATGGTATTTGAATAGATGAAGTGAATCTTTCGTATTATTCTTTGATTAATTCTTCAAAACAAAATAGCAACAGAAAACCACTTAAATCTCGCCTTTAGGACATTTATAGACTATACCAATAAATTTCGCGTTCACCCACAAAAATCTGATCTTCCAACAAAATATATTAAATTGACAGTTTCCACAAATACCTTTGTGACCCAAGTTTAGATATTTCAGGTGTCATTACGTATATACCGGTGCGAACTCTGACCACCATCAAACTGTCAACCAAGTGGTGTAGGCCGTGGCTAGAGCCAGCGACAGACTGCTAAAGATCCCGACATCTCTTGTGAATGTCTGGTTGACCTGATCGCGAAGTTCACATGGCGTATGTCCCTGACGCGGCAAAGTCGCCCGGAAAGCCATTGTTTTTTTTTACATCGAAACCGTATCATTGTTCTCGACGCCCGCACTCTCATCGGAAAGATTCTCATGCCGAAGTCGCCCATGAAACAAATATGAACCAAACGGTGTCCGACGGCTGGGCCTTCGGTGAGTCCAGGCCGTGTGGGTCTACAACTCGGGGAGTGTCACATTGTGCTGTAGGTGTGTAGGCTGCGAGCTGTCACAGTAAAAAGGCGTGGTTGGCTTTGTCGAAAGACGTCTCGATTCTGTCGGACGCATTGCTATCTTAAAGACAGACGAGTCTACCTACCACTGAAGTGACAGCATACTGAGATTCGGGGGAAATGGCCGTACACGCATTCACGCCCCGGAAGGATGGTCAACGATCGAAAACTGGCGGAGCTCTGAGAGCAACCAGATAACGTCGCGCCAAATATGGTAGAACTGACGGTAGCTCTGGCGCGGAGATAGAGAAACCTGGACCCGAAAGTGATATCGTTGGCTCTTCGCGCTGCGAAAGGTGGCTCCACAAAAGTGGTAACATAACAAAATTTCACTCCACTATAATAAGTTAACAAATACTTACGGCAGGGCAGTGTACAGTAAGTAAAGATCTATGTTTTGAGAAGTACCAGAACTAAGCTAATAATGCAATACGTAATTAATTTAATATGAGAAGTGCAAAGAATCTATTCTTTATTTGTTATCCTAAAAAGGTAAATACATAAATAAACATAGACTCTTTTCGCGAATCGCTGGATTCTATGTCTTCAGCATAGAGGAGGAATTCAGCCAGGAGCGTATAACAATGGCGTCATTTCTCCTTGGCTGTGTTAAACAGTTTGTGGGCAATGGTTTCGATCCATCTGTTTATCTTGGATTCAGTCGGTAAAAGAAAACTTAATGGCATGACGCTCGTGATTTGGCAGGAAATAAAAGCGAAGTCTCCTTCAGCCTAATGTATATATAACTAAACGGTGATCTCCAAAATGCTGAAATTCCTGAACTCAATGACGGATTGTTGAAATCTGAATAATTCTTACCTAAAAGTTACTGGAAATGGAAATAATAATAATAATAATAATTTAATAATTTAATAATATTTTTTTAGATAATCAGAATTAGAGACGAAAAACACTTCAGCAATAAATGACAAGGGACCTATTTGCATTTCCTGGTAATGCGTCTTTGTCGACTTCTGACGATAAACGATTACGTCATCGAAACAGTCGTCACTAGAGATACGAAAGGAATCTGCGAACATAATGGGGGAGTCATTAGACTAATACTGTTTCTTTTGCGATGATTCGCGCCTAGCAATCTTATATATATATATGCTGTCAGTATTGAAAAAGAATGCTTATTTTGGTGTTGAGTAGGTGGCTGTGAAACGAACTCCAGTGTGGAGTGCGGTCAAAAGGGCACCAACGGTAAACTCGAGAGCTCACCCAGTAATTGGTATCCTCACCCAGAGACGAGCGAGTCCCGATCTGGTTTGGTTTTTTTCTTGGGGATCCGATTAGAATTGCTGGGGACGAAAGTCTCGTAAATGCCTGAATTCGGGAAATGAATAGCAGAATGTCGCAATCTGAGCAATTCTTGTAGTAAACTTACCAGAACCGGAACCGACTTACCGGAGCAGAAAGAAACTTTTCGTCTCGGCTTATTACCTTGTTATTTGGAGCACTAGAACCGCAGGAAAACTGATAGCGGCAAATATATATATATATATATAAAAACAACCTATCTTAAAGGATTTATCCATCAAAAGTTAAAACTCCTCGAGTTGCCGCTTGGTGGCTTTAAGGCCACTGTTTTAGAGAACCCCAGTTTCCACGATCCGGATATATTAAAAAGTGGGGTGGTCAATCGCTACACCCAACACGGCTGAGTGAAGTGAACTCCCGACGTTTTGCTCCAGCCATACCGAGGCAGTAGTCGCAACCTCCTCCATTTGAAAAATGTTTCCAAAAGGGAAAAAACAAGCAAAAATCAAACAAAGCAGGAAATGTTAGTCAAGAAATCTTTATAGATGGCCACCCCATAAGTGGACACGGAAAAACAAGATCGTTACTCGGTTTTCGATCGTGAATGGTGTAAGATGTTTCCTGTATCTCTCTCTGTTTGCACTCGCGGTTGGACATGGGAAGAATGGCGACTGAAGACCTGGAATCTCTCTCGATGAATCGTCGCGAAACTAATCTTTAGTGAAGATGACCTACTCGAACTAACGTTTCGGTTGGCCTACTGAGTACCTTGAATGTGGCTCTGGCAGAGATTCTTCTTTGTCATATAAAGCATCAGTGAGAGAAAAAAACACAAGAAAATATTTTAACTTGATGTTCGATTGGAAGACTGGTTATAATTAAAGGTATCTCACTGACGGCTCGAATGTTGCTGACCACCTCTGAAGAACCGAGAGTCCAGAATGTAGACTGTACTATAAGAAGCCTGTACACTAAATTATGGAGAAATCTAGTCGAAGAAGTGATGCTTTTACTTAAAATAATTTTCACAGGTTACTTTCATAAAATAGCGACTGTAAATCTGCTTCCCGCTATTTATGCGAGTGTTTGTCGGAACTACATGAAAAAATACTAATAACAAATCTCTGTTTCCACCCGCTTTCGGAAAAAAATCTGCGTAGATTGTAAAGTTAGAATTGTTTTTGAAGTTGTTATTTATTTCATAATCGTCAGATTTGCCTCCTTTCAAACTGTACCAACGATCTTTGTATAAACAGGTAAGCCTGGCTCGTAAAGCTAACAACTTCCAAACAACGAAAAAATCTAAATCTATCTGTTAGCATGGAATCAAAATTAATGAATTAGTTAAATCTTACTTAACTTAGCTTAGTTAATTAACCCTCTGCATATCACCCGGGGTGCATTTGTACCAGACTACCCTTCAAATCGGTTTCCTCATTAATATGATCCTTCGTAACGACAGATCTCTATATCACTCAGACTCCACGTTTTTTTGTTTGTTTTTTTTAATATTACGATTAAATCTACAGCCAGTTCAACCTTAACTCTAACTCTTTTATGCTGGAGGGCAAAGATCTATAAGGTAAAACGTCACGTGGTACACCAAGGCTTAAAAACAATTCTTGTTTTCAGAATCTTAAACCGTCAATATACGGAATAATATTGACATCTATATTCTAAATGTTTAGGAAATAAAAATGAGGATACAATTTTGAAAAAAAAAAACGTAAAATGTTCGTAAGTTATACGTGATCTGGTGAAATCAAAATTCTGCGAGATGTTCAGGTTCACAAGTTCTTTTAATACTTAGTTCACTTTAATAAAGCTATATAATAGAGAGGTCTACTCCCTAAAGAGAGAGAGAGAGACCCCTAGAGAGCTACAATGCTCCGATTTAACTAAAATGATTGCAGTTAGTTTACAGATTAAACGTACAGTTCAAACCAACAACAGTCGTTAAAGAAGACGGATTATAGTCAAAATATCAGCATAAACATCGTTATTCATCTGCTTTCAAATGCATTCTTTTATTAGATAGTGGATTAATAATGAAATCCAAAAAAGTTTTCTTTTTATACCTGCGAAACTTATATTATTATTATTATTATTATTATTATTATTATTATTATTATTATTATTATTATTATTATTATTATTATTATTTGTTGTTGTTATTATTATTAAAATAGAAATTATAAATGTTATGATTTATTTAAATTGAGTGTGTTCGCTATGTAATCGTTATATGACGTCATAAACACTTCACGTGACGCGTGACTTCCTTCGACAAGTATTCTCTATGAATATTTGATCGATCCACTAATCCCTCGGAAGTACGAATTAAGTGAATTTTTAGATTTTCCATATTATATTTGTCAAGTGCATCTGGCAGCTCCCCTCGTCATTCTTCGTCGACAAGTTATGTATGTGCGAGAGTTTATTTTATAGTGACTTGAAAAGCTATTGGGCAGGTGTTTTGTAAATGCTAAGAATAAGTCACACACCATCAGGTAACTCGCGGAAAAGACCCACAGTAAGTAGATGAAATAGAATGTTTATAAAAAAAAAACGAATGTTATAGAATGAACGTTCAATAAACTGGCTTATAAAACAGCCAGAAACGGACTGATTTTATAAAATCGACTTACCATAAATCTGAAAGTAAAGGCTCCTTTAATGGATGTAATAAATTCGATTAAAATAAATGGACGTTTGTAAACAGGCAGACAATAAACTGATGTCAGAAAATGTATGATTAAGAGTCCAGTTACCCTACTACCGGACCTTTAATTCATTAGATTATCGTCTTATTAGCGGAGTAAACTAACTGGGCGTCGTTGTGTCCGGAAAAAGGGACTGGTAACACATCTTTAAAGGAAAACTTTTGAAATAAAAATATTGCGGACTGCATTAAAAAATTTAAAATAACGCATAAGTCAACGTGACTACAAAACTGACTGTTGTGTTATTTTCCCCAGCCACGCGCTTCCGAACACGCCCTCAGCAAGAAGCTAAACTCTATCGAAGAATGTCACGATTGTGTTCACAAGAAAGATGTTATCCTATTTTTTTTTTCCCAAATTTGTAACAGATTCACATCATCTCTTCTTCTCAGCGAACTCTGCCCTGACTTCCGAGGTCTCACAGCAGGGAAAGGGCGAGTCACTTAGATAGGGTGTGGAGAGAACTCTTGGGGGGGGGTTGGTCGGGCGAGATAGGTACAAGCTAATCAAGAATTGCCAGCGGAGGCTCCATAAATTTCCATTTTCACCTGTTTGAAAAGTGGCTAGTAGCTAGTGAAGAAAAGGAAGAAGAAACTCGACCAAAAGAGCGCGCAAAGCCGAGCTGGTTTTGACTGGGATTCGAACTCACGAGTCCTCAACCATAGCAGTCCAGTAGTCTAAGACCGGCCACCCCCTACTTCATTTCAGATACTTTTATCGTGAAACCAGAGACGGAGAAAGACATTTAAAATTTGTGAAGGCAGGAACCACATGGGGAATCTTCCTTATCTTATTGATTTATATTTTTTTAAATATAATCTGGAGAAGTGAGCATATATTTATGTTGTTATTCACACCGACTATAGTTCAAATGAAGCTGGAGTTCAAAACGAGAGTCGTTATTTGGATAGTTTGTTCAATAACACATAACATTGAATGGGAAAATCACCGAAGTAGGAAAAAAAATTCCCTTAGAAGAACACTCTACTCTTCCGCTGCCTGGAACAAAGCGGAAGTAGATGGTGACAAGTGGATTGTGGGATGCCACATTTCCTCGTGACAATGTTCGTCACCAAATGCATGTATTCACAGAATATTTTCTTAATTGGTTGGCAAATACCAGACAACGGAGAACTGATAATAATTCTCAGATAGGTAATTATATTAAGACAAAACTCGTGAGGATAAAAATGGATTTAAAATCCATAAAAATACCATTTGGTTAATTAATTCTCAGTCTAGGTTTAATGTAGTATCTGCCAGAGCTCTTCTCACGCTCGGCAAATGCACATCATATCATGCGATCGATTTCTATTGTGTTTTTTCTTCTCATAAGACCAATTGCACATACAGATCTTTAAACGAGTAAACTATAATCAAGATAAAAGGAAAATGATAAATTAATTAGAGACATCAAGCACCTCCCGGAAATAAAAGAATCAACCGGGAGAGTACTAGAGAAGCAACACGTCAATAGTCCGACGGAAAGGTATCTTCTCGAGGCTGCACAACACTCACATTAGTCAACTGTGTGTGTGTATAAAACTACAAATAGATTTTTTCTGCTTCTCAGGCTGCTCTTTTAGAGACAGAGAAATCGACTGATTATCCTGACCCCAACCGACCTTCGATCCCAATCAATCCCCCAGCCGCCATATTTGTTACGTGTTTTTTTTTTTTTCAGGACTGGTAACGGTAAATAGTTTGGACGTCGCCACCTCGGAGGCTGCAAATCTCCGTCTGTTCGAACTTTGGAATATACTGTTTCCGTACGACATCCGTGAATTAACGAGGCTGCTGGTGATGGCGTCCCGCGGTTTCAAACCGCACTGGTAAATAGTTCTTGAAGTGGGCGGGGTCGTATAAGTCAAAATGGCTTCTTGTTTTCATGAATATATGTGAACTAATGCGAGCCCTATAATGAATTTGCATTCACTTTAGATCATCCCGCATTAAAACAACAGGTGGCCAGTTCGAGCCCATCACACCACATCCACCCGGACTCAACGAAGCTTTCATCTGCTTGGTTTTAAATCTCAAGACAACCCCCCCTCCGATTTTAGAATAATTATTTATTCTGATGTTTCCTAGTTTCGTCGTAAGACTTCTCTGTCTCCTCAGTCCTGACATCAACGCTGAACCTGTCGGAAGGAAGGGGGGGCCAGGGATGATATGGCATAAACTATAGAAAAACCGTCGCGAGCGTGGCTGGCCGGGGTCTGTCACGTCTACCCGTTATCTTGTCGGTCCGCGGAGGAGGCGGCTCCGATGATGCAGTAGGCGATCAGGAGACACGATCTCGGGAGGTTCAGTCCGAACGATCCACCACCACACGCCCTTTCCTTTTGCTTAGCACAAATATGCAACCTGATAAAAGCTGATTGTTAACTGTTAAGACCGCGATAATAGGGTTGTGGGTTGGGGGGGGGTCTTTCATCGGAGCATTAGTACCCTAACTGAAAGTGGCGAACTGGGGCTTTACTTCCCGTGGTCACGTGTCCGGATTTCTTCCAGAGCAGACGGAAGTTCTTAACTGGTGAAGTTAAAAATATAAAGAATATTAATTAGTTAATTTTAAATAATTTGTCAACAAAATGCCACTTATTCTAAAAAATTTGAAGCGTGGTCTGTTTTATTCTGAATGCATTTCCTGTTTGCTAGCTGGTTGGTTACCAAACATTTCAGCACAGCAGTCATGCGAACCGATGTCGAGGTGGAATTCTTGCGGGTAAAATTATTAAAAATATCTGTCTGAAAGGTGTTAACGTCAGCTGTAAACGATATAGAGAGACCATTCCATCTTCGTGCCTCTTCACAAGAGGACAGACACGACAGCCTGCTCTTCTCTGCATGAGATTTTTAACAATTGTATAATTTGGAATGAATTAAGATTAGGCAGAGTGGTAATCCGATAGCAGATCACTGGCCTCCAGGTCAGTTCGGCAGACTTTCCTTAGTTAGCGTGATTTCTTCTGACCTCGTGGTTTTTCTCCGATTTTCTCTCGCCTCTTAAAGGTTCTAGCAGGCTTGTTGAGGTCGGAAGTGCCAGGCCCAAACTGCCGTAGGCTGGACAACAACACTTCCTAGCGGACAGCCGCAACACTACCCATGCTCCCTCACCAGAGTTGTCTACCTTCTAGGCATTGGTGTACGAAAAACAAAAGGAAAAAAAGAAGTGGTAACTACCTTTATCACTCCCTGTTTTCCAGCCATTTTCCAAATACCTACGTTCATTTCTTTCCTAAGTTTTAAAGTTGTCTCTTAAGTTCACCACTTATTTATAATATTTGATATATTAAAATGGAAAGCAAATCGTAATGATTTTTACTTTAAATTGAAAGATAACCGTGACGTCAGCAGCTTGATGAAGAGCTAAGCCACTTCAGACAGCCGGACTTTCGTAATTCCCCTTCTCCATTCAGCTTGGCTGCTGATATTTTGCTTCAGAAAATCTCTTAACAAACCCCTCTTCTGGGAGGATTACTGTCTTCACCCACTCGGCTCTTCCCTCCCACCGGACCAATAATTTCCACCGTGACAACTTAACCACCAGCGGGCGTTATCAGCACGGCGACGTTGATGGGAGTTCAAGGAGCGGGACAAAGGAGAACTCCTGACATCTCCCCCGATAAGTCTGACAGAGGGTTTCACAGCGACCCAGTCATAGACGTTTTTGTTGTAGCACATGAAACGTTCTGTTTTCCCTCCGACGCTCAGTAGTGGGCTGGCTACCATGAGGAACGCGCAAGCGGAAGATGGGGAGAGGGGAAATCCCGTAATTAGTCTCCTATCGTCTCATCAATCATTCACGTTATCAAGACTTCTTACGCATCCCAATGATCTAATGTTGGAACTTTTTAACCCCTTACATCTCCAGTATAAACCACGCGGGATATTTAATCCCAGCTTTACTATATCCAAACACAGTATCAATACCCTTGATTAAACAACTATCGCTAACATATTTTCATATCTTAAATTTTTTTAAAAATTTATTTATACAAACTTTTAGCTGCCCCTGCCCTCCATTGCTGATAGGACATAGAGCCATGTAAATATTCAGACAATCACGTACTGCACTTATGTTACGGAACCATAACTGAAGTCAACGAGCTGGTCACACACACACACAGGAACGAAAAGAAGCTAACAGATATGAATAACCACAGTCGTGGAAAAAAACAAACAACCGACTTCTGGAGTCAAATTGGCAACAACAACAACATGGCAAAATTCTAGTAATTAATATGGCTAAACCGCGATGGTCTAGAAACAGGCGTCGAGATTGGATAGATAGAGTTTACTTGGCGAAACAGAATAGTCTTTTCTTTATAAGGACTTCATAAAGAGGAGACAGGAAACTTTCCCCCGAAACATAATAATGGGAGCGACGTGGAGTAAAAGTGGAAAGGTATAACAACTACTGTCAAGGTCCGCACTGAATAACCGATACATATATAGTCCAGTGTTATGATCTGACGAAAATTTAGAATTAAAACTGATTAATTAATTTTTTTTCCTTGCTTTTTGATGAATATGTAGAAGTGTGCCATCTTCTAGAGCTTAAGAAAGTAATAGATTTTCTAAAAGTATTTTTTTTTTAATTCAAGATTTGTTTATTAACATATATGTTTACTTTTTTTTTCTCTCTAAACGCATGGAAAACTTGCACAGAACAAATTTTGTCAATACTCAAAATATACGATTACTTGTATATTGGCTGGCGGCCATAAATGTAGTGTCACCAGCTAAATATCTTATATATACTATATAATATATAATGAAATTAATTAATGCAAAGTTACATATATGTCAATATATGACCGTTAAAAATATATAGGTGTAAAAATGTATTTTTTTTTGCTTTCGACACCAACACGGTTTTCATGAAGCATCACAAATTATTCTACTAGGCGAGAGCAACACAATTATGGTCGCCAGTGTAAATTTATAGTTTTTGATTTTGCAGAAAATTCTTACCTGTCGATGATTACTGGATCTGATGGCGTTTCGTTTCTGTTTCCACAACTTTTTTTGTCGCAACATCGACTGAAAGCAACAAAAGCAGTACTTCTGAAGTAAAGCAATTCCGCAAAAAAAATTCGGTTTATTTAAACTTTTACTGAATTTAGAACTTTCTCCTGTTTTATTGGTAAGTCAAAAAATCAGTTAAAACCTTTGGGTTTATATCAACAATTTAAGGCAACTCTATATATTTATAAACGCTCTCCTACGGAGAAGTAATTAAACTTTTTGCATCATTTTGGTTTTTAATTAGTCCCACCTATTATTAAATTTGTTCTATAAAAATGCACCAAGATTTTCCATATGAACATAAAACAATAATATGATGTAATACAATAGTAATATTAGAACACAAATGACAGTGCAGCTAGAAGCTACAGTGGGAACATTCTGTCAAGATCTACTGGGAACTAACTCCCTGCTAACCGGATATGACGTAGAAACTAGACCAACGTTTTGCGCACCTTATCTTTGTTCATAAACTAGTTTTTTAAATTAGCGTTCGTCTTTCCTATCCTATTTCTCTAATTAATTTCCTTTTCATTAAACATCACGATAAGCATCATGGCTTAGTTTTAAAGAGTACACGAGCTGTCTCCATACAAAAAAAAAAAAAATAGTCTCTTCTGGTTTTTCTTATTAACTTTTTTTTCCCCAAATATTTTTTTTTTTTAAATCTAAGTGCTAAATAACAAGATTTAAAATACCGAAAATGTTCAAAGCTTAGATATAGATATTTAAGTATCATCAAATATTTATACAAATGAACAGAGACTTGAACTAGTAAATCATCCACAAGGCTTAAAGTTTTTTAGTAACATCACGCGCAGCTCGTTAACAGGATCTTCTGGCAGTGACGCGTCGAAAAGTAGTTCATCTCCTTCTTTGGTATAATCAACGCCATAAGCTGTTTATATTTTACACAATACTGATCCTGATTGATTTCAGTATTTAAGAGTGTTAAAAAATGGATTTTAATATCCTATTTTCTCTCCCAACCTCTTATTTTTGTTTTGCAATTTATATCTATTTATCTATTTTATTTGGTTGGTGTTGTGTTGTGTGTGTGTGTGTGTGTGTGTGTGTGTGTGTGTGTGTGTTAAAAGCCCAATGTAATGAACTTTGGGTTTTTTCTGATCACGCCTTAATTGTATGTAGATGAAGGCCGCTGTATGAAGTTGGAAGACTGCCCATTTAACGAACAAAGCCGGTGTGTTTATCTTATGAATTAGATATAACTTTTCTGATCTAAATAAGGTACTTGCGAAAGACGGCAGACAAATGCTGTTATTCTCGTAACACGGCGAGATCTCGCTGCTTCCCGTCACTTTCAGCGTTTCAGAAAAGCGAAGTGCGCTAATTCTGCATTACAAGCATCCCATTTGTAGATATTCAAGTCTGGCCTCGTTTTCACAAAATAAAGTTTGGCAAACAACCTGAAAGTGGAGCACGCATACAAAGTAAGGATACTGCACTTCCGGCTTCAGCAGGAGCCGACCCATGGTTGCTACTATTACTGCCGTCTATCCGACACGTTTCCCTCAGTCGCTGACACGCTCTAATATCGTCCAGTCCCCGACCCCGGTCTGTCATCACGTGACAAACGGCCGCTTCCTGTTTTCTTACTTCCGTGCAATTTCTTTGAACGCGAAGCCGCCACGGCGTAATGTCGGAGAGGAAAAACTTTCAGGAATGCTGGGAGATGTTATTAAAATGCTTAAAATACTTCCTTTCCCTCTTTAGAAAAAAAAAGGAAAATCGCACGTGTATGCAGGTAACCGTACCTCTTTCTTTCCCCTTGACTATACATTTATTCGATATCTGTTATACATACGTAGCACAATAGCAATAATATATCAAAGAGCTCAGCATTCTTTCCACCCGCACTTCGCGAGTCTTGTCGAGATTTGGCCATAGCCCGCTAAAGGGAAATCATTTTAAATACGTCATTCTCGGTCGAGGGTGGATACCTGGCCCCGCTGAGAAAAGTGCTGTCGCATCATCAGCGATTATTTACCTGTTTGGCACGAAAATCCAATACCATTGTCTTAAACCAGTACCGAGACCGGTCAGGAAAATCGGAATAATTATCCATGGCTTCCAGATTTCCGCCGTTCAAAAGATAAAACACAGAAAGGAGTCCTTATATAATTTTGTTTTCCCGATGTTCAAAGATGCAACGTTAGGAAGTACAACCCCCGACCTACCTGTTGTCTGGATACCTTGATGGGAAGTTACACAAATCGGATTATTTACAGTTAAACAAAAATAATTCGACAAATGGGAAAATGTGAGAGGATCGAGGACGATGCGCGGTGAGAGACACGAGACCCGTCATTTACGAACAAATAAACCCGTGTTAGGGGAAAGAGGAACTTTCTGTTAGTTGGCTGACGGATATTTCACCTGTTGTTAATCTAACCCGGCTCTTTTATTACCGCAGCGCATGAGAGAGAGGAGACCCCTCGACCCCCTTCGTCCATCTTCGTGGTTTTCCGGCTCCAGCGGCGAATTACAATATCAGCGTCTCCCGCCCCCCCCATTTTTGGTTCTTGTTTCCCACCGACGATGAAACCAATAATTAAATCAGATCGATATTTATTTTTTAATCAATTTTTTTTTAAAAGATGGTCTTTAGAATATGAAATCAAATTAAAAAAAATTAACACAGATTTTAAAAAAAGCAACAGCTCAAATTTTTATTAGAATTAAAAACCGGAAAAAAAATATTTTTCTAGCGTAAGGAATAATAATAATAATAATAATAGAATAATAATAATAATAATGTCGGTTAGAGAACTTACCTGCACATGATCTCGTCGTCAAAAGAACTCGGCACATCTCGGGGTTCTTGTCCTGGCCCTCGTAAATAATTAGGCCTGTGAAAGAGAAATTCTTGCGTCGTTAGTGGCGGGCGACCAGGAGAAGCCCCATCGCTACTACGAGAGGCGGGCAGGGGGGGGGGCTTCCCCGCTGTCTCCGCACGCACATCAATCAAACATCCTCCTTCCCTCCCAGCCCTCGAGATGTTGTTGTCTAGTGTCCCCCCACACACACACACAGAGCCCCCGGGATGGTTCCCTCGATGAATATTTCACTAGCTGCTACCGTCACACACCCCTGCCCCACCCCCACACACAAGGTCTGTTCAGCCTAGATTTTATCCCCCCCCTCCAACAGATACACCGCCCGGTCAGTTATTAGACCGTTTCCGGCGATCGTAGGTAACGTCTCATCACCATCACCACTACGATCTGATCTCCTCCTCCTCCTCCTCCTCCTCCTCCTCCTCTCTCGTTCCGGCCCTTCTCGCTCTCCAAGTCATCGTCTATTATCATTTTTAAAAAAAAAAACAAAAAAACAAAAACAAAACACCGAAGTTCGCATTATGCAACAAACAAAGAACGGGGGGGGTCGAGTTCTGCGAGTGTAACATTCTACAACAATGCCGGTCGCCGGCCGAGATTCCAAATTGCAATTTCCGTCTCGCGTTATGCCGGTCCTGATGAGCTCATCCTCCGGAGCTGTGTTAATACAGCGGCGGGGGCAGGAGAGGAGGCGCCGTCCTCAGACCCGACCGACGGGAGGGGCCCCAATCAGCTTTCCGCTTACTAACAACCGGCGGAAGCATTAATGTGATTTGGCCGTCTGCAACACAACGATCATCAAAGCCCTGCATAAAATTTCAATTAGACTGCTCTTGATTTTCTCAAGGAGTCGGCGGGCGGAGAAATAGGTTTCCTTTGATTTCTGTTGGTGGGGGGGGAGGGAGGGAGAGCTTTACCGCGTGCGTGCCCTCTGCTCAATCGATGGGTCCGAGGTGGTTGCGCTCTTCGGCTCTGTATGCATTACGTTTCTCCCCCCGCCCCACCCCCAGCGAATCGGAAACCACACCCCCCCCTACCCATCAGCAGTTCACCTCAACTGCCGTGTCATCATCATATCGTAAGAGCTCTGGGTCTTTCTACCTTAAAAAAAAAAAAAAAGATCCTATAAATTTCTGCTGACCCCCGGAACTAATTTTATTAATTCTATTAACAAGGATGCAAGTGGCCTCGCAGTTCTTATGCTCCCCACCCTAACTCCAATACACTTCTCTCACTCCCAGGAGCTTTCTAATCTATAAAACACAGATAACTCCCCGACTGACACCTAAAGACCAAACTATAAAGGGGTCTGCATAATAACTTGGGCAGAAGACTCTCCATATTCCTGTAACCAAGTTAAAAGGAAATTCTGACCAGGAAGCAGATGCACTGGCGTCACCGGATGTTTGTAGTCTTTGAACTTTACCACAAGATTTAGGGAAATTAAAACAACAAAAAGCAAAACAAAACTGGTCAGGTATACTAAAACATGATACTAGTGTTCGTGTATTATATAAGACTTTCTTTTTTTTTAATGTCAGTGTCCTGTCATTTTTGAGCGATAGGGTAGCGCGGTTGTGTTCGACTCACTAAGTGACTTTAGCAAGAGCGTAAGCGACCACAAAGAGTAAAACAAACACTAAATAACAAAAATCAGTAGGGTAAAGAAATAAAAGCGTTTGCGATGAATTAACGTTGTATTATAAACTACAGAGTAATAAGCTTAAAAGTACATTATTTATTCCGTCTCGCCAGTAGCTAGACCTTAATGATATTGTTGTTTTAGATTTTCGAAATCCAGGTATGTTTTAACCTTTTATAGTTAGCTAACACCTTTCGAATACATACAAGCATAGTCGTTTTCATATTGGTTAGGTAAGCTCTCTTAAGTTAGGTGAATCTTCACCTGTAGTAACTACGTCTTAAACAACATAATTAGTTGTAGGTCATATAATGGAATACTTGCACCAGTCTCGCCCTCTCGATCCCTTCCATAAACTATGGTCCGTATCGGTCTATTATTTAAAACACAAAAAAAAATCTTATATCGTGTTGCCATGGAAGAATTTGCAGGTAGTAGGTACTTCATTACCAGGAAGACTGCTTTCTCTGGATTAAATCGCGAAAGGAAAGTAAATTTCCAAACTAAGAGATCAATAGACTGAACACACGTAAATTTGACAATGAAAATAATAACTATGTTAGTATAATGAATGCTAATAATTTCTTTGTTTATCGATTGGTAACCGAACGTCGCGTGATTTTTGTTTTGTACGGTAACGCGATGACTGGAGAGTTGATCACGAATCTTTGGCGACGTCAGAAAAAAGTTTTTCAGGTGACGGAATAAGTGAATCACCGCCAAATTGGCGGGCTTGACCGGACATCAGACCTCGAAACCCCACCTCACCCCCGTCTCTCTCCCTCTCTCTCTCTAAAAATCCCAAACTTCACCACCAAGCAACTTTGTCATCATGTCAAGACTTCAGTACTTCAGCCAATACGTGAAAGCTGCCGCCGTTAAGTTACGACGTTCACAAAACGAGAGCAGACCTTCAGAAAACCAATGTTGTTATCGCAGTTGCATTCATTATATTAGAGAGAAAGAAATTTGGCTACAAGCTCCACTTTGATATGCAAATCCAACTTCCGGCTCCGGTTAGAAAGTTTCGCGAGTAAAACTGCCAAAAGAGCCGACTTATAAATGGGTGGTATTGCAAAATGGATAATTTTTTCAAAGGTATAGTGTGAAATTGCTTCGAAGTAAGAGAAAGTCTCTGGTTTTCTGCAGGTACGAGATGACAAAATCCATAAACGATACATTATTACTACCTTACCTAAGGGCTTCTCTTTATTCGTTTGCTTCAACAACAACAAAAACTAATTTCTTGTATCTCGCTAACTCTGGACTGACAAACGACTTAACCCTGAATCGTTGATCGCCCACAAAGATTTGAAGCAGAAGTACGAATGCGAAACGAGTATTTTTACCGGGCAAGATTTTACAAAGCCGAGACAAAAGATAGAAATTATCTTCTTTCTGTTTGGTAACATCAGGGCTTTAGGCTTTAGTTCCTTTTAGATAAGATAGACTTATACCATCCTAAATATACCGCCATTTAGTGCCTCCATGGAAAACAAATTAAAATCCCCCACACACTGCACGACCTGGACAGTTAGGTTCGTGAACGCAGAACGTGATGCCCAGAGGGCAGCCATTTGAAAGAGATTTCCCATTTATATTGCTACCGGGACACGTTTGTTGGCCCACCAGGCAATGAAGGGGTTAATAAAATTCCCAAAGCTGCCACTAAATTACTTCGAAGACCAACTGGTACTGACTTCTCTAGCACCAAAGCAAATGTTAGCCAAAACATTAAGGATCTATAGACCTGGATCTCAAAAAAAAAAAACAACGTATACCATGATTTGAAACCATCAACAAACATGCAGAGAAATTTCACACGATACCCAGAGATCCACAGATTAGCACATTGCGTGGGTCATTCCCTCCGTGATGCGCTTGCTCATAGAATGGTGGGCGTCGCCACTTTAAAGATATGCTGAACGTGGCTAGAACGAGAATGCTAAACCAGCGGTGCAGTTTTTAGGGTCAAATGGCTGAGCCTTGAGAGAATCACGAAACTTTATGCTCTGAAACGTCGGGGAACCACTGACTGGGGCAGCAAAAATCAGAAATATTCAAGATTTCATTAGAATTAGCAAAGTATCTAGTGAGGGGAATGCATTGGGAGCATGTTGTTTTTTTTTTAAGTTTCAATATTTAGACATCTAAAACCAGAGACCTGGCTGGGAGTTATCCCGGTTTACTGAACGTACACGATGTTACTGCACTTACCTAACGTTAGGAAAACTTACTTCGTCGAGTTTATGACGCGCACTTTCCTCAAGAAATACTTCTATACAAAAAGTCAAAAACTCTGCCTGCATTAATCGCTGCGAAGATACAGCCAAACTCTGTCTCTGATATTAAGAAGAACATTCTAAACAGCAATATCCACCAGGAAAAGTTTGCGTACTTTTTAAAGTAAGGAACAAATTCTGTTACATCCTTTTTAAAAAAAAGGGGGGAGGGAAGATACACTCGTGTCTGAAAAGTATGCAATGTCGGTTGCTGCTCTATTTAAGGGTTTTCTGTTACCCCCTGTTAACAACACGTGGATTAGAAATCAGAAGAGATCTGCTAAGCGTGTCTAGCAAAATTTTACGACACCTTAAAATAAAAAAAAATAAAACGCACAATACAGAATAAATGGTGGCCAAATAACGAATCTGACTCAACGACTGTACTACTATTATTATGTATATATAAACATTAAATTTAAAGGCACAAAACATAAATATATACTTATATACATAAACACAGCATAGTAGCATGGAACGATTCTGGGAGCCCATCATGGTAGTACTCTTTCTCCCCAGTCTATCTTTGATTATGGATGGTGATCCAGATCTGTCCACTCCCGAATAGCCGAATCCATAGAATTAAACTTATCGATAAAATTCTTCAAAACCGAATTAACGTTTCTCGTGTTGTCGTTGGGTATTCTTACAAGTTTCTCACTCAGTTCGCTCCTAATAGCTGGTGTAAAAAGTGGTTTGTGAAATAGCAGGATATTATCAACTACCCAATTCTTTCTCGCCTATTTTTACATTTTAAATTCCAGAAAGGGAAAAGAAGAAGCACAGATTAGTAAGAGACATCCATCCCCCTCTTCAAAATTTACAAAAATTTAAGAAGTCGTTGCTGTAATCGACGACGAAATATCCCATGTTTATGTTAGGAGACCGCGACCATTTTGGTGGATTGGGGTCTGCTAAAGTATTTTTTTTTTTAAATAATAATAAAGTAAATATTCGGTTCAGTCATTACTTCCTTTACGGTAGCCTGGGCTGCTGTTATATTCTGATTGATGAAGCTTATTCGAGGGACAAGCATCTCCCGACTATCGGCCTCCCACAACCGTAAGCTGGAAGGCGGGGAGTTTAATTAAGTTAACTTTGGTGTCCAAGAAAGTTGGCAAAGTACTCTTTAATCAAGAGCTACCGGTGGAACCTTCACCGCAGGTACCCAGAAATCGCTATTCTCCGTTTTCAGATGTGGGAGGAAAGTCTCAGGACCGGCTGGTAAAGGGAAACGCGCGAGGTAGCTCCATTCGTCAAACCGACAGCCATGGCGACCTGGTAGCCCATATTCTCAAACTGATCGTGGATGGAGAACGGACGAGGACAATTTTAAAGATGAATGATCTGAAAGGTGGTTTTCTTGTAATAACAAGAAAACTACTTAAAAACAGAACAGAAGCAAGCACGTGCGATAAGATCTGAACTAAAATTATACATATACTTTGCTTTCTTTTATTTAAAAGAAGTCATCTCGTTTTTAGCATGATATTTTGTTTTATAAATTCAATATTTCCCTTATGTTTCTTTTAACCCTTCCATCCCGGTCACCTCTTGTCCCTCTTCTTTCATTTCATCTGATTTACCTGATTAAGTCTCTCCCCCCCCTTTTTTTTCACATTCACGTTTTGTTTTCCCCTATCGAATCAGTTTGTGATATTTTTCCTCCCCAGTTTATTTTCCATTGTCCTCACCCATTTCCTGCTGATGTACACTTCACAACCCTGACCGACACACATCGGCACTGACACGTGACGGGTTTCCAGCCCACGTCAGTCCTTGGCCGACCTCGCTACTCGTGTCGCCACAGATCCGAAGCATCGTTCTCGTGCACACCCATTCTAAACTGCCCCCATTTACCAACAAAATTAGTTTTCTCAATTTCTCCAATTAAAACTATCGTTTCCCCTACTTTTTATAGTGTTGGCGTCGCGTTCCCAGGCCCCTTTCTGCCGTAACAGCATACTTCTGACGGACGGGGGGGGGCGGCGGCGGCGAACAGACGCTAAATGCAGGCCAGGTCGTGGACCGGGCGGCCATCGAGACGGGATCTGGACACCACCCCGTGGGGGTCGGGATGGGGGGGTGAGGATGTACTGATCCTCCTCATACTTGGCGGCTTCGGCACGCCGTGGGAATCTGTATCTGGTCTGTGGCAGTAATGAAGGGATAGGGTTCCGCGAGTGCTTTCCTTTTGAAAGTAAAACTTCAATAAAGAATGGGTTTCGGTTTATTCTAATCCCAAGTGTCCGCACGCGGGGGATAAACGGCAGAAGACGGAGGAGACATTAAACGAGCCGGCAGTTCAGGGGGAGAAACACAATACGGGAAAATGGCTTCCGCCGCGTAATTACCGGGCCTACTGCGGGTGGGTGGGAGGCTGGCCGGCCATTCATCTGCCTAACAATGGGCGCTGAAAGAAATACCTTTAAATATTTATTTGTTTGTGTATATAAAACCTTGGAACGACATCTTATCTCCGCTTTTCAATGGGAGTAATTAGCTTTTTCCTGACCAACAGCCGACTAATAATAATACCTCTGTTACTGCTTCCTCGGGTGTCGCGTGTCGCCGCCGCCATTAGTCGGGAAGCCCGGCGGCCCTCTGGCGGACTCTACCGGTAATTAAAAGTCGTACGACGACGGCGGCGGCCTGGTTATCTTATCACCGCTTATTCGCAGAGCGGTTTTCGAATTTACCCCGATGGACGCTCTCCGGGTTTTCGAATTTCCTTTTCTATCCCTTCCAGTCAATTTAATTGAACAGTTTTTGCCGTACTTTCATTACCCGGCATTAAGTCGTTTGAAACGGCGGGTGACAACCGGCGACGCCGACATTAGAATAGCTCCACATAGATCTGCTCCCTTCGGCCTCCCGCGCACAACGGGGCCTGTCATGGGGCGAGAGGCGCGTAATAGCTGTGAGGATTGTAAGTCCCTTCAGGAATTCCAATAAGCCTCACGTGGAAATTCTCTGCCGTGCTCGATAATTCGAAGACATGACACTGATTGATACCTGGCAAAGTTCTTGGTTTAGCATCGTCTCCAGAAAAAAATTGGATTTGTGTTTTCGACGGTTTGAATTTCCATCTCTTTTATTTTAAAGAAGAGAGAGAGAAGAGAGAGAGAGAGAGACAACAAGAGAGGAGACACACACACACAGAGACAGAGACAGAGAGACTCACGAGAGAGTGAGAGAGAGAGCCACACACACACACCCACACACACAGAGAAAACAGAGAGACACACAAAAGAGAGAGAGAGACACACACACACAAGAAAGACACAACACACCACACCACACACCACACAGAGACACACAAGAGAGAGAGAGAGAGAGGACAAAGAAACACAGAGAGAGAGGAGATGCACAAGAAGAAAGAGAGAGACACCACACAAGAGAGAGAGAGAGAGAGAGAATAGAGAGAGAGAGAGAAGAAGAGAGAGAGAGAGAGATAGAGAGAGATTGTAATTAGCCGGCACGTGATCAAGGCTTATTGCTGTTATGTTATCCTAAATCATATAATTAACGCTCAAACTTTATTTTCTCTCTCACTCGACTTCAGTCAGACACAAGGTTAGCAAAGATTCTCGCTTTACCTATTCGCCCTAACAGACAAATTTTACTTCTTAATTTGTTATTTGCCAACAATATTAGGAAGTCAGTCGTCTTTTAATCGAATTATTCGGTGAGCTGCACCTTTTACAGAAGTGTGTGTACAGTTTTGTTTATGATTTTAAAAGCAACAAAATTTAGTTTATATTAACATTCAGAATGAAAGAAGAATAAATATGTCTAAATTGGAATTGACCAAAAAAACAACAAAAAATATTACCTGCAGAGAGAGAAAGGAGGGTTAGGGTTAATCCCTGTAATACGTCAGACAGACAGAGAAATCGTTCGATCGATCGATAGGTAGACAGAAAGTGGTCTAACCTCTCGAACTAATTTTGTCCAGTTTTTCACGTGGAGTGGCCCTGAACATTAATGATATTATAGTTTCGAAGAGTTTTCTAATGCACATTTGCTAAAAACGTAGATTTTCGGTAACGCCAAGAATTTTTTTTTCGTAAAATTTGTAAACCAACTTTTGGAAGACGTTGACAGGAAAAGGTATCGAAAGATCACAAACTACACCTAGCATCCAGTAAGTTAGCTAACCTGTCTGTAGCAACACGCTGAGCTGTGGGAGCACTTGCTAAAGTTAACAAAATGTTTCTAAAGTATATTTATTCATTTACTGCTATTAGATTTTGGATAATATTTTAATTAATTAATTAATTAATTAATTAATAATAAAATAATAATAATATAATAATAATAAAATAATAATAATAATAATATAATAATAAAATAATAATAATAAAACAAAGAAATTAAACAGCAACAGAAATAAGGATTTCTAATCAATATATTTCATCATTCCCCTTTCCTGTCTACCTATGGATTACCCATCTATATAATATTTTCATCCAGCCTTCTTGAACTCTTGGAAAAAGCGAGTGTTAAGGGGATGGGGGCCGGGTGGTTGTTGTGGCGAGTACATCAACAAAGAAAACCATTAGTCAAAGATTTTTCTATCACATCGAACTAATTTTCAATTGCCTGTAGAAATTCGTCGTTTTGATCTGCGAATGTATCAGACCTTAGATCCTAAAAGAAGAAACAAAAAAAGCTGGAGATATAAATAGGGGTCTTCTTAATGGCCAAACCGGCTTAACGCCTTGTCGCGTTCCCACACTAACACACAAAATTCCACAACAGACCCAGCCGAGGGTCTCGGGGTGACCCGACATGACGGAGGAGGGTCCTTTGAAAAGAACCTACTTACGAACAAACTAAGGAAACGATCGATCTTACCTACGTTTTGAGATTCCGGATAATATTCCACGAACTTATGCTCGCTAAATAAATTAATCGTGAGTACAGCGATACCTTCGTGATTTATTCAGAAACACAGTCAGTCTGTTTCATATCAGGTAAACCCCACCATTTCAAAAGAAGTTACTGTTAGCTAATATTTACTGAATTTCGCTACATCTAAAAAGTTAAAACACAACAGCGATACCAAAATTGGTTATTCGCTATTTGTTTATATACATAGTATGTAAAATCAACAAATAATAGTAATAATACCCTGTGGATAAGAAACCGAGTAGTAGACGACCTTTGTTGAGGTTAATCGATTTGGATCATATCTTTAGACCATTTTTATTGTAAACAAACGTAATACTGTGCGCACAGATAACTACATTTCATAACTATTTAGATTGGTTTCTGTGATGTGTGTGCGTGTGTGGTGTGTGAGAGAGAGAGAGGAAGAGAGAGAGGCAGAGAGAGAGGGAGAGAGAGAGAAGAGAGAGAGGCAGAGAAAGAGAGAGAGAGAGGCAGAGAGAGAGGAGAGAGAGGAGAAAGAGAGAGAAGGCAGAGAAAGAGAGAGAGAGAGAGAGAGAGCAGAGAGAGAGAGAGAAGAGAGAGGAAGCAGAGAGAGAGGAGGAAAAGAGAGAGAGACAGGCAGAGAGAGAAGAAGAGAATATAACAGGCAGAGAGAGATAAATAGAGACAAGCAGAGAAGAGAAAGAGAGAGAGAGATGCGAGAGAGAAATAGGAAGTTAGAGACAATTCAGAGATAGAGATCGTAGAACATACGGCCTAGATCTTCGATATCTAGAGCTAGAGCTTGCCTAGATAGAGACGATCTAAATTGTCTGTCTCTAATAGAAGCTCGACTAGAGACTAGTCAGATCGGATCACCAAAACACAAAAAATTAACACAATAACATTAGAAAATGTTAAGCTTCACTGTTAAAGAAAATACCGCCTCTTTAAACTTGTGCTAAGATAAGTTAACTTACTGTCAAGAGGCACACACACATAAATGCGAGAAACGGCAGTAGAAAATCAGTAAATGTCCTCTTGGAAATACAACAAGAAACAGTTCAGAAGTGAACAGCTGACCGACCGAAAGTGAAATGTACCCACATTCGTCACCAGCCGCGAGTCAACTTTACGACGGCCATAAACGTAGACTTTCACCAACAGGAAAAATTCACCAGGCGTACAAGGCTACAGTTGGATTTTCGTTTTTTGTTGTTGTTGTTGTTGGTGTTGTTTTAAAGTCTTGCGTAACATTTTGAAGTTAAACAGGGGTTTTTTTTTTCCTTCTAGATCTGACAGTCAAGTCACGTGCCGCTTACCGGCAGTATAACAACGCGATGAACTGTTGTAGGTTTCAGTCCACGTGTGCTGGTGTGTAACAGGCAAACAAACGGCTTTGTTGTCCAGTTCTTGTTTAGCTGGTGAAGCTCTCAAAGAACGTTAATTCTTTCAAGTGTACGGCACGTGGATGTTAGAAAGATGCATCAAATGAAAGACAGGGTTCATATTGTGAAGAATTAACCCTAAAAACTATTTCTTTTAT
The DNA here is from genome assembly GCA_018389105.1 of Nautilus pompilius. NCBI lineage: Eukaryota > Metazoa > Mollusca > Cephalopoda > Nautilida > Nautilidae > Nautilus > Nautilus pompilius. The sequence continues at coordinate 2,115,057 of JACATO010001895.1, forward strand.
ATAAACCTGTATTCATTCTCTGTTCACATTCATGAGACAAAAAATCTAAATCCTGTAGTCGCAGGTAGCGAATGTGTAACACAAGCCATGTATCCCACTTAAGTACATGTTTGTAATGGACATAAAGTGTTAAAAACAGAATTATGCAAGCGGAGATATTTTAATCTACATATCAAAGGAGTCACACACGTATCATCGCAGGTGGTAATCTCGGGAAGAAATCCTGGGCTATGAGCAGCGATTCCCCTAACTCGAGTTGATAATCCCCCAATCATGATCACATTTCACTTCTGGAACTTCCCAGGTGTTCGAATAGCAGGTGTACTTAATTACAGAAGTGTTACTCTGACATCAGCGAGTCAGGCCTACACAAGCGCTTCTTTCTTAACCTTACAAACTCGCATTAAGTTTAGCGTAGATATTTTCGGATCAATCGAATTTTTTTCCTTTTGTGTGTGTGTGTGTAGATTGCGCAGACATCCCGCTTCCGTAACCTGTCAGTGTGACAGAACGGGAGGAAAAAAACCTTCGTAACACAAGCGTGTGACGGGCGACAGGCGTGTAGCAAGTGCTCGTGATACAAAACGGGGGCCGAACTGGTGAGACACCCAGCCATCCATTAAACTGCGCGATTCTTTTGTTTGCTTTTCTCCCGCCATAATAAACTAGCGGATAACCAATTAGCATTTCTGCTGACAACTTTCCGTCTTTAGCTGTTGAAGAATCTGCAAATAATGGGAGATTTTCTCGAAAATGCGAAGACGTCGGCTGTGTACCGAACATCTTTACTCGATCGTTTTACACGGGGACCGAAAACAACAAAGAATATAAAAAGTAATTTAATTTACAATATAAATAAAAACCGTGAGTTATCTTTCATCATCATCGTCACCAACCTCTACACGGATCGATGTTCGTCTGTCTTCCAATTTAAAAAGAAGAAGAAACCGTATAAGGATAAATGTAAATCAAATTGTTTCTACTTGAATATCGCCGATGATGGCGATCGATTAATAAATCAAGCTGCACATTTGCGTAAAATAATCTTTGCGCACAAAGACCTGTAAGTATGTCACACACACACACAGTTTTCGTGTGTGTGGTAAACGAAAGTGTCGAAGGTGACTTTAAACGATCCCTATTAAACGAAAAGAGAGAGGAAATTAGCCGTCATCTCGAAACTAGTGGTGTAGAAACAGAGCGATATTAAAAGGAAGCGTCGCGATGTATTTAGACGAAGAAATGATTACTACAAACAACACATTAACACTTTCACGTCCGCGTTTGTCTCCTATCGACCAAGAGAAGGAAATATGCCCCGACCCTGCCTATAAAGACCGTTCGAGTCTCAGGGCCAACACGGTCGAATCGGCACCCTAACCCTAACAAAGCTACCTTTACCTCCGTGAAAATCGCTGAACCCACGCGATTTAGCTGGAACTCAGGTATTTTAGTATTACTTAATGTTGGATGAAATATGCTTCCACCGTGAGAATCGCTTTAGAGCTGTTAATGACAATAAAGACTCCATTCTATCTCCATTGTCCGTTGTGAATCGTGCAATTAAGAAAAGTGGACTGGTCCCTATTCTGGATTCACTCCGTATAAAAAGGTTCAAGGAATATGGCTTCTTCTTCTTCTTCTTCGTGCGCTTCGCGACGATGCAATATATCTTGAAGTTTGAGGAGATTTATTCAGTTATCAAATTAATAAGATCTCGCTGCTTAAGATAAGTTATTTGTCTGTGGTGAAATGTCTAATGAGTTCGCTAAGGAAACTGGTAATTGGTGTTTAATTACTTTAAATAAATAATTATTGACCGTCTTCACGTGAAATTTCGGTCTGATCACTGGAGACGAAAGGCGCCACCACAAGGAGATGGCTACAAGAATGGGGGGGGGGGAAGAGTTACATTTCTATGTCAAACACTAAGATGCCAGCAAACGGGCTGACCGTTCTGTTAACTTCATCACCGTTAAATAAAAGAGAGGGCTAACCGTCAGTTAATTATGTCCCACTTAACAAACATCAACAACTTATTTCGCTCATTTTACTGCGTTATTTGTTGCTACCATTTAATCTCCTAACAAAATTGTGTAAAATGAAACTCGTTTCTCTTTCTCTCGTCGCTAAGTGGACTTTAAAGCTAGATTAATGGCACTTATTGTAGAAATAGATACGATTACAAATTATGTCAGCTTTAACCTGATTATTCAAGTTTAAGAGAGTGAGGGTACAGATGTGCCAACTGTGACGTCACTCGTTCTCAGCGCAAATTCCAAATACTACACCTGTACCCTTGGGTTTTGAGTGGATGCCTAATTAATGACACCTGCTTATCTGTCGGGCATGACAGAGTTGTCTCTGTCGGTCTTCCTGAAGTTAGATACGCGCAGCTGGCTGAAAAGAAGTTTCGGGAAAATTTCTTACCAATGTAAGGTGAGAATTTAGATTATTGTGAGTAAAAGTACAGATGTTCAGAGCGTCTGCTTATTTTATCGGCCCGACGACAGCGGCAGGTGAAAATTCATCTGATGTACAGTATATACCTGCACTCTCCGCCCTCTTCAGAAGTTGGCCTGTTCAAGCAACAATACGGTGGATGGGTGGGGGGGTAGGCCGATCGAAAACTGCGGAACACTTCACCGTATATTATCGCTTATCGATCACCTGTGCGATCCGATAAGATCGGGATGATCTAACACCGAAGGAAGCTCCAGACCTTCTTCCAGCCGGTATTTGCCAAGCGGTAAGAAAGTGCTTTCCCGGAGTCTCTCCCCGCTCTGGAGATTGTGCCCCTAAGGCGAGGAACACCAGTTCTAAAGAGTTGGGGGCCCCCCGTTTCCGCGCCCGTCGTCAGGGCGGCCAGAGTTGGTCCCGTTCGAATCTCCAAACGACTTTCGCAGGAGCACGCCACCTAACTTAATAACGGCTCCGCTAATATCCCTCCCACACGACTCGCTCACTCAGACTGGGTAATGTTGTAAAATTCATAAATTCAATTAGAGCGTAAAACGATATTTTATAACGTTCTCGGTTGGAAGTATTAGCCTGACGTTTCCTAACACGACCTTCGGTGTTTCCGTCAGTAAGCAAACCGACTCGACTCGCGGTCACTGGTCAAATAGCAGATCCTACGTCACCTGTTCGTACAGTGACGGCGCGAAATTAGTCGACGGTCTGCCTTTTTTTCCTTCTAAATCCCTTGTTTATTTTTCTAAAGCAAAGAAATAAGGATTTTGTTGTTGTTTTAACTGTTGCATAGTTCTGTAAGCATAGGACTGTTTTGATATGGTCTGGCGACACATCAGTAAGGCAGCACAAAACGGTCAGCTCGTTGACGGGCTTTTGTTATGGAACTGCTACACAAGAGAATGTTCCAGTACATTCTGTACAATTATTCAGAATTGAGTTACTAAATATATATATATATTGCTGAGCTTTAATAGTCCTTCAGCCTTAAAATTAATAATGAAATCAATTTTGCATTTTTAATCGTGAGAATAAAAAGTTAATTAGAGTTCATTTTAAAATTATATTTGATACATTTACTTATTGTTTTAATATCATTGGAATTCAAATATGAAGCTACTCACAGAATTCTCTGTGAAACCCAATTTCTCTGAAGTGCAATCGATCTTCTCCTACAGACCAGACTTCTCTGCTACTGGTTAATAAACACTACCTGAGACAGTACAACTAATCTGCAATGTTAACAACTTCCAACTTTCGATAAGTTCTGCGAATTGTTTGTAGCCAGGTGTTGATACATCTTTGTAAATATCTGTACGTCAGGTGTTGATACAAATTTGTAAATATCTGTACGTCAGGTGTTGATACATCTTTGTAAATATCTGTACGTCAGGTGTTGATACAAATTTGTAAATATCTGTACGTCAAGTGTTGATACAAATTTGTAAATATCTGTACGTCAGGTGTTGATACAAATTTGTAAATATCTGTACGTCAGGTGTTGATACAAATTTGTAAATATCTGTACGTCAGGTGTTGATACATCTTTGTAAATATCTGTACGTCAGGTGTTGATACAAATTTGTAAATATCTGTACGTCAAGTGTTGATACATCTTTGTAAATATCCGTACGTCAGGTGTTGATACAAATTTGTAAATATCTGTACGTCAGGTGTTGATACAAATTTGTAAATATCCGTACGTCAGGTGTTGATACAAATTTGTAAATATCTGTACGTCAGGTGTTGATACAATCTTTGTAAATATCCTGTACGTCAGGTGTTGATACAAATTTGTAAATATCTGTACGTCAGGTGTTGATGTATTTTTGTAAATACTTGTAAATATTTATACGTCAGTTGTTTACAAATTCATGTAAGTGTTTGTGTGTCAGATGTTGATATATTCTTGTGATTAATTGGTTTTAAAGTTTGATCCTTCTTTCAAATTATCTCACTGTATATCGTAATGTTTTCCGTATATTACATTTTAATAAGTAATTATCTGCTATCAAGAATTTCACGCTACATTATGATAACTATTCAAGAATGTTTTAACAGACATAAGAAGAAACGTAGATTTGTAGAAATTTTAAACAGTATTTGCTGGTTTTATTGGTATAAAAGCTTTATTAAGTGTTTTTCTTAAATGTTATTGAGATGACTATTTTTTTTTAAGGTATAGAGGCTCAGTGGGTTAAGAATATAGTTTTATAACTTGTGGTAGGTACACAGGGTCACGTTGAGGGCTGGATGATGCGGAAGGATGGTACTTTAGACAACGCCTCACAAGGCCCCAGCAAATGGTTTCTATCCGTCGCATTCTGGCAATTAATTAGGTTAAGGAGGGAGGGAAGGAAGGAGAGAGAAAGGGAGGGGCACAGACAGACTACCGAACGTGGGGCACTGATAACTTACAAACTACGAGGGGGCCAGTTATTTTGTTAATTCTAATTGAAATACAAATGCCACTCTAACAAGTCATCGTACATTCATATGCAGATAAAAATAATATTTAAAAGTTTTCTCCCAATAATAAATTTTAATCTTTATAAAAAAATTATTAATATTCAGCAGGTAATTTATTTAAAACCTAATTAGCTGTCCTGACGATTCACCTTTCAGATGTGGGAGGAAGCTCTCGTGGGCGGTTGGTGTAGATGAGGGAGAGCAAACCGCGCTAGGGAAGTAGGTACACTAAATTCAACCGGTGTCGACGGGGACTCGAACCCAGGCCTTCACCCAGAGCAGTCCAGTAACTTACGACTAGACCACCGCCGCCTATCAGCGTTCGTTTATTTATTTATTTATTTATTTTTAAAAAATATGATTACAGATAATTAGAGATCGTCAAGCATGCGAAGTATGACGATCCGTTTTACAGCCTTTGGCGCCGGGCAGAAGGGGGGGGGCGGGCGGACTGGAATAACGGATTTTGACCGATACAGCCTGAACCGATGTAACCTCGTCTCCTTCGCCGTCGCTCTAATTGAAATCTACTTTTCAGCGCCCGTGTTCGGCAGTGATCGCATCATCGAATATCTTTATTGATTAAATCGATAAAAACAATCAAAAAAGGGTGCCTAATCGATACGCCGCTTATAATCATAGTGGTGGCGCCTGCGTGAACGAGACGGGGGAGGGAGGGAGATCGAGACGAGGGCGACACCGAAAGATCCCTTTAAAAATCACGCACCCACACACAGCCTTGCTGCGTCACGCCCAGGAGGCGGAGGGAGGGAGCTCTGAGCGCGCGGCTCGGTGCCGCCAGGTCATGAAACTGAAAGACGTTCCCACCGAAGACCAGCGGATCCGGGATCCGGGGGTGAGTCTGACCTGTGACGGATCGTTCTACTACACCCGTGATCCAGGTAACAGGATGGGGGAACGTTCGACAGGCGCATTGTAATCTGGCGAATAGATTACAGTTTTAATGCTTCAAAAGTTAAGCGCATTAAATAAAGTAAAGTCTGACGTTCAAGGATCTATATATATATATGTTAACGGAGAGCAGCGTTTATTGTTTAAAATCTGGATTATAGCATCGAATATATTGACAAAAGGTAAGTAAATAATAAAACACAGACTGCAGGCGAAGGAAGTCGGGTCCTGTCTTTGTTTGTCGGCACACGAGAGAGGTGAGAGTCTCAAGCCGGTTTACTGAGATCCACGACATCCCAGACAGTTTTTAGTGGATTGAAGATCGGCGACTTTCCGATCCACTTAAAATGGTAAGGCTCGGTGCCAGATTATTTACAACATCTATCTAGTCTTGGTCTTCTTTCTAGATATATTAAACCGCATCCTCTCTCTCTCCTCTCGTTACAACTAGTAAACAAAGGGACAGGTTTTAACCCTCGCCTTACCACGCGCTGAAACCATGAATACGGCGACGCATTTCCAGAGGTCTGTTTTCATTTACCAAAATATTTGAGAAACTTGCCGTGTAATAAGCGTAGTGAATCAACAACACTGTCTCTGGAAGCACTAGAAAAATGTAAACAATCAGATGTTAAAACTCGCAGGTGAGAGCTTACACCTTAGTATCTGCCCCGCGGAGTCTGCACCCACCCCCACAACCATTTCCTGGTTCACCTCAGTGGCCAGCGGGTCACGTGACGGCCCCCCCCCCCCACAGCAGAGTTGAACTTTAGGGCTTTTAATTGGTGAGACTAAATTGTTTTCAGTAAAATAACTGAGACAGCGGAGATAAGATGTTCACTGTGTGGAAAAGAGAAATAGAATCAGCAACGGTCGGGAAACACTGAAGAATGACACGCCCCCGGGGGCGAAACAGACAGAAATCAACAAGTGACAGAGATGGCCGCTTAGGTAATAGAACAGCAACATTCGATTGGTATAAAACCTTCTGATTTGACTAAAATTCTTAGTTTCGAAAAACAGCGAGATTTTAAAAGATAAGTCAATAAATAATTAAAATTTGTACACGCATAAACACAGATTCGGGTAACATCATCATGAACAATTTAAAATATATCCCCCCCCACATTCTCAAATTCAAAAAATCTTGTTTCCTCTAAGCAGGAGTCGCTTGTAATTATTAAAAATGCATTATTATTATTATTATTATTATTTATTATTATTATTATTATTATTATTATTAGTTTTTTCGCAAGCTAAGTTCAAATTTTAATATTTCACTATACACGACACCTCTCTTTCTTCATTGTTCGCAGCGGACATCGGGTGGGGAGTAGAAGACACGAAATAATATCCTGAAATGGCTCACGGACTTAGAATTACCTGTCTGGCAGAACAGTATGGAATACTGTCACCTCTACTTCCCACAGCGCGTCTGCGACGAATTCTCGGCAGCCGAAGCTAACCACCGACTCCCCCACCACCAACAACTAACTACAGTACTTTCTGATATTTGTTCCGAACCGTCCACACCACTCGCCGACTATACACGAAGTCGTCAATGGAACTCGTCTTCCCTCCACCCACACGCGCGCGCGGCCAGAGGTTCTGCTTGCGAAACAACGGATTTTTCTCCAACGGCAGAGGTAAATAAATACCTGTGCGCACCTGCTGTAAGTAGATAATTACATGCACTGGTTCCCGGCCTGGTCGACTGATCAATGAACCCAGGGCGAGCACTGGGAGCGGGCCCCCAGCTACCACCAGAGATTCTCGTGTATAACGTCTACTGGCCCCAAGACGGACTGCGGTAACAGATTTAACCCTTTCTCCTGCATTTGAGCACTAAAAATTCAACAGTTCTTTAGTCTGTTTTATAAATCTAACTACATTTCATGGTTTTCGGTGATTAATTAATTTGGCAAATCTTACTGAGGGTTTTCAAAGTTCGTGTAACTAGCGATTCAATTTTTAAGGTCGGCTTTCTAACAATAAAACCAAGCTATTTATTGTCAAAACTACTACTATTATTATTATTATTATTATTATTATTATTATTATATTATTATTATTATTATTATTATTATTATTAAGGATTCGCGAGTATATAAAAAAGAAATATAACGTTACGAATGAAGCTCGCCTTTAGCCTGAGTGAATATTTGTCGTTAAAGGTTCCATCCAGTCGGCTCTGGATTTCAAGGGGGCCGGTTTATTTTGGTCTTGGCTTAGGGAGATTTAGGCGAGGTTCTTCGGGGCACATATGGTATATATAGGGTTAACGATCCAATTTCAGGCAGGGGGTATATAGTTACACATAGTGAAGTAGTCAACAAAAAAAACAACAAATCTGCAAACGACCGAGCAGAGAGCAGTTTGTATCTCGAGGGCCGAAGAACTGCGATATCACGGTAAAAGGAAAGGGACAGAGCGGTTAGGGTTGGTTAGCAGGGGCCGATAGACGGCGGCTTCCAGAAATATTAGGAAGAATATAATTTTAAGTTATCAGAAAAGTTAAAATGATAATGAAATAAAATAAAACAACTTAATAAATAGAAATGCAGGTTGTTATTATTATTATTATTATTATCATCATCATCACATCATCATCATCATCATCATCATTATTATTATTATTATTATCATTATTATTATTATTATTATTATTATTAACAAACTATAATATCAAGATTGTTTTTATACGATGCTTATAATATTCTAGCAAAGGGTAAATACATCGGTGAAGTGCAGTTTCACCGTTTTATTAAAACAATTAAAGGAATTTTAAAAGATTGTGAAGTTCGTTACATTCACACACGTGGCCATGTATTTTGAGTAGGTGTGCGCGCGCGAGGCGGCCAGCCCGCTTCCGGTCGGTCCGCCTCCCTAACCGCACCAGGTATTAACTTTTAATTCATAGGCAACGTACAACAAATACAAATGGGTGCGTTCTCACCCCCTTCCCCTACCCTACCCAGGAGCTCGCTTCTCGCCTCTGCCTCTACTGGAAATCGAATCAACCCTGACCGGAGTAACCCGGCTTAACCGTCTTCAGACCAGTCGCCGTACGGAGCAACTATCTCCGACACTAACCGAGCCATGCGTCCAGAGCCACACGGACGGGCGGACGGAGGGGTCCGTTGTTTTAAAGAAAAGAAAGTAAAATGAACTAAATAATATTTTTAAAAAGCAAACAAGAAATAAGATGCAAAGAAAAGGGGGGACCAGACTAGGGCGTTGGGAATATATCCCGCTAATTGCAACGGCACCTATTCACAGCTAAATCGAGTAGAAATCGAACGCGGTGCCGGGCGGTGGGGACCCCTAACGCGGCCACTGAGAGGGGACACAAGATAACCGACCGATCTCCTCCCCAAAATACACTTCAGCCGGGAAACACGATGACGGCCGCAACGAACGACGTCGGGGAGAGAAGATGTGAATCATCTGTTTTATACCGAGAACCTCGGCCATTCGGCTTGGCGTGGTTCGCCTACCGCCAGTATTTCCTTCCCCAACCCGGAATCGGCCGGCATCCAGTGTCCAGATCAATTCTCATGATCGCTCTACTGTCCTTTGTTTTGTCATTTCAAAGTTATAAAGAAATTAAAGTATCCGTTGAATATAAGTAAGTAAAACGATTCCGTGAATAACTAAATACATCGACGATCAACGTCTCCTAATACTATATTTTTGCTTTGTGATAATAATAATAATAATAATAATAATAATAATAATAATAATAATAATAATAATATAATAATTACTTTGTAATTAATTACCAAATGGACGGATAGTTAGACTGATTGATCAGGGCGGGCGGCCCCAGGTGCCCAGCGGGGTGTCCCGTCCCCTGTGATATGTCTTCTTATAGCAGGATGACAGACACTCGGCGAGATGCGCTCCGTAATAAAGATGCTTATTTAACTCCCTGATCGTCCGAGGGAGGGGGGAGGAGGAGAGTTGGGTTCGTCGGGAGCCGGTCCTCAGTCTGTGGGCGGAAAGCACGCGCGTCCGTTCGATCATCGTAGGTGTGTTTCCGAGTCACCTGTGATTCGCATTACGACCCTATGATTACAGGCGCATCTGGATTCTCCAACAAGAAGCAGATGGAATTCAACTGACCCCTGCGTCCTCCCGCGGCACCAGGGAGTCAAACACAGAGCGTACTTCACCTGTTGCGAGGCCCTCCTCCTCCCCGTTTTTAACAACAGTAAGCCGAGCGCGAGCCCCGAGCCTTGGACTGTCCCGCTTCTTGACTTACAAACAATCTGGCTAAAGTGTGAGATTGGGGGGGGGCGAGAGGGACTCGTAAACCGATTTCTGTCGGTTATCCCCCGCCCTGCGAGCCCTGTCAGGTGAACGAACCATTCACGCCCTCCGTCCACTGTCTCCGGCGTTTTTCCATGTCAGCCCGGGTGCCGAGTAATCCGTCCACCGAGCTCGCCGACCGGTCTGTCCGCTTCCGGAGGCCTTCTTCAGGATTTCAAAAACGCGGACAGTCGAAAGAAACTACAGCAAACAGAGATGAGGCTGTCTGTCTGTCTGTCTGTCTGTCTGTCTGTCGTTCCGTCCCATCCCCGAGAGTCTTCGGCGCCTAGTGAGATTCCAGCGGAAGAATTCGCTGCCCGGTAGATCCCCTGCCCATCCTTTTTCTCCTCCCTGCCCGATAGATGCCCACCATTCTCTTCTTCTTCTCGTGCATTTTTACTTCGTTTAAAGAAATAAACAAAAAGGGCCCTGGTCAGAACTGATCGGTGTCCACCGTTCGACCGCTGTTAGCCATTTCTCAGTCGTAAATACCAGGTACAAGGACATCAGGCGAGAGCCAGCCCTTTAATTTAGAGAGGAGAACGAACTCACGCGGCCATCAATCAGGGCTCCCCAAATTTTAAAAATAATACACTCTACATTAACCCTCTCCAGCTGTACGTAGAAAGCCACACTGAAATAAATGGCTTGTCTTCTATCTTACTTTCATTTTCTACCACATCATTTTCTGGTCGCAGGAGACAAAAACGGCAGTCAGTCAGTCAATCTCTCTCTCTCTCTCTCTCTCTCTCTCTCTCTCATCTCTCTCTCATCTCTCTCTCGTCGACTCATCTCTCTCTCTCTCTCTCTCATCTCTCGTCTCTCTCTCTCTCTCTCTCTCTCTCTCTCTCTCTCTCTCATCTCTCTCTCTCCTCTCTCTATCTCTCTCTCTCTCTCTCTCTCTCTCTCTCTCATCTCTCTCTCTCTCTCTCTCTTCTCTCTCTCTCTCTCGTTAATATAAAATAATTTGTTAATTAATAAACTCGATAGAAAGGGCGAGGTATCGTTCTGTGGTTGGCGGTGCACACAAGTTACTGCCGGTCAGATGTCCGCAAAGTCGTCGTCGCTCGCGTTACGTTAGTTACTGGGTGGTGGTAATCAGAACAGCTAGCAAATAAACTTTACCTGCTTCGATACGGAGTCAATGAGACGCACATACAGATCCTGCTCTTGTCGGACGCCTGTGAAAATACGAAAGTACGGCCAAATATAAGCAAGCAGAATTATTAAACATTCCTCTCATCGTCGAGTCGTCCTATCGAAGACCCTATTTTTCTCCCGCACCCCGCCGGTTACCGCTAGGGGGTGGGGTGGAGGAAGGGAAGGGGAGAGACATCTCGAGCGGATCACACAGGCAAACAGACAGAAAATACAACAGCCGTTCGCTTTATCTTTTGTTTTGGAAATTGAATATTTAACTAAACTGGCAGACAGACAGATACCCCGGTGGACGGGGTGGGGAGGGGAGAGCCGAAATAATATTATCTTTAGGGAGTCCGCCGCGCTCTCATTTTCACTGAAGGTCGGGTCTGGGTTCCATCGAGTCACGTGAAGACCTGACGGGCGGTACAGGTGGCGTCCCGGTCGGTGGCTGTCCAGCTCGCCGCTGGCGTGACATAATAACCCATCGGGGCCCCTCGGATCGAGGAGAGAGCGGCTACCGCCAGCAGCTCCCCGCGCCGCGGAGGAGGGACACGTAGCCAACCGAGCGCGGGCGTGTAGACCCTGATAGCGTGGATGCCTGGGCTGGGCTGGGCTGGGATGGATGGAGCCAGGAAGTTCTGAAAACGCTTTACGCTTGGATGAATGAAAGAACGGAAAGCAAATTAATTTTTAAAAAAAAAAAAAATAAATAATAAAATAAAATGAGAGAGAGAGAAAAATAAGGAAGGAAGCGGAAGGAAGAGGTTTTAGAAAGCGGGTACGTACCGTTGGCGTAGAGTAGCTGCAGTCGATAGTGTATCCCATTGTTTGTCTTCTGGCTGTCACTTTCCTGCGAAATCCAGCAAAAATTAAATAGGCTAACAAACAAACAGACAAACAGACAGACACACAGACAGGGAAGGTGAGCAATGAGAACGATTTGTGGCCGTAAGGAAGTCAACGGAATCCATATTAAACGCACACATTCTATGTGCTGTCGGCGGCAATCGCTGCGTCAGCACGGGAAACCGTTGAAGGGCTGGAGCCAGAATTAAGACGGACGGTGGGTGTTTGATGGGTCTCCGGGCGACAGGGGAGACGAGACCCCCGAGGAGTCTCGGAGACAAGAAAAGAGTCTTACCTGGTCCTTCTCCACGAAGTCTATGAAGGCGGTGCGTTCCACTTCCACTGGCTGTCCTTGGCGGTCGTACAGAGCCAGCACGAAATGGAAGAAGTTGCTTTTCCTTAGGTTACTGGGCGGTTGTTTTTCGAAATGTGCGCGGCCGAGCCCCACGCTGCAAGAATGGAACATGGACGTTTTGTCAGGTAACTCACCTACTGGCGGAGGGGGAGTCAGACGTGCGGTACGACTATCGAAGGGAGGCAACGGGCGAGCAGCACGAGTCCGGTGGGAGGAGGAGGAGGAGGGAGGGAGAGAGAGAGGAGAGACACACACTTTACTAACCTTGCCGACCCGTGGTCCACCGACTGCATCCAGCTTCTCCCGTGAGGTAACTGTCCTGAGGCGGGTTCTTCCTTCATAAGCGGGCCAAGCAGAGATCTCGGTACACCGTCCTGAAAACTCAACATGAAATCACCCTGCCCGTGGTGGTCAGAGACTGCCCAGGCACTGAGTCACGGACACATTGACAGACAGAGCCGGCCGATAATCGGTGAGAGAGAGAGAGTGGTGGCGGTGGCTGCTGCTGCTGCTAGCTGGCGTACGTGGAACACGCACTGAAAAAACCCCTTCTTGTTTACCACTAAATATTACGAGACCTCATCACTAAGAAATGACCGGGAATGCGAGACACTTCACTTCTGCCACAAACTCTCTCGGGTACCGCTTTTGTTGCTTTCTAGTGCTCGCCGTTAACTCTCCCGTCCCCCGGGATTCGTCGATCCCCGGGGGAGCCTGACGTCGTCGACCAATCAGCTGTCGGATCGGCCTCGGAGAATGCGCATCCTCCCTCCCATTTATGGCTCTGGGCGGAGCCGGGATCCTCAGAAGCCAATCGGCGCCGGCGACTCGCCGCGCTACGAACATCGAATTTCCGGGTTGCTCATATTATTATGACGGCCACAACCGGCGAAGACGGGGACGGCGGGCCTTCGGAGGAAATGCTTGGGTCGGAGGAGTCGCCGCTGTTCAGGCCGGAATAAGCGGCGAGATGACAGCTGGAAAGATTCGCCGACTTTCACGCCCGGGCGCCATCCGGAGCCCTCGACCCCTGACCCCGTCTCCTACCCCTCGGTGTTTTGGAGCAGGCCACGTGTAGCGGAGGAGTGGGTTGGGCCTGAGAAGTGTAGCAGATCGCCTGGCGGGTTCGATCCGCATCGTCGGGGGCTACTTCACCGGAAAAAAAAATTACGGGTAGCCACTAACCCCACCCACCCCCGTCTCCCCAGGTCTCTCGAAGTCGAATCCATCAACAATACGTTTATTTTTAGCTGCACCGAGTTGAGAACACAATTTAAAAAAAAAACAAAACAACAAACAACCCCCCCCCGTATCGATTAACGAGACACATCGCTGAACAGTCGTCGCTACGTACGTACAGGTGCACACAGAAAAATGGACACGCAATAATAAAATAAATATATATATATATATATATATATAACGAAGTAAAACTTGGGGAATATGTTGACCTCTCGGGGACGATATCTGGTCTGGTCGTCTTCCTGCCGTCCGTCCACACCTGTGCGGGTTAATCGTCAAAACAGCAGAATTTACCTGTTAGTGAGCTTTCTGTCGTTTCATCTGGAGAACTGGATTTTTCAAGGCGCTCAACATCTTAGTAAAAACTCCGAAGACAATGGACAGGTTACTAAGGGCGTGGGCTCTGCAGCGCGTAACCGGCTGACAATGGAAGGATGAAGAGGAACCACAGGGCAACAATCTTCTAATTAAGGCCAGAGAAGAATCATCACGCGTTGAAAATTTTCTAAATTATTAATAAATAATAATAATAAATAATAATAATAATAATAATATAATATAAATAATAATAATAGTTTTGAACAGATTAACCATTATAAGATTAAGGAAAATACTGTAGGTACCAGTCAGAATTTATGACGTAATGTTAGCCAGACATTTTAAAAATAAAAACCAACAAAGCAATAACAGGTACAAAATACCAATAAAAATCATCTCTGGCCAGAAAACAAGACAGGAGTTCCTTTCTCCCAGTGAAGATTCGGTTAGATATTATACCGAATCAGGTCTTCGGCCTTAAGTGCGCGGCGAAATCCGGTTCACACTCACCGATAAAAATTTCTCTCACCCCCCCCCACCAACAAATTCTCTCTTTCTTTCTCCCTAAGGCGGGTAATCCCTATCGGAAACACTTTACCTTTTAATATTCGGGAACTTGCTCCAGTTAGAACCGGAGCAAGTAATAGATAGATTTTACTGAATATTTGTCCCCGACTGTACGGTAGTATCAAGTATTACTCAGGGTTGATGATAAAAATTGAGTTTTCCTATTACCACATTTTCTGTATATCTACCATTTGTACGTTTAACATTAACGATGTTTCGCAAAATATAAAAATTAGTTAGTCTTTTCTACTTTCTTTTCCCCATCTGTATCCGCGCACGTTTTGAGTTGGGGATTTTTTTTTTCCATTTTGTACCATTAACAAAAAAAAAGTCAGATGTTTGTCACGTCGTTCTCACACCTGTTCTTTTCTCTTCTCCATCTCTCGGTCTACACCGCAGCTCTCCACCTACCAGACAGACCCCGCTCAGTTCGCTCCATTTTTATTCTCTATTCATTTAAATTTTAAAAAAAATAAGATTCCTGCTAAGAGTAATTTGTCTCTCAAACTGTAGACACAAAGAAATTGTCT